>JBBBDQ010000220.1:3532500-3928404 GCA_037127315.1 Ascarosepion bandense
TTTCTTAGTTTTATCTAACCCACTCATACACATCCGCACTCAAATTAAGGTAGCAATTAGTGACGCGAATTTACTTCTTACACACACATGCATGTACACACACATTTCCTAATACAAATTCCAATGGGAATTTAACAACTCAAGTACAGTATGTATTCCAATCAATCTTTCATTGACTTTCTTCCAATGAACATTTTACGTCTCTTAACAGTTCAAGGAAGAAAACTTCTTCCTCTATTCACTTTGCTTCTCTCGTTAAATTGAATTATTTGTTAATGCATTGTTGTTTACTCTGGCGTTGTTTGTTATTTCCTGTGTAATGTGTTTGATCAATTGTGTGCCGTGTCGAATCATAAACATAAACATAGTAATGGACCTGGAATCCTCTTCAGTGACATTACCGCATTTTTTTACGGTAAAATGATAAAAAATGAACTACAAAAGATACGAAGTTGTTGAGAGGTATGTTCATCGATGTCCTGAAGGAACTTCTTTTATGTGCCCTGTTCCTTCAGAAGGTAGGCGATCATGGCTTTCCACGTCTCCCTATCCATGGTAGCTCTTAGCACGCCCTTTTCTGTTACACCATGCAACCCTCGTTCCTTCATCCACCTGATTAGGTCCTTCAAATATGTTATCCGCTGCTGTTCCCCGTCTCTTTTCCGCTTTATCTGGCCTGTTAGTATCAGGTTCTCCAAGCCATCTTTCCTCATTGGATGTCCCAGGAACTTCAGCTGTCTCTTTCTGATGCTCAGTATTAATTTCCTTTTCGTTTCCATCCTTTCCAAAACCTCATCATTGCTCACATGCTCGATCCATGATATTCGCAGCATCCTTCTGTAGAACCACATTTCGGTTGCTTCATGTTTTTCCTTCATCTTTGATGATATTGTCCAACATTTACTGCCATATTGAAGAACGTACAACACATAGCAATCCAGTACTCTCTTCTTTGTTTTTAGTGAAATTTTCCTGTCACTTAATATTCTACTCAGCTACTGGAATGCGTCCTTGTGCTTGTGAATCTCAGGAATATAAATCTATAGAAACTGCTGTGATTACAAAGTGAGGGGTCAATTTATATATTGATTGTAATATGGAATTAATTCCCCACTTTATATCCAGTACACTTCTGTAGAACCACATTTCAGTTGCTTCAAGTTTTTCCTTCATCTTTGATGATATTGTCCAGCATTAACTGCCATATTGAAGAACTGACATCATATAGCAATCCAGTATTCTCTTCTTTGTTTCTAGCGAAATTGTCCTGTTTCTTAATACTTTACTCAACTTCTGGAATGCTTCCTTTGCCATGCCAATTCGCCTTCGGATCTCTGTGTCGCCCTTTGGATCACAGGGATATAAATGTATAGAAACTGATGTGACCACAAAGTAAGGGGTCAGTTTATATAATGATTGTAATATGGAATTGATCCCCCACTTTATATACAGTATGCTTCTGTAGAACCACATTTCAGTTGTTTCAAGTTTTTCCTTCATCTTTGTTGGTATTGTCCAGCATTCACTGCCATATTGAAGAACTGACATCACATAGCAATCCAGTACTCTCTTCCTTGTTTCTAGCAAAATTGTCCTGTTTCTTAATACTTTACTCAACTTACTTGACATAAAATAAAATGTAAATTCATTATCACCGTCTGAAATGTTATGATCAAAACAATAAATTTAAAGATCAGCATCTAAACAATTCTTGGTACAAGAGGATAAATTTTGTGTTTATATATATATATATATATATATATATACGGTAAACATGAAATTAGGTGCTAGAAAACAAAAAACCCAAAAAACAAAAACAAAATAAACAAAAACAAACAAACAAAAAAACAAAAACAAAAAACAAAAACAAAAAAAGAAAAACAAAAGAAAATGGAGTGCCATGAGTGCGTTTTTCCCATGACATCGTTTTTGACTGGTTTCTTTCTTCGGCAATATTTATTGTTTGCAATGATTACAATTGGAATTAAACCTAAACACATGATGAAAGTGAATTTATACATTTTTTTTGTCCTTGAGAATTTCCAACAAAAACATTAAACTGTAATTATTTATTAAATTGTTTATTTACAAAAATAATTTTATATTTAGAAGATTCTAAAATTTAATACAATTAGAATTAATGCAATGTTTATAATTCACCAGTTTGTGAAGAAATAAATGTGAAAACAATTTTTTATTCATAAATTTATAATAGATACTAAATTATTAAAATATGGGAACCAACTCTGGGTAAATTCTTATTAATTACGATTTTATAAAGTTCGAATCAATTTGCAATTAGCTGATTTTTTGCCAACCGTTCCAATAGTGCAAATAAGCAATCTAATTGTGTTTATTATTTTTGTTGTTAATTTAAAAAAAAAATGTATAAATTCACTTTCATATGTTGAAGTATTATTCCAATTCTATTCATTGCTTTTTAAAACAATAAACATTGCCGAAGAGTAGAGAGAGGTAAAAAGCGGTGTCATGGGAAAAATCATCCTTTTGACATTAATTGCGGGCACTTAAGACCATGTTTGCCAAAAAGATAAGTTCTCTCACCGAATCGCAAGTTTAATTTATGCTTGTTGTCTTCATTTTATGAGGGTGTGAACGAAAGGCTTTCGCTAATGAAGTTTTGACACGGATAAATGAAATAATGGCGATAGCGTAGCTTGTCTTTTCATCTGTGAAAGAAGTCTTTTTAATTACATCGCACCGCAGACTGATCTGGAAGAATGCCCGACAACTGTCGTCTCCACTTAATGTACAATAAAATTACGTTTGCGGGGAGCGAGGCGTAAGCGTTACTGAAGCAGTGATATTGCTTGGAAAGATGATCTTGTGTCATCAAAGAGTCTTAGAAGTGACGCACCTTCTTTAGCTGTTGTGAGTTTTATCGTCTTCTCGGTTCAACTCTCACGATCAGCAGCTTTTGTGCCTGGCTATGAGATGGTCATGGGTGGTCGTCTTTGATGATAAAGTATTCAACTAGAGAAATACAAGCTGATCGCAAACGCCAACACTCTTCACTGAGCCATCATCTAACTACTTAAAAGTGGTGATTAGAGTCTAACTTCTCATTAGCATCACTCCAAATGTTTGAAAAATGTGAATCTTCTTCTATGCGTTGTGTTTCTTTAGAACTTAGGCGATCATGGCTGTCCACGATTTCCTGTCGTTTGTATCTCTTATAGATACCTCTACTCGTTTTCAATAGCTAACTTTTAAATTGAATTTTTAACAATACAAGAAAGATTTCTTGAAACTTTTATTTTAGTTTTAGTTGAAAGCTAAATGATTAAATTTACTATTTCCAGTAAGCAAAATACTCTGGTGTATTTCAAACTGTTGGGGAGTCACCTTTTTTTACATATATAAATGGAATCGTCTAAGGTATACAAATGATCCTGCCTACAGAGAACGGCAGTGTGTAAACCCGTGTGTAAAACAGTGAGTGTGTAAGACAGGGCTTGTAACGCAGTGCTCGTCACAGCAGCTGAACCACCACTAGTTGGTCAGCAAGAATATAGACTTATTACCCGGACTGACTTCTTATCTACAAGATTGTATATATTTAACTCCTATTAACAAGTATTCCTAGTATTCCTGAATTCTACTGTGTACAGGTTGTATATATTTTGTTCAATATACTTACATTTTTCCTTTCATATCTGTTTTATTATTATATTGTGTAGTTTCTAACAAGAATCCACAACACAAACAAATTATACTAATTGGATCAATAAATTCAATTTTGTTTTAATCTTTCAATTTTTCGGCCATTTTGGAACGATCGACACATTTGTAAGCAAAAATTAATCCTCGGTTTTAAAAATATTGCAAAAATAAAATATACATCTGTGACACATTATCTTTGGAAAATTAGCAAATTTAATGCTAAATTAATCTGATTTACACAAATATTACTTATTTATAGCATGAAATTTAGAATAAAACTATTTCTTAAACACAGAGTTGAACTTTCTAACCTTCACACCGTATTGATAGACAAGAGATAAGATAAATGTAAGGTAATCACGCGTGACATAATTTTACAATTTTTTTTCCTGTAAGAGGAAGGAAACCTGAAACACATGACCTTTTAATGTACACATAGCAGTTACCATACATAAAACAAGAAAACAAAACAAAAACAAAAAATTAAAATACATAGAAAAAGCTAAAAAATATTTAAAAAATACGAAAGCACGACAATTTCTATTAAACGTTTCAATTTTCAATTACTAAATATAATCTTTACTTAATAAGTTTATAAACTAACCACAACAAATCTTGGAAGTATTTTAAAAATATTTTTGAAACTTTAAAAATTATTAATTAAAAAAAAGAAAACAATTCTTTTAAAATTTCATTTTCAAACGAAAAACAAACTGTTTCTTCAGACTATAATGTCCTGTGGTGGATACGAAATAAAAATATCTTTCTTCTTCGTGATTTGCAAACTCGTAATATCATTGGATAAAAAATTACTACTTAGCTATTATAGGACAGTTTACAAATCGCAGTCTAGCAATTTACTTATCGCTTTATTTTCATTAATCAAATTTCTTACATTTTTGATAGCAAGAAGTTTCCTTTATTTTCTATAAACTTTCAATTTGATTGGTTAATTTTCTCCACAAAATAGTTACATCACGAGTTTCCCGCTTAGCTCAGTGATCCATTTTGGCAGTGCTTAAACGCTGCCTTACGTTTCCCTCAAACAGTTCGGCCTGGAAGCAGACCCCGTAGATATTCGCTATGCAATATAACAACAATCGCCCAACTCTTTGGCCATGCAGCCCTAACTTGAATGCTACAAACAGAATCCATCTCACACACACACAGAGAGAGAGAGAGAGAGAGAGAGAGAGAGAGAGAGAGAGAGAGAGAGACTACGCTTCACAAATGTCTATTTCACGCCAATATATTATTAGTCTTCAATGATAACCAATGACTGCGAAGACTTTACTGTTGAAGCTGAGGACTTAAAAATACATATTTTATATTGAAATTTACTTTAACATTTTTAATGTGAGAAATGAAATTTTTCAATTTGTTTTGATGGAATTCAACTGAACTCTTTCGATTAGTTTTTAAATCAGTAATTGTCTGTAATTTTCGGACTATTGTCTTCATTTTTTAGCCGTTTTTTTTTTTTTTTTTTGCTAAGAATTTCGAACCGAACCCTCTTTTGGTAGTAATGAGTTATCTCTATCACTGTTCATCACTGCTGGTATTGAACTCACAACTCTTCGGGTCAAGTCACTGAAACTAATCAACGTCTATATTCACTGGACCATAGGTCCTTAAGGACAAATTTCTGAATTTCTGGGACTTATAAACCTAATGTTTAGGAACCATTTTTACTAGAGTTCATATTGCAATTTTTTAATGTTAATGGTTTTTCTCTAGTATTTTTTACCAGAACTCATATTGCAATTTTTCACACTAATGATTTTCTCTGGTGCTCCTTATTACTGGTTCCCATATTGTGTACATCTCTATACTTGGTCGGCATAGGAGATTTTTGTAGCCTATCATATGTAGATTCCAGTGACGTTCTCTATTATTTCAACTTCAATCTTTCATTGACTTTCTTTCAATGAACATTTTACGTCTCTTAACAGTTCAAGGAAGAAAACTGCTTCCTCTATTCACATTGCTTCTCTCGTTAAATTGTATTATTTGTTAATACATGTTTTATTGTTTTACCAGCAGTATAGCCCGGCGTTGCTCGGGTGTAATGAAAGCTTTAAAACTAATCATGGTCCTGGAGCTCAGACTCAGCCTAAAGAATATTTGTGTGAAGTTTCGTGAGAATCGGATAAAAATTGTGGGTTTGTATAAAGAACATATAGACAGATAAACAGACACATACACAAACATCTTGCCTTATATATATATATATATATATATATATATATATAAAATCGATTTTCTGCACGATTGTAAGAACTGTAACCTTGAAACTTCTGAATATCGTTTCTTATGTCTTTGTCTATGAGTGTATCAAATTTGATTAAAATCGGACCACTCCTTCTATCACCCGATTTTTTCGATTATCGATGTTTGATATTTATCGGATGTACCTTGACACAAAACCTAGCTAAGAACACTCGCAGACGCTTATAGTACAACTGTGTAAATTTTCAAGAAAATCGGTTCAGCCGTTTCGGAGTCTATAGGTAACGGACACACACACAAAGTTCCGTTTATAAATACGTTTAGATTAGATTTCGTTCACTGTTTTCATCAGTGATTATGGTTAGATAAGTTTAATTATAAGAAGAAGACCATCCTTTCCCCAATCCTATTTTTGGCTTTGTGCCACATATTTTTGTATTTTTACAAAATAAATATCTTCAGTTGGAGTTAATTCTTTAGAGTAGTGATTACAGACATCACGGCGTGTGTCTAAGCATGACTTAACATTATAACCGATAGAAACCGATTTATAACAACTGAGAAAATACGGGAAAATTACAAGAATTTTACATGTTTTTTTCAGGTTACGAAAACTTTTGCCGAAAAGTGCTTAGTATACAACTAGAGATACTAGTCTAAATCTAAACTTATTTATAAATAGAACTTTGTGTGTGTGTGTGTGTGTGTGTGTGTATCCGTTACCTATAGACTCCGAAATGGCTGAACCGATTTTCTTGAAAATTTACACAGTTATAGTATAAGTGTCTGCGAGTGTTCTTAGCTAGGTTTTGTGTCGAGGTACCTCCGATAAATATCGATAATCGAAAAAAATCGGGTTATAGAAGGAGTGGTCCGATTTTAATCAAATCTGATACACTAATAGACAAAGACATAAGAAACGATATTCAGAAGTTTCAAGGTTGAAGTTTTTACAATAGTGCAGAAAATCAATAATATATATATATATATATATATATATATAAAAGGCAAGATGTTTGTGTGTGTGTCTGTTTATCTGTCTGTATGTCCTTTATACAAATCCGCAATTTTTATCCGTTTCTCACCAAACTTCACACAAATATTCTTTAGGCTGAGTCTGAGCTCCAGGGCCATGGATTAGTTTTAAATTTATATATATATATATATATATATATATATATATATATATAAATAAATCCAAAATAATCCATATTTATATATATATATATATATATATATATATATATATAAATTTAAAACTAATCCATGGCCCTGGAGCTCAGACTAAAGAATATTTGTGTGAAGTTTGGTGAAATTGCGGATTTGTATAAAGGACATACAGACAGATAAACAGACACACACACAAACATCTTGCCTTTTATATATATATATATATATATATATATATATATATATATATATATATATATATATATATATATGTATATATATATTGTTGATTTTCTGCACTATTGTAAAAACTTCAACCTTGAAACTTCTGAATATCGTTTCTTATGTCTTTGTCTATTAGTGTGTCAGATTTGATTAAAATCGGACCACTCCTTCTATAACCCGATTTTTTTCGATTATCGATATTTATCGGAGGTACCTCGACACAAAAGTTTGAGCTCCAGGACCATGGATTAGTTTTAAAGCTTTCATTACACCCGAGCAACGCCGGTCTATACTGCTATTGAATACTAGCAGTATAGACCGGCGTTGCTCGGGTGTAATGAAAGCTTTAAAACTAATCCATGGTCCTGGAGCTCAAACTCTTTGGACGTTGGCACGAAAGACTAAAAAGCAATAGTTGTTTCCAGTTAAAGCGAAACCGTAGACTGAAAGGAAAAAATGGATGTAAGTCAAATGAGTTTTTTTGTCGTAAAGTGAATTGTGAAGTCTAAATAAGTCCTCTGAGTAAATGGTATCATGGCTGAGACTAAGAACTACAATTATACCTACTGAGAGCCAAACCCGAAGCAAAAACTAAAATAAAAGGCTGAAAAAAAAAAAATACAGACATACAGGCAGATAAACACACACACACACACACACACACACACACTCACACACACACACACACACCTTGCTTTATATATATATAAGCTATTGGGCGCGTATAATGATATGCGCAAAAAAGTCTGCCTACTTCCACCGAACGCCCATAGCCCAGTTGCCGACTGACAACATTTCGGTCGGGTTTCAATCCTGGGTAAAAAAAAGCAATCGGAGTCTAACCGTACTGATGAGACGTGATACGAGGAAATGGATCTGTCTGTTTCCGATTTTCTTGAAAATTTACACAGAGTTGTACTATAAACGTCTGCGAGTGATCTTAGCTGGGTTTTGTGTCGAGGTACCACCGATAAATATCGATAATCGAAAAAATCGGGTTATAGAAGGAGTGGTCCGATTTTAATCAAATTTGATACACTCATAGACAAAGACATAAGAAACGATATTCAGAAGTTTCAAGGTTGCAGTTCTTACATAGTGCAGAAAATTTGACTTACATGCATTCATTTTTCTTTCAGTCTACGGTTTCGCTTTAACTGGAAACAACTATTGATTTTAGTCTTTCGTGCCAACGTCCAAAGAGTCTCCAGGACCATGGATTAGTTTTAAAGCTTTCATTAGACCTGAGCAACGCCGGGCTATACTGCTAGTGTTTAATAGATTCTTTCAGTAATAACTGTTAACACACCAGCAGTTGATCTAGAGAAGTGAAAGTCATTTTGCTTAACTGAAAGAAGACTCGGCAAAGTGAAATGCTTAAACAATTCAGTGTTGATTAGTGCGTCTAGTCTTCTTTTATGTGTCATGTCCTTTCGGGGCGTAGGTGAACATGGTCCTTCACCATAGCGTTTTATTTTAGATGGCCAATTCATAATGTAGAGATGAGAGAGAACTAGAGGCCGGTTTTGAATGTTTCTTAATCCAATTAAGAGCAGCGGGGCATTTTAGTTTATATTTGAGTTTCAGCTTCAGCTACTCTATTGTTAGCTAAATTCAACCATTCACAAACAGTTTCCACCCCAAAAAGGTTTTCTATTTTGATGCTTTTGTGCAAAATGACAATAATGGCGATCTTTTAAAATATATCAAGAACATAAAAAAGAAGATTGTAGAATGTTATCACAATTCTGTTGTGATAGCCCAAGAGTAACACAGAGGGTAGTATATATATATATGCATATATATATATATATAAAGTTACATGATGCTGCAGCATTAAATGGTCCTAACACCCAAAAATTCCAATGGAACCTCATTGTCTTTATTTTCAACTGAAATTAAAGCCAAAATACGACGTTTAGGACGGCTCATGATTAAACATAATAGACATTCATTGTCTCTTATATTTAACAGTATATGTTTAGAAAATTATTTGCTGCCTCGATACACTATATATATATATAGATATGTGTGTGTGTGTGTGTGTGTGTGTGTGTGTGTGTGTGTGTAAACAGAAAACAAAGCTAGCTTCGGCTCCAAAGATCCTCTTCACCGTGGTAGAAGGCAGAAGGTGATGTTGGGGTTCGAAGGGACAAAAAAGACGAGAAGCCATGGTGAAAAGCGTAGATTAGTAATCATGCGCCGCCACAGATCAGCAGTTTTGCCGCCAAACAACATGGGCGCCGAAGCAGGCGATGTGGCGGAGGAAAAGAAAATAGGTAGATCTTGGTGAAAGACAAAAATAGTGTTGTGGGAATCTCGTCTCTTACTGTAGAGTAAGCTTAAAAAATGCCGCCATCTTATAAGTATTGTTCCTATGAGGAGTCTGTTATCATTGCTAGTGGTAGTGATGGGGTGGCGATATGTTTTTGATAAGAGGTTGGTTGATTAGGATAGGAGAAATTGTGGAAGCAATTTTTTTTCTTTTTTTTTTCGTGTTTTGTTTTTTAGTTCTAACATCAAATAGCTTCCATGTTAATTGTAAATGAACCATACACACATATACACAGACAAACACTTATCTTTGACGAGCTTTTTTCCCTGATGTCTCGACCACGTGAATTTAAGCGTGCTACTAGATTGGTATTTAGGTCCCACCCTTTTATCGTTGAAACAGTTAAATGCAGCCTCCCCTTCTACTGTAACTGCTTCTTTTTTCGCACTTCCCCCTTCGATTTACTTGCTTTCTTAATAGTTACAATCCCCAAAAATGTAAATACCACGTCAATTGCCATAATCTATCTTTCTGAATCCCGCTCATCTTTTATCCTTTCTTCCATAGCCCCTGTATTCAGTCTTTTCTCTAACTGCAACCCCCTGCACATTAGTCACCTTTCTGCTTTACTTGGAACAAAATGATCAAAGAAAAAAAAATAAACTATCGCCCGGTTCACACTCAACCCACGTCTATTGAACAGGTGAAGAGGCTCATCTCTTGTTCCCTGTTTAGGATGTGGTTTCCGGCTTTCTCTTTTCTAATCTTTTTACTCTTACGTAGCCCCCTGCGCTTCAGTGGCATTATCGCCTTGCTCGGGGTGATATGATTAAAAAAAAATCTCTGTCAATCTGTTCTTATCAATCGTTGTTCAGATATATCTATTTGATCCTGTCCCTCCATCCAAGTTTAACAACGTCTGTCTGTATTTGATCATAGCTACCACAGATCAAGTCTGTCTCAATCTGATCAAGTCTCAGTTTGATCAAGTGTATTTAAACCTAATCATCTGTATCTGACTATGGTCACGTCTATTTGTACCATTTGATCTGAGAAATCTGAGTCTAATCAAACATGTCTCACGTTGATCACCTCAATCTGAGTCTTATCCCGTTTATGTAACTTTGATCACGCCAATCTGAGTGGGATCAAGTATAATTATACCATTCTGATCACCTCTTAGTTTGATCACCTCAAGTTTGGGTCTGGTAACGTCTGACTTTAATCAGTTCTATACCAGTCTAACCAGGTCTGTCTCCCACAATATGATCATTGTCGTGGACTCGGTTAAGAGTTCAGCAAGAAATAATACAACAACCAAAATAGGAAATAACGATATATATATTAAAGACAGCAAAATACAAATACGTGGAACACTGTTAGCAGAACGAATAAATACGGGTTAGAAAATAATACAGTAATTCGAGACTCGCAATGTTTGTACGGTAGCAGTCTTGACTATCTCTGCTTATCGCTCTCCGCTTGTGTGGGGAAGTATATCTAGTTGTAGGAAGAGTTCAATCCGTTGTAATGGGTGAGGTCACCATGACAAGCATAAACTGAGCTGATCAGCTTAAGCTAGATGTCTATCTCAAACTAATTATCTCAATTTATCTGAATCTGATCACGTCATTATGAGTTTTATCACATCTATCTATATCAATCTGATCATGTCTATCTGAGTTTGATCATGTCAGTTTGAGTCTGATCAAGTCTACATATACCATTCTGATCATGCTTTTATGAATCTGATCAAGTTAGTATGAATCTGATCAGGTCTCTACTCCATAATTCTGATCACGAGTCTGATCACCTGAATTTATGTCTTATTACGGCTGACATTAATCACGTCTATCTACTTATTTCTGGTCACATCTAAATCTGATCATCTCGGTCTATCTGTTCCTATCTATCAGTCTGATCCCATTTATCGTCATCTGATCTCATCATTAGGAGTCTGATCACATCTAAACTTATTTATAAATGGAACTTTGTCTGTGTGTGTGTGCGTGTTTGTGTCCGTTACCTATAGATTCCGAAATGGCTGAACCGATTTTCTTGAAAATTTACACAGTTGTACTATAAGCGTCTGCGAGTGTTCTTAGCTAGTTTTTGTGTCGAGGTACCCCGATAAATATAAAAAATCGATAATCGAAAAAATTGGGTGATAGAAGAAGTGGTCCGATTTTAATTAAATTTGATACACTCATAGACAAAGACATAAGAAACGATATTCAGAAGTATCATGGTTGTAGTTCTTAGTCTCAGCTATGATACCCAGAGGACTTATTTAGCCTTCACAATTCAGTTACGACGAAAAAAATTTATTTGTTATCGATAGCAGGAAAATCAAAATTTGACTTACATCCATTCATTTTTCTTTCAGTCTACGGTTTCGCTTTAACTGGAAACAACTATTGCTTTTTAGTCTTTCGTGCCAACGTCCAAAGAGTCTGAGATCCAGGACTATGGATTAGTTTTAAAGCTTTCATTACACCTGAGCAACGCCGGGCTATACTGCTAGTCTATCTATATAGTTCTGATCAGGTCTATCTCAGAGGTGGACAAACTAAAACCCATAGGCCACATTCTCCTCGTCTGAAAATTTTATGCAGGCCGAAGGGCAAAATGAACATTATTCTGTAACTGACCATTAAAAGAATTGGTTATACAAAGTATCAATCTATTTAAAACAAAAGAAACGAAGAGAAGAAAGGCGGGAAAAGTTTTGTCAAAATCGACATGTTATGTACAACCACAGGTACCTGGATCGCTGGGTCCTAAAATGTACCTATGACAATGACAAATCATCGCCACAATGTAATCTAACGTAGGGTTCTAGATGCCTCTGTGTATTCCAAATGGATATAAACTGATGACATCATTTCTGCAATTAGTAAAAAAAAAAAACTATAAATATCACACGAGATTTATCAAGATATTCTTATTGTTGTAAACGATTTTTTTCAGCCGAAAAAAATTCATTAATAGTAATAAATATATTAAATATTCGCGAATTTCTCACGCATTTGTACAATCTGTTCACAGTGTGTTTAATAAGCAAATAAATGTACTCATAGCGTGTATATATTTGTGATATAATTTTTCATTATGAAATGTGTTGTTAGTTTGAAGTAGTCCACTTTATAGAGGGACTACAATGATGCGGCAAGTAACAGTTTGCCCAACTCTGATAGATCTCAATTGGACTATCTCAATCTGATCAGTTCTATCTCAATTGGATCAAGTCTATGTTAATCTGATCCAGCTCTATCTCAATTGGAGTCAAACCTATGTTAATCTGATCAGCTCTATCTCAATTGGGTCAAGCCTATGTTAATCTGATCAGCTCTATCTCAATTGGATCAAGTCTATATTTAATCTGATCAGCTCTATCTCAATTGGATCAAGTCTATGTTAATCTGATCAGCTCTATCTCAATTGGATCAAGCCTATGTTAATCTGATCAGCTCTATCTCAATTGGGTCAAGTCTATGTTAATCTGATCAGTTCTATCTCAATTGGGTCAAGTCTATGTTAATCTGATCAGCTCTATCTCAATTAGGTCAAGCCTATGTTAATCTGATCAGCTCTATCTCAATTGGGTCAAACCTATGTTAATCTGATCAGCTCTATCTCAATTGGATCAACCTATGTTAATCTGATCAGTTCTATCTCAATTGGGTCAAGCCTATGTTAATCTGATCAGCTCTATCTCAATTAGGTCGAAGCCTATGTTAATCTGATCAGCTCTATCTCAATTGGATCAGCCTATGTTAATCTGATCAGTTCTATCTCAATTGGATCAAGCCTATGTTAATCTGATCAGCTCTATCTCAATTGGGTCAAGCCTATGTTAATCTGATCAGTTCTATCTCAATTGGATCAAGCCTATGTTAATCTGATCAAGCTCTATCTCAATTGGGTCAAGCCTATGTTAATCTGATCAGCTCTATCTCAATTGGATCAAGCCTATGTTAATCTGATCAGCTCTATCTCAATTGGATCAAGTCTATGTTAATCTGATCAGTTCTATCTCAATTGGATCTGATCTATGTTAATCTGATCAGCTCTATCTCAATTGGGTCAAGCCTATGTTAATCTGATCAGCTCTATCTCAATTGGATCAAGTCTATGTTAATCTGATCAGCTCTATCTCAATTGGAATTCAAGTCTATGCAATCTGATCAGCTATCTCAATTGGATCAAGTCTATGTTAATCTGATCGCTCTATCTCAATTGGATCAAGCCTATGTTAATCTGATCAGCTCTATCTCAATTGGGTCAAGTCTATGTTAATCTGATCAGCTCTATCTCCAATTGGATCAAGTCTATGTTAATCTGATCAGCTCTATCTCAATCGGATCAAGTCTATGTTAATCTGATCAGCTCTATCTCAATTGGATCAAGTCTATGTTAATCTGATCAGGTCTATCGCAGTTGAATCAGATTTATCTCAATCGGATCAGCTCTAACTCAATCGGATCAGGTCTATCTCAATCGGATCAGATTTTTCCCAATCTACTCAGATCTATCTCAACTGGATCAGGTCTATCTCAATCGGATCAGGCTTATCTCAGTAGAATCAGGTTTATCTCAAATTGGATCAGGTCTATCCCAATGCGATCAGGTCTAGCTCAATTGGATCAGGTCTGGCTCAATGCGATCGGGTCAATTTCAATTCGATCAGGTGTAGCTCAGTTGGATTAGGTCTAGCTCAATTAGATCGGGTCTATCCCAATGCGATCAGGTCTAGCTCACTTAAATCAGGTCTAGCTCAATTTGATCACCTCTAAGTTTTATACTTTCAATCTCTTACGTTCTCACCACTTCATTCTCTTATCAATAGAGCTGCTGATTTTTATAAATTCTACTTGTGGCAAATCATTATCGTCCCTTTTGCACAACCTACTTAGTGGGCCTGTACAAGCAGTCGGGCTTCTTGTTGTACCATCAACATATTTCAAAACAGCCCTGAAAGGTAGCAGATGTTGATGTAATGAACAGCCAGTTGTGTGTACTTTTCAATGGAACTTCTCCAGATCAATTACAAAGCCTGCATTACACCCAGTATTTGTATTCGTGTTGTCCAGAAGAATAAGCCTTTAAGGCTGTCTATACTAGCAAATTCTTCCAAAACTCTAACAGCTTCTTCTGTTAAAACAACACCAGTGGTACATGTAGTTGGAACTAATCTATGAATCAGGTATTTTCCATTCTAAGTTCTTGTCTCTTGAGTAAATATTAAATGGATTACTAGGTCCCTTTACTTTTTAAAAATTAAATATCACCATTTCCGCTATAAATTCTTTATAAAACAAAGTTTCTTTATTAATTAACTTCTAAACCGGCAAGTGTTTTAATATATTAAGTCAGTCTTTCATGTGTCATTACTTGTATTTTAGCATTTTCCTATATTTTTGATTTATCAATTTTGTTTTTAAAAATCAATCCTGGTTAAAAAAGCCCATAACTTGTAAATCCAAGAGAAAGGCATTAGTCTAGGTACACCCACTAAATAGCTGAAAAAAACAAAACAGCTTAGTATGAATAAAAAAAAGACTCCAAACTTAATAAAAACGAACTTTTTTCATATTTTTCAATTATTTAAATTATTTTTTTAATCCATGTCAGAAGACGTTCGAAATTTTGGTAAAAATTCCGGTTTCGATTTTAGCGGGTGACCAAATCGTTACGAGAGTTTACAATGGAAAACGTAATATTGCATAACTTTTTTTTTTTTTTGGTGACAAACACATTAATTTAGAAATTCTTGCAACTCGTCAGATTTTAATGAAACTTTCAGGACTTATTCACAAATGAATGAAATTATTTTTGAAATTATTATTTAAAAAAAATCTTGGTAAAAAAAAAAATTACATCTGTTACTCCACATAAATTCATAAAGTTTTAAGAAATTTAATTTTATTGGGAAAATTGGTTTTATTAGTTAAACAGAGGAATCATTGGGGAATATAAATCATCTTTTTTTAAAAAAACATTTTGCCTTTATTTCCAAAAATCTGCTCCCAATAGTAAAATAAAAAGGCCATAAAAATATGGCATTATTTAATTTGATAAACTTTTAATTGCTTTTAATTGCTTTAATAAACAATATATATGAAAATCATAGTCTAAAGAAAGAAAAATTTTGATTAATAATGAAATTTCAAAAGAATTGTTTTCATTTTTTTAATTATAATAATCTATAAAGTTTCAAAAATATCTTTAAAATACTTCAAAGATTTGTTGTCATTAGTTTATTAATTTATGAAGTAAAGATTATATTTACTAATCGAAGATTGAAACGTTTAAAACAAATCGTCGTGCCTTCGTATTTTAAAATATTTAAAAAAATCTTTGTGTGTATTTGAATTTTTTTTGTATGGTAATTTCTATGTGTACATTAAAAAGTTTTGTGTTTCAGGGTTTCTTCCTTTCACAGGAAGAATTGTATAATTATGTCACTTGTGATCGCATACACTTATCTCGTATCCATCACGCTGTCAACATATTTCAGAGGTTAGAAAGTAGATCTTTGTGAATAAGAAAGTTTTATTCTAAACTTCATGCTATAAATAAGTAATACTTGTGTAAATCAGATAAATTTAACATTAAATCTGCTAATTTTCCAAAAATAATGTGTCACAACGTATATTTTATTTTTGCAATATTTTTAAAACCGAGAATTAAACTTTTGTTTACAAATGTGTCTATTGCTCAAAAATGGCCGAAAGATTGAAAATTTAAAATTTCAAAATTTTAGATTTCAATCATTGTAATTTCTGTTTGAAAGACAGTAAATTTAAGATAGTAAATTTAATCATTTAGATTTCAACTAAAGTTGAAATGAAAGTTTCAAAAAATGTTTTTATTTTTAAAAATTCAATTTAAATTAAAAGTTGTTGAAAATGAGTGGCGGTGCCTGCATTTAGCAAGAGATGCTCCAAGTAATGGAAACTATTCCTCATATTCCGTTTTTCTTCAGACATTTGAATAGAACGTTTGAAAAAGTATTACTCGAAGAAATAATGATAAATCAAACTACATAGTCAATTTATAGTTAAAGACGTGCAATTAAACAAAACGCACACTAATATAAAGTGTAAAAGTAAATAATAACCCACGGAATTTAAATCCGGTTCATTAAAAATAAAAAAATAAAAAAATGTTTTTTGTCTTTTAGCTTTTCCCCGAAATAAAAGTATCGCTTAAATAAAATAAGGATATGTTTTTATAAATTGTTTTACTGAATTCATTGTAAAAAGATTTCTTTCGGAAAGAAAAATGAAGTAAAAAAAAAAAAAAAAAAAAAAAAATTGTTTTATGTTTCTCAACATAACCCGCGATTTGAATACATTGATATTTCCTTTTTTTTTGACTGCACGTAAATAATTTATTTTTAAGTAAAATTTATAAAACAAATTATTTCTTATAATTATATGTGTACTATTATATACTAGCAGTATAGTCCGGCGTTGCTCGAGTGTAATGAAAGATTTAAAACTAATCCACGGTCCTGGAGCTCAGACTCTTTGGACGTTGGCATAAAAGACTAAAAAGCAATAGGCGTTTCCAGTTAAAGCGAAACCGTAGACTGAAAGAATGAATGAATGTAAGTCAAATTTTGATTTCCTGGTATCGATATGAAATTTTCTGCACTATTGTAAGAACTGCAACCTTGAAACTTCTGAATATCGTTTCTTATGTCTTTGTCTATGAGTGTATCAAATTTGATTAAAATCGGACCACTCCTTCTATAACCCGATTTTTTCGATTATTGATTTTTTATATTTGTCGGAGGTAGCTCGACACAAAACCTAGCCAAGAACATTCGCAGACGATTATAGTACAGCTGTGTAAATTTTCAAGAAAATCTGTTCAGCCGTTTCGGAGTCTATAGGTAACGGATACACACAAACACACACACACAGACACATACACACAGACAAAGTTCCATTTATAAATAAGTTTAGATGCTTATCTTTTTCGGAATTTTAAAGAAATATTAAACCTCAGTTTTTAAGTTGATTTACATTCACTTTATTTCTTAGCATGGAATATTCCAGTCTGTTTATTTATTTCAATTAACAGCGCAACAATCAAGATATTCATTTATTTGATTTTAATTGCATTTCTTCAAATGAAATCAAAATTTTAACGCAAAATCTTTTGCTTGTCGTATTATGATGTTGTACCCATGTACGAATAAAAAAAAAAAATCAAGAATCAAAATCAACCTTCTTCACTTTTACAAAAATTCACAATGACGTGTGAAATCCTGGTTTTTCCCAAATAGAAAAAGGATTGACCATGTGCTTAAAGAAAAGCCGAAACCAGATTTCGTAAGTAAGTGTTAAATTGATTTTTGATCAATGAGAGTGACTCGCAAGACTTGAGGACTTCGCGAGTCAGTGCGACAAATCCAATGACAATAAAAGGGCCCCGATCAGTGAGAAAGACAAAACTAAAATGTAACTTCAACTTCAAATCGATCCTGAGATAAGGTCAGGTCGCACCTTGTTCTCTTTCTCTTTACTTCTTCTACTTCTCCATTCAAAGACATTCCTACTGAATACACACACATGCATACGTACGCACGCATATACTATTTTAACAATTACTACTACTAACAATTTCTTTTGATGCCTTTAACTTTCTCATTGAACATGAACTCAACCCTTAACGTCTTAATAATGTTTCTAAAAAAAAAAAAAAAAAGAAAAAAAGGTAGATCTTGGTGAAAGACAAAAATATTCTCCTACAACTTATGTCAATCTTTCCTCTTAATAAATTTATATTTTAAAATGAAAGATTTATATTTTTATTCTTACACTATTCCACACATTTTAACCAGCTTCAACCTTCTGATGAAAACCTTCTGATGATAAAAATAATATATATATATATATATGTAAAAATCTACTCAGTCATGATCTGAGATTAAAGACAGGATGGTTAAATTAAATGTTTGTGGTTGCCAACATTGTTTATAGATACGTAATTTAGAATAAAGCTCATTTCGTTTTTTTGCCTTGATAAAGTCCGTCAGAGGACGAAATGCGTAGGCTATTTAAAATACAGTTTTCCTCTTGTCTTTATTTTATTTCACCATATATATATATATATATATATATGTGTGTGTGTGTGTGTGTGTGTGTGTGTGTGTGTGTGTGTGTGTGTGTGTGTGTGTGTAAATTCAGATAATATTTAGTGAGAATAATATTTAGTGGGAATAGCTATTTCAACATGTCAGTTCGAGACATGCATTGTCAACCCCGTTCAATCAAAGAGTAGAGAAAAATTCTTATGCTGGAAGCAGGGTCTAATAAAGGAAGGGTGGGGAATGTTGGTTACTATAGAGAAGTCGAGGGGAATCGTAGTGGTATATTCCATTTGGGTAGTTGGAGGCATTTTGCTTGATCAATGGGTAAGTAGTGGTAGATAGGAGGGAAAACGTTACTGATTCACCAGGTTTTAAAATCTCATTTCTGTAAAAGGCAATTTCTATTATGAATATATGGAAGAAGGAGATAGTTATTGAAATGTAAATTTATTACGGTGACGACATATACTAATAATTCATTTACGTTTATTCAGAAGTACATTCTGATATTGAAATTTCGAAATCTAAATTTTTTCTGTTAAACATAGGATATCTATCACCTAGGATCTTAGGAGTACGTGCTGTGCCTATCAGCTTCCACTTTATCTGTGGATTTAGGTAATTTTATTTCATTTCCGATTATTTTTCGGGAGAGGGCTGTCTTATACCTTAAATTAGGGTTAGTAAAGGAGTGCCTTTGTGTATAAAGCCTTTGTTTCCAAATTCCCACCGAAATTCCGATATAAACATATTTCTCCTTGTTTTCCTTAGGGTGGATGGTAGCTTGATAGATTACATTTATAGATCTACATTTACTTTCAGCCGGACAGTTTTCTCTAGATCTACAATTACAGGAGGGTATAATCCTATTTTCTGTATTGGATTCACTGAACTTTTTCAAAATTTGGTTATTGTGAAAGCTAATAGTGTTTCAAATTTCTTGGTCTGAGCCAATATCCGCTGCACTACAGCGCACATCCAATGAATACGAAGCGATGATTCAATTTGGCAGAATTCCAGCTCAAAATAGGCTTGTTCATAACTGTCAATTTTGTTTTCATGTACTTTAACAAGAAAAGCTAAATACTATATAAAATTAATGTTTATGTTTAAATATTTACGTTTCAGTGATACTCTACAATGGCCGTATGAACATTTTTTATATTAAATTTCATACAATACAAGACTTGAGAGCCGCTCAATATAGGAGATAACTGATAAAATGGTTATGATAAATAGTGTGTTATGAATGAAAGAGGATATAGTAGGAAGTGGAAATTATGAGAAACTTTTTCCCGCTAATCATTTCCTATGGAACAGTCTCCCAAGAGTATGTTTTCCCAATCACTACAATCTTAACGGTTAACTCTCGGCTTGAACAGGCTATTTTCCTCTCCAATCCATATAAACTACTCCTTAACGAAACTGTCTACATCAAGTGGCCCCCGGGTCTTGTATAGGGTGAGCCTTAGAGTAAAAAAATAAAAATAAAAATAAAGAAAGGGTGATACATAACAATTGACTCTTGACTTGAAGACATTAAGATTGCTGTATTAATGGAAGCACACACGCGGGAATTTGTTTAAAGAAAAGCTGTGCAAGTAGAACACGGAGGAAAGGAATGCGATTCAACTCTGTGGAAGTAGCATGGCGTGTCCTAACTGTAAATGTTTGAACTGGTGGAATTAAGGAATGTAGCGCTCATTTGAACATTTGTCATAAAATAGCGATAGAGCAGCTATATACTTGCAGGTTCGTGCAAAGAAAGAGGCTGCAGAGTGAAGAATAAATCTTCCTCCCCCCCTCATGACCGTATGAACGATTTTGAAACCTGTCAAGGCTAAATGTAAGTGAAAAGACGATAGAAGCACTTGTAGAAAAGTGTTTTTGTGTAAAAAGAAGTTTCTACTGAAAAATAAAATAAAGTTAATTGTTAAAGGCAGAATTACTTGAATTTAGAAATGACTAGTGGTGAAAATAAGTGTATACAGCAATGTAACAGTTAATTAAGTTTAGGTTTAAGGCACATATAATTAACCAAAAGGGGTAGAAATATAGATTATAGCAGATAGTAAATCATTTGAGATAATTTTGGATATTTAAAAAATTTTTTTTTAATCGTATCGGTAGCAGTAGCAGTAACGCCACTGATGTGCAGGGGGCTACGTAATAGTGAAAAGATTGGAAAAGAGAAAGCCGGAAACCACATCCTAAACAGGGATGAGCCTCTTAACCGGTTCAATAGACGTGGGTGGGTAGAGTGTGAACCGGGCGATAGATAGATCTATCTACTCCAATAGAGTGTCATATTGTATCACAAAGATTTATAGTTTTAATTAAAGCATAGGAAAAATGGACATAATCAAAACATGGAGAAGTAAGCATTGACATAAAAAAAAAAAAATTGCAGAGTTAAATTAAGTTTTCATTGTCTAACTTTTTCTTTTTAAGCCCATGTTAAAAAGATCCATTCTCAACAGCAGAACAAAATTCTGTGTCAACAAAATCTTTGAGGTTATAATTTAAAAAACAACAAATCTTGTGTATTTAAATATAACAATCGGCTATGTGACAAATTTTACAATACCCCTCTTCTGTGTGTGTGTGTATACATATATATATATATATATATATATATATATATATATATATATTGTATTTAGTTGTCATGTGGGAGTTTTTTTTATGGAAATCCCAACATTTTTGGGTCCTTCAGCCTTTGTCAGTGGTTGACATAGAATAGGTTATATATATATATATATATATATATATAAAACCTATGCATCATATGCTAAAAGTCTGCCTCCTTCTACCAAACGTCTATAGCTCAGAAGTAGAATCGCCGACTCATGCCAATTCGGTCGGGTCTCAATCCTGGGTTAAAAGCAATCGGATGTCTAACCGTACTGATGAGTTGTGATACAGCGAAACAGATCTGTAACAGAAATAGAGGTTGTTCCAACGAGAAAATTGGTATAGGCGAAACAAATATGAGAAGCTGTGAATGTTTTGTTTAAAGTGTAGATTTATCGTTATTATTATTATTATTCATCTCCTGTTTTGTACATTAAATGTCCATAATTATATTTGTGTTGCTGCATGTTTTGAATCCAAAGTTGACTGTCTTCAGGCAAATAAATTTCTGACTTTACATATTGAGATCCAGTTGTCTTCAACAAGACCTAAAAATATATATTTTACTTTTTCTTTTAACTCATGGTAAATGAAAAAAAAAAAAAATGACACCCCAGATTTATAACAATCTTAAGCAATGCTAGTACCTAAAATAAAAATTAAAATAAAAAAACGGTCAGTTTATGATATGCACCTGATGATTGAGTATGCACGAAACTTAGAGTTGTGCCATACATGTAGGATAATATAATTTAAATTTAAAATTTCCAGTACACTTCATTCGTGCGTATTTGTAGAGGCACCAACATAAGTATGAATGAGCATGACTAAGGGGGGTGCTGGAAATTTCAAGTTTAATTTTTTTTGAATATCTAGCCAATTTCATTTAAATACTTTTCTTCCCATCACTCTTGTTAGTCAATACCCGCCACACTTCTATTTTCACGGTATGGGATGTCTAATAACAAAAGTGATGCAAAGGAAAAAAATCAAAATAAAGTGGCTCAGCATAAAAAAGAGAAATATTTTTTTAAAAAATAATTTTACATTTAAAATTCTTAACAGATCTTGTTTGCACACAAATGTAGTTCAGTCAGTCAGTCAGTCAAGCGCCATACATGATACACGTTTTGGGTGATCATGTCTTGAAAGAGACATGACTGACTGGGCAGAAGATTATCACGCAGTAGGTTGCCATTACTTTCTGCAGTAGACTGGTTGCCAGCCAAGGATATAGAACCCATTCTGTCCCATTATTTAACCCCTAACTGGAGGGAAGAGACGGATTAATACTTTCCCCAAGGGTATTTGTGTATAAGTGAATGCAAGGAATTCAACTGGAATTTAAACTCGGCTCCCCGATTTGTCATTCCGAGTTGATATCCACTGTACCACAACACACATCCTAATTTAGTCCGATGAAGTCCTAAAGGAAGAAACATGTTACAAGAAAACTCGATTACAACGTATGAGGTCTAGACAACCGTTTAATTCGATGTAGCATGCCTGCACTTACTCAATCGTAAATGACATTTGAGTCCTGCAAGAGATTTACAAACAAGTCCACAATGGAGGCAAGAAGAGAGATTGCACGAATGATCGGCTGGGACACTTGCAGATGCTTTGGTTCTCTCACGTCTTACGCGCAGTTGGTCAATCTCAGTCTCAGAGAACTGCTTGATGCCCCTCTGGCAGGTAGATCTCCATTCAATTCGTATATATATATATATATATATATATATATATATATATATATATATATATATATACACTATATTGCCCTATGTTTTACTCAGGTTCTGAGTTTCATGTATCACAGTAATATATATATAGAGATGAATTTTTTATTTGTTTTAACATTATTATTTATTTATCGATACTCGTAAGTGGAAAGTTTGTTTTTCATATACACATACATATAGTTAAACAGTACATTATAATTTTCATTGGCCTTGATTGTTTGAGGAATTGTTTAGAAAATATGTATCTTCTGGCAGGAATCAATCTTGCAAACTCTCAAATCAGAGAGATGTCGTATTTTAAAAAATAATGTTAAAACAAATAAAAATTCTAATAGGTTGGCTAATGCCAGTTTTGTGGATTTGTATTAAATTCCGTCAAGAAAATATATCTTCACACACAAACGGAGAAAAACAAAAAGCAAATTAACCACAATAAGAAGCACCAAAATTATTTTTCTTAACAATATTGAAATAATAATGAGAAAATTGACAGACATTCTGATACCTTCTGACAAGTGAATGATTACAAAAACTTTGGAGTCAGGGTGATGAATATAACATCAATTAGTTAAGTGACAAATTTTATATATATATATATATACACTAACAGTATAACCCGGCGTTGCTTGGGTGTAATGAAAGCTTTAAAACTAATCCATGGTCCTGGAGCTCAGACTCTTTGGACGTTGGCACGAAAGACTAAAAAGCAATAGTTGTTTCCAGTTAAAGCAAAACCATAGACTGAAAGAAAAAGGAATGGATGTAAGTCAAATTTTGATTTCCTAGTATCGATATAAAATTTTCTGCACTATTGTAAGAACTGCAACCTTAAACTTCTGAATATCGTTTCTTATGTATTTGTCTATGAGTGTATCAAATTTGATTAAAATCGAACCACTCCTTCTATAATCCGATTTTTTCGATTATCGATATATTAAGAGTGTGAATTATCTTATGGTGGCAATAAGTAGTAATTTCATTACGTTAGTTTAATAAGTTACTTTTGGGGAATTTAATTATATGCTTTATTTCTTGTAAGTTAAAGCATTTTTCATGTAATCATGTACATGTTCTAGCGTTTGTTAATATCTTCTATTTTAATGTAGGAGTTTTGCTTGCATCTTTCAATTGTCAATAGTATTTGGAAAGTGAAGTTGAGTTACTATATTAAAGGATAGTTTATACTGATAAGAAACGCGCCTTAAAGGTGATTTTAGTAATCCCAATATAATGTTTGACAATATCTGTTGTAGAGATGGTAGCTTGGTATACTATAGAATTTGTAAGGCATCTATCTTGTAGAGAACATTCTTTTGGGTTACGACAATTGCAAGTATTACTATTATTGTCGTTATTTATAATAGGGTGGTTTTGATTGTTAATCTTACTATATTGTTTTAGGATGTTATTATTGTATTTTTTTTATTATCATTTCAAGATTATCTTTGCAACTACAACTAAGTTTCAGTTTATTCTTATTAAAATTGTTGCTAAGAGTTATTAGTTGGGAAGTGTTTCTGAACTAGGGAAAGGAATTTATTGCTTAATTTAGTGCTAACCATTTGACTAAATGATGGTGTGTACCAAATTATTTTTCTATTATGCTTGGGATTATTATTTTTTGCTGATAAAACTTAATGCCATTGCATTTATAGCCGCTGTTTTTAGGACAGTATTATAATATTGACAGTGTTTATAAAAATATCTTCAATTGAGGAATTGTTGTTTATTCTGTGTTCAACAGGGTATGGTATGTGTTTAATTATAGATGGTGGGTGATTTGATTTAGGATGTACGTAAATAGGTTTAGCATTATATTTTACGTAGGATGTGTATGCTTCATTAATTACATCCAGAGTAACATCTAGGAAGTTAACCGGTTTTTAGATTAGTTTGTACTAGTACTTTAAGTCTAAAGTTTTTCATTAGGCTATGTATTAATTTACGAATTCTATCTACTTAAGAGTTTGTAGAATTATGGACACTCATTACATGTCTCTATATAACCTAATGTCAGCTATATCAACATCGCGATGTGCAGTTAGATTGTATAAAATAAATAGACGTACGAGATCCGATGAATCTGAAGAATTCAATGATCCCATAGTAATGTCGAATAGGTCCTTGGTATTGACTCTTCCATTGTTGTGGATGAGAACGGATTGTTTGGAGCGTAATATGATATATCATTCCTCATTCAGAATATTCCGTGGCAAAATCCGAAGCTAAAAGGAACAAGTCAAGGTAATAATCCACTATGTCAAATTAGCTAAACGAACATTAAAAATAATTCGTTATCCACAACGACGTGGAGAGGCTTTTGAACTCTATCAAAAATGAAAAGTGAGAACTGAGCAGCTGCCGCCCAAATATAACAATAGTACTCTATTCATGGCCTGATCTGGCTCTTGTAAAGGATAGCGTATGGAGTCAGGTACTTACTGGAGCGAGACAGGGGATCAACCATCTTACTTGCATCTTTATCGATGACTCGTATGTACGAGTTGCGCTTGAGGTCTGATATGAGTTTACGGCCCAATAGTCTCATAAGGCACGATACCTGTTCGAAGGAACACCCGTTCACCATCACTGGATAAATAAAGAATTGATGGAGATGCTCAGCAGCCGCGACATATTTGAGAAAGACATTAGAGTAATCAAGAATCTCTACTGGCAGCAAACTTCCTGCATACGGGCAGTTAATGAAGTCAGATATACAAAGATAGAAAGGGGCGTAAGACAAGGATATGTCTTTTCACCGGATCTATTCAACTTGTACAGCGAAACTATTTTCAGGACTCTAGATGCTACGCCAGGATTTGTTATCGAAGGCCACAATTTGAACAACATAAGATACACAGATGATACAGTTCTGATTGCAGACACGGAAAGGAAACTACAAGACCTCCTAGAAGGTAGCGGAGGAGAGTGACAAGAAAGGACTACAAATAAACTGCAAGAAAACCGAATGCATGGTCATCAGCAAAAAGAGCAACCCGAAATGACAAAATCAGGTGGGGGGGATACTAAAATCAAGCAAGTACACAAATTTAAATACCTGGGAAGTGTTTTAACAGAAAACGAAAAGTGTAGAAAAAGAGATCAGAAGACGGATTGGCACGGCAAAGGACGCTTTCCTGAAACTGAATAAAGTATTAAGAGAGGAAAATTTTACTAGAAACAAAGAAAAGAGAACTGGATTGCTATGTGATGTCTGTTCTTCAATATGGCAGTAAATGCTGGACAATATCATCAACGATGAAGGAAAAACTTGAAGCAATTGAAATGTGGTTTTACAGAAGGATGCTGCGGATATCAGGGATCGAGTACGTAAGCAATGATGAGGTTTTGGAAAGGATGGAAACGAAAAGGAAATTAATAGTGAGCACCAAGAAGAGACAAATGAAGTTCCTGGGACATGCAATGAGGAAGGAGGGCTTGGAGAACCTGATACTAACAGGTCAGATAGAAGGAAAAAGAAATGGGAAAGCAGCGGATAACATATCTGAAGGGTCTGAGCAGGTGGATGACAGAACTGGGGTTACGTGATGTAAAAGGAGAAAGCGCGCTAAGAGTCATCAGGGATAGGGAGACGTGGAAAGCCATGATCGCCTACATCCTGAAAGAACTAGGCATATAGAAGAAGAAGAAATAGTCTCATAAGGTACGATACCTCTTCGAAGGGACACCCGTTCACCATGACTGGCGATAGTTCGGAGTCCGAATGCACTGATAAAAAGTGATAAGTTTGGTTTTCGAGGCACTGAATGTAACCAGCTAGTTTTTCTCCGCTGGGTAGTTCGTGCTAGATCGGGAAATATATCAGCTGCCAATCTCTCAGCATGAAGAGTTTTAGAGTTGCATACGGATATAGTCCTATCATCGGCATAACAAAAACGGAGTTGATATTTGTTAAAGTTGGATTAAAATAATAATGCAGTTTTAAGTAAAATTAGACATTCAGCTACTTAGCGCAATAGGCGTATTGGGAAAGTGAAGGATCCTTCCCAAAAGCTAAGCAAAGTATTAAGCAGTTTCGTCTTAGATATGACGATAAACTGCATCCGGCAGCAAGACCTCTGATCGGAAATTTTAGAGGAGTATGAAACCTCTTCTTAGTTGTTGTTCCCAGGGTTACCGTAACTCGTGGTATTAGCACCTGTTAGGGGGCAAAAAACACTATGAAAGTATAATAGATTTTTATCGTAAATTCCAGCAATACTTTTCTGAAGAAAACATTACCAGTAATTACATTTTTGCAGAAAGAAATACCACCAACAATTTGGACTCTTGACAAAACCCTATTTACAAAATAGGTCAACAAAACCTGATTTTCAAACTGCTTTCTTACAGAAGTATATACGAATCTATTGTAAAAATTTTGTCGGCAATAAATAACCTACTGAGGTTGATATGCCGTAAAACAGACAAACCTAAGAAGCAGTCAGGGACTTAGTTGAAGGTTAATTAGACAGGGCATAATGTTAGAAAATAAAACCAAACAGATCTGCGAATCACAAGTTAAAAGGTTACTATTTAATGAAGGAAGTGTGAAATATTAATGAAAGGAAGTGAAAATTATGAGGATAAGGCGGATATATAACGATTGACACTTGACTGGAAGCGATATGGAAAGTATCGAGATTGTAAGTTTGAAGTTTTAGAAATATTCGTCACGTTAATTAGTTCTGTAAATAAGCACTGAATAGATTTCTTATCAAACATTCCAATTAAACGAAAGAAAAAAAAATCATAATAACCAGTTTCTTAACCGGTAAACTGTGACACTATTTAGTCACAATTAAAATATGGAACAGCATTGCCGAAAATTCCCATTATGCGTAGTTTAAATATAGAACTGGGCAGGAATTCCCGTCATTCGCTGTTAATGAGTTAATAAGTTGGTACAATCCAGTGATTTCCATCTTCTGTTGTTTGCTAAGCTTAAGTTAAGTTTGACGCAACCCCACAAGTTTTATGCGCCTAGAGAGGATAAAACTTAATACGAATTATCTACAAACTAGCAGTATAGCCCGGCGTTGCTCGGGTGTAATGAAAGATTTAAAACTAATCCATGGTCTTGGAGCTCAGACTCAGCCTAAAGAATATATGTGCAAAGTTTGGTGAGAATCGGATAAAAATTGTGGATTTGTATAAAGGACATACAGACAGATAAACAGACACGCACACACACACACACAAACATCTTGCCTTATATATATATTATCGATTTTCTGCATTATTGTAAGAACTGTAAGCTTGAAACTTCTGAATATCGTTTCTTATGTCTTTGTCAATGCGTGTATCAAATTTGATTAAATTCAGACCAGTCCTTCTATAACCCGATTTTCGATTTGCGTTGTGGTACAGTGGATATCGGCTCGGAACGAGAAACCGGGGAGCCGAGTTCGAATTCCAGTTGAATCCATTGTATTCACTTATGCGCAAATACCCTTGGGAAAGGTATTAATCCGTCTCTTCCTTCCAGTTATGGGTTAAATAGCCGGACAGATTGGGTTGTATAGCCTTGGTCGGCAACCAGTCTACCGCAGAAAGCAATGGCAAGCTACTGCGGGATAATATTCTGCCCAGTCAGTGATGTCTCTTTCGAGACATGATCGCCCAAGCGTGTATCACGTATGGCACTTAACTGACTGATCGGGGGGTACCTCGACACAAAACCTCGCTAAGAACACTCGCAGACACATACTATAACTGTGTAAATTTTCAAGAAAATCGGTTCAGCCGTTTCGGAGTCTATAGGTAACGGATACACACACACATACAAAGTTCCATTTATAAATAAGTTTAGATCTAACTTGTTGACCATTACCGCAATGATTCTTTTAAGCAGGGAAAACAGTTTATATGCAAATTACTAAATGAAAAGTAGATGCTGATTGATTACAATCAACCTGATAACGACATGAAGCATAAAACTTTTTCTCGTTTGGGCACTTTGGCCGGGTGTAATGGTTAGCAAGCTTGTCTAGCGAGATCGATTGCACTGGGTGCTTCATACTTTCGGCCTTGTGCCACGTCTAAGATAGAAAAAACGCCATATCTTAATTTTTTTCTAAAAAAGAAAAAAAAATAACCGTTAAAAAGATTTTACGCTTACTGAAATAAAAAAGAGCAATTTTTTTATTTACAATATTTACATATCCAATGATGATTTTCTAAGCATAGTTTAGACGTGGTACGAGACCGAAAATATGGGGGCACCCAGTGAGGACGAACTCACTACTTGATCTAGTGAGACCAACATGCTGATCATTATATCAAGTTGAAGTGCTTATGTTTATATATCCAATGAACAAAAGAAGTACAGACAAAAATAAGTTTTAAAAATAAATTCCCTAAAACCATACTTTGGCGGACCTGAAGGAGACTACCACCACCTTTAGATTTGTTGTTTTACATTTTTTTTTACATTTTTCAGCGCAGTCTCATCGTTATTACATAAAGTTTCCGATTATAAAAAAAAATTTGAAAAAATTTCAATATTTAAACAATTTTAGTGAAGCGGGGGCTCAGTTTCTCATACAGCGTTATAGTAAATCGATCCTCCATTTTGGAACCAATCGCGTTGGGGTCGCTTTGTTTTTTTGTGGGGTGGGGGACGAGTTGTTGCTCTTGTTTTTGTATTTTCCAAGTTTTCTTTAGTTCTTACGATGGCATCTTCCTCGGAAACTCCAAGAATGGCTTTATTCAAAGATTTTGCAAAGGATTCAGTTGTTGAATATGCGCAAGCAAAAAAAGTTAATTGCACAGGATCGATTTACTATAAGGTTGTATGAAAAACTGAGCCCCCCACTAAAATTGTTTAAATTTTGAAATTTTTACAAAGTATTTTGTCAATCGGAAAGTTTTGGGATAATCGATAAGATTGCACTGAAAAAAGTAAACAAAAAAAAAATTGATAATCAACCAATTTACAGGTTATGGTAATGTCGTACTGGCGAGTGGTTCCAAAATGGAGGATCGATTTACTATAACGTTGTATGAAGACCTGAGCCCCCCCTAAAATTGTTGAAATATTGAAATTTTTCAAAATTTTTTTTGCCAATCGGAAAGTTTAGGGTGTAATCGATGAGACTGCACTGAAAAAAAAAAAACAACAACAACAAAAAAAAAAAACAAATTTAAAGGTGGTGGTAGTCTCCTTCAGGTCCGCCCATACTTTTACTAGTAACGTCTGTCCGTAGATAAATGCTATACTTAGTGCAATTGGAGTAGATAGACTAAACTATCGCCCGGTTCACACTCCACCCACGTCTATTGAACAGGTGAAGAGGCTCATCCCTTGTTCCCTGTTTAGGATGCGGTTTCCGGCTTTCTCTTTTCCATTCTTTTTTACCCTTAGGTAGCCCCCTGCGCATCAGTGGCATTATCGCCTTGCTTGGGGTGATATGATTAAAAAAAAAAAAGTCTAGATAATACCGATACAAATGTGACAACTATTTAGAAACAGAGGTGGTATCATATAAAGGACAAAATAAAAACGAAGAAATTAAGGTTTCGAAATAAATATTTTCTTGTTTCTTAATCCCCAAATAAGAAATAATTTGGGATTGACTTTAAATCTTTGCGCTATAGAATTGTAAAAAAAAAAAAAAAAAAAAAAAAAGAAGAAAAAAAAAAGAAGTCTATCAAAATTTAGAGTTGAATGTCGGCAACACTGTATATGGGTGTATGACGCTATAAACACACTCCTGAACAACAGCATGGTGTACAACTGACGATTCTCTCAACAATCAAGTCTCTAGTAGGTTTCAAATTTTAACACTTTTAAAAAAATACCTTATCTAATGCTACCCGCCATCCAAGAATTTAGATTCCGTTTTCTATGAGGCAAAAAGTGAAATAATAGACGTAGTTTGGTGTACGTAAATTAATTAGTTTAATATAAAAATAAAATATTTACCTTGTTCCGAATTTGTTACTGAAAAATAGGGTTTATAAATTTCTTCTTTGTAAAAGCCGTTGTCTCTATCTGAGGCGCTCAATAACAATTTTGCCTTTTTACTCATCAGTCTCAGAAATTTCCAACACCGCCGACCTTCCTTACGGAGATTAGAAGAAGACGGAGTCTGGCTGCAGGTGTCATGAAAGAGCACCAAGCCGGCCTCGTGATATATCCCGATGCACCAAGCTATGTGTTTGAAACATCATCGTCCTCTCTGTAGAACCCTCACCTCCCGCATCCGTGGCTTCGCGCCTTGCTACTTGAGAAAACTTCGATCTAATGAGACTCTCTCCCTCCGGGGGCCAAGCCAGCCGAGCATTGTCCGAACAATCACCAAGTGCCGGTCACATCCTTTAGGAAGACCACGCAGCCACTGAAAGGACATTGTCCGGTAGAGCCTCCAGCAGATTAATCTGTCGCTGGAGGAGGTTTCACTGCTCTGCTAAGACTGAGGGACAATTTGGTTTTCATAAGCTCAACGCCATCATGGCACGAGATTTACGAGCAGCAGCAGCAGCAGCAGCAGCAGCAGCACCTTCGTTTGGGCAAAAGGAATTATACAACTTGTTTGGATCTCAAAAAAAGAAAAAAAAGAAAAAAAGAAAGAAAGATTAGCATAAAAAAAAAACTGAGAAAGCAATACAGATTTGAGAACTCGAGTGATCTATTTTTTTAAAAGTTACTTTACCCCAAGCAACACAATAAACCATTAAACGCAAGGGGTTACTGAGCGTGATTGATTTATTTTAAACGTTTTTACAACCCTTTATAGTTTATTTAAAACCAAAAGATATTCTTAGATTGAAATATTTTTTTGTGGGGGGGGGGTGTGAAGATAATAATTGTTTAGATATAAAGTCTTACTAATTAATCCATAGCTGAGGAGAGAAGGGATGGATTTATAATTCTCACACTTTGCACGTAAATAAATATAACGAGAACAACTGGAATTGGAATTCGGTTTTCCGAATAACAATTCTGAGTCATTATCTCTTTGGTATTCCCAAGTAGTCACCCATCTAATTACTGACAAGACTCGACGTGGCTTAAATTCGGTGATCGTACGATAGCCGGTGTTTCAACGTGATGTGGTCGTAAGACACTGAGTGTGAGAGAATATGAAAAAAAAAAATATATATATATACATTATTGATAGAGAACAGTAAAAAGAACAGGAATTAAGAAGACAGAAGATAACGATTGACATTGCATTTAAATATTTGAAGATCAAACATGACTGGGAAGCAAGGAACCAGAAGAGAGTTCCTTAAGCGAGAAGTTCGAGTGAATAAACTGTTATAGAACTTGCAGTTGCATTTACCCATTTCAACTGGAAAAGGATAAAACGTTGCCACCAATGAAGTCACTCACTTAAGTGCCCTACGTGATGCACATTTGGGCGATCATGTCTCAAAAGAAATATGACTGACTGGACAGAAGATTTTCCCGCAATAGTTTTCCATTACTTTCTGCAGTAGATTGGTTTTCAACCAAGGATATAGAACCCAATCTGTTCTGATATTTAACCCATAGATGAAGGGAGAAGAGAGGGATTAGTACTTTTCCCAAGGGTATTTGCGCGTAAGTACTGCGAAGTACCAAAGAAGTCAGTTATGTGCCATACGTGATACACGCTTTGGGCGATCATGTCTCGAAAAAGACATGACTGACTGGGCAGAAGATTATCTCGCAGTAGGTTGCCATTGCTTTCTGCGGTAGACTGGTTGCCAGCCAAAGCTATAGAACTCAATCTGTCCTGTTATTTAACCCATAATTGGATGAAAGATTAATACCTTTCCCAAGGGTATTTGAGCGTAAGTGAATGCAAGGAATTCACTTACGCACAAATACCAGTTTTGTTAGCCATTGCTTGGCATCTAATTTTCAGTCTTTTTCCCACTGTCGTAACGTAGCTTCCCTGCAACTTTTCTATAAATATTTTCATGGTAATCATTCTGATAAGCATTCCACTTTGGTATCCAGACATTATGAATTTAAGCGCTTAATCTATCTATCTATCTATCTATCTATCTATCTATCTATCTATCTATCTATGTTTGAACATTATTATTTTTTTTGAGCGATACTCATATTTAAGTAGATATTCTATTTTTTTTAATTAAACAGTATTATATATTTATATCTACTGGCCTGATTATTTACGATAAATTTTTATTACGAAAATGTGTCATTCGGCAGGATTCGAACCAGCGACCTCTATCACCTATATATTTAGACTGGAGGTCATTCGTGATGGAGAGGTCTAAGACGTTGCCAGATCAAATGGTAGCTTCCCTTATGTGGATAGGGGTCGCAGGTTCGAATCCTGCCGAATGACACACATTTTCGTAATAAAAATTTATCGTAAATAATCAGGCCAGTAGATATAAATATATAATGCTGTTTAATTAAAAAAAAACAGAATATCTACTTAAATATGAGTCAGTCAGTTAAGTGCCATACGTGATATACGCTTGGGCGATCATGTCTCGAAAGAGACATGACTGACTGGGCAGAAGATTATCCCGCAGTAGGTTGCCATTGCTTTCTGTCGTAGACTGGTTGCCGACCAAAGCTATAGAACCCAACCTGTCCTGTTATTTAACCCATAACTGGAAGGAATAGACGGATTAATATCTTTCCCAAGGGTGTTTGCGCGTAAGTGAATGCAACGAATTCGGTTGGAATTCGAACTCGGCTCCCCGATTTCTCGTTCCGAGCCGATATCCAATGCACCACAACGAAGATATGCTGCCTAAATATGCATAATAATAATAATAATAATAATAATAATAATAACAATAATAATAATAATAATAATAATATCATACTGCTACCAAAGAGCCGACTGGGACTCGTTCAGGGACTTCCTCTGCGACGTCCCCTGGAACAACGTTTTTGATCTTCCTGTCGAAGACTGTGCCTCCGAAGTCTCCTCTTGGGTTAAGGCTGGCATCGATGCTTTTATCCCTGCCAGAAAATTCCAACTAAAACCAAATTCGTCCCCCTGGTTCTCACCCGCTTGCTCGGCCGCTATTGCCCACCGGAACCATTTCTTCCGGCTCTATCGAAGCTGCTCGTCGAACCAAAACATGCGCCTTTTCACCTCAGCACGGAACAAGTGTAAAAAAGTACTGAACGAAGCCAAGAGGGCGTTTGCTAGCAGAATTAGGCAACGCATAGCATCCTCTAAGTTTGGCTCCAAAGATTACTGGCGTCTCTGCAAAAGCGTGCTCAGCAGGAACAAGACTTCAATACCCCCACTAATCAATGAATTTGAAGTTCTCACCTCCCCAGCCGACAAGGCTGAATGCTTTGCCCGTAGATTCTCAACCAATTCGACACTGGACTGGTTAGGAATACCTACACCAGACTTCCCACCCAGAACTAAGGCTCAACTAAATAACGTCCACATTACACCCTCGCTGGTCGCCAAGATAATTGCGCAACTTGACCCACACAAAGCGAGCGGCGGTGACGGAATCCCAGTCATAGTAATGAAGAAATGTGCACAAGAACTCTCCTCTGTCCTCTCTAAACTCTATAACCTCTGCCTATCTGCTTCCTGCTTTCCTGCCTGTTGGAAGTCCTCCTGCGCAGTACCTATATTTAAGAATTCTGGCGAACCCTCAGACCCAGCCAATTACCGTCCTATTAGTCTCCTTCCAATCTTTGGCAAAGTTTTCGAAGCCACTATCAACGCCGAGGTGATTCAGCATCTTATGGCCAACGGGCTTCTCTCTGACAAACAGTATGGGTTTCGCTTCACCAGGTCTACTGCTGATATGCTAACGACCATTACCGAGTACATATACCAGGCACTTGACAAGAATGGTGAAGCCCGAACCGTTGCCTTGGATATCTCCAAAGCATTCGACAGGGTCTGGCATGCTGGCCTCTTGTGCAAACTGCGGAGCTATGGGATAACTGGACATCTGTTTGACCTCATCCAGTCTTTCCTCTCTAACCGCACATTGAAGGTGGTATTAAATGGGCATGCCTCCCAAAACTGCCAGACGAACGCGGGCGTCCCTCAAGGTTCTATCCTAGGTTCCACGCTCTTTCTGATCTACATTAATGATCTCCCCGACACCATTAGATCCCAAGTTGGCATGTATGCCGACGACACAACAATCTACTCCCGCATCGATCAGAAACCAGGTCTGGACGACAAAGTGAACCTCGCTGCCGTACTTGAAAGGGACCTCCAATCCGTAGTGACCTGGGGCAGAAAATGGTTGGTAAATTTCAATGCCTCCAAAACAAAGCTGTTATCAACTAATCACCATAGACAATCGCATCTACCTCCCATTAGCATGGGACAGGCTAGCCTCCCAGAGAGTAAAATACTACGCCTCCTTGGCCTTACACTCTCGGCGGACCTCAAATGGAATGACTATATTGAATCCATTGCCAAATCTGCAGCTATGAAAGTGGGCTCCCTGTGCAGGGCCCGGAAATTTTTCCCACCTGAATCTATTCTGCACATATACAAATCTACCATCCGCCCGTGTATTGAATATTGCTGCCATATCTGGTCGGGTGCCCCTGCATATCTCCTTGGGCTTCTTGACAAAATACAAAGGAGGATCTCTAACGTGGTTGATACTGACTTGGCAGGCCGGCTGCAGCCGCTCTCACACCGGCGTGATGTGGTTTCCCTGTGCCTCTTCTACAAGTACTTTCATGGCTTCTGCTCCGATGAGCTTAGATCACTGGTGCCGCCTAAGCACGAATTTACACGAGATACTAGACTAGCAACTGGGTCCCACCCTTTTACAGTTAAACAAATAAGATGTAACCGTAAATTCTACTCCAACAGCTTCTTTTCTCGCGCTTCCCGCCTGTGGAACTCCCTTCCACAAGTCTGCTTTCCCGACAGTTACAATCTCCAGGTGTTTAAATGTAGGGTCAATAGACACCTCCTATCACACTAACTCCCAACTATTCTCACAACACTCTCATCTACCCAACCCTCATTCTCGGTATCCTTACCCGCCTATCACCCACCCTCTGTCATTTCCTACATTTAATCAGCCTTTCTCCACTCTACGTAGTGGCAGTGACATGCCTTGCTCGGGGTGAAACGCTTATAAAAAAAAAAAAATAATGGCTGGTCACTCGTATTCGAGGATACCCGTCTATCACGGCCGGAGATTAGCTAATCCTCACTGCAGACACCTGTTCAGGCACATTTGTGTTTATTCAAAACCTACAGAGCCCTCCTGTAGTTTATACTGCAACTATGCTGAGCAGTTTCTGGGAGAGAGCCGGCGTGAACTACAATCCGAACAAGGCCAGGACGCTCGGCTACGATGACTTGTGACTTTGAGCTAGCCCCAGCATCGAACCATTCAACACCTAGCGGCGAAAGTCTGTTTATGCTAAACGATCTATATATATTTGACCAGCATATTTAATATTCGAGCGAACGCACAACACACATGGCCTGAAGATTGCATTTAAGCATGAAACAGACTATCGCCATCAGACGATGACCTCAATGTTCTATTATATATTTACATATTCTGATTTTGAGCACTTTTTGGTCTGCAACGTTGCGTTTATGGGAAAGAGCCTGGGTAGTGAAGAATATGTCAGCCACGACAGGGCTGCATAAATGATGTTGAACATGTTTTGGTCTAATCTCACGCTTTAAGAATAAAGAATGGCAAAAGGATTTAGGAGTGGCAGTGAAACGACAAATTCTTAGGAACAAATGAAATATTTAGAAATTGCCATGTTATTGTCATTATTATCGTGTGTCAACACTCATTTTCTCTGAAACTGGTCATGGTAATGAACGGTGTTTTGTTTACCGTTATTTCAGAATGTAGTTATTAGATTTTTTAAAATTCGTTTCCTGACAGTTTTACAATGGAGAAAGATGAAAAATAGGAAATATATTTGGGAAGAAAAACGTTCAGTTATACCTCCTAACATTTGCTAAAAAGTTAGCATACCATGATGAAAAAAATGCCCGAAACTTAATAAAAACAAAACTTCAGCATCAAAATATTTATGTCATAAAGAGAAAAGTATTTCTAATAATTTTCTAAAACTTTTTAAACCTTTCTAATACGATCAAAATTCTGGTAAAAAATCTTGTTTCGTTTTTCGTCGGCGGATAACCAAATTGTTACCAGAATTCACAATGGATGATGTGATATTACATAACTCAGTTTATTTTCGTATTTTTTTTGTTTTTTTTTTTCGGTGAAAGACACATTAATTTAGAAATTCTTGCAAAAATCAAATAGTTTTTGGCTTTCAATGAAACTTTCGGGATTTTTTCAGAAATCAATTAAATTATTTTAGTTACAGACAAAAATAAATGTTTCGAACGCTCTAAACAGTGGATGTTCTAAATGAAGCAGTTCTTAATCGAATAGGAAATAACAAGAAACCGTGGATAGCCTGAAAGAGACCGCTAAAATGTTTGGAGACAAATAATGAGGTAAGAAGGTTCAGAGAGTTTAACATTCACATGACATATTGAAGGCAAAAAAAAGCAAAGGAAGTCAGTGAGATTTGACAAATTCAAATGGATGTAGGAAAAACTACGACAAAGAGGAGTTATAAAGGAGAAAGCTTTAATGAAAGTAAAAAAAGAAAAAATCAGGAAGCAGTGGAGAGACATATTAGCGCATAGACTAAAATGTTCTATATTCATGGAAAAAGAGTAACCAATGCTCTGATGATCACTTAGAGCGCGAAACAACCATGCAGTATTGATTTTTATGTTCAATATATATATATATATATATATATATACATAATATGGCAAAAAAGTGAGAGAACACGTTGATTAAAACCAACTGTTCAAGCATTTACTTTTATAAAGAGTGCTCGATACAGGGTAGAGCTTAATATTGTAATTTTGTTATAACAATGGTTTATAAAAGCATAATATCACTACACAAAAATTTTCATGTTTCAGAACAATACTGTTAAATACATATCACCTGGAAAAGAACTGTATTGTTTTGAAACATGAAAATTTTTGTGTAGTGATATTATGCTTTTATAAACCATTGTAATAACAAAATTACAATATATATATATGAATGAAATGATTTGTTTGAACATTATTTTTTATCAATACTCGTATTTAAGTAGATATTCCGTTTCATAATCAAACAGTATTATATATTTATTTCTACCGGCCTGATTATTTACGATGAATTTTTGTTACTGTTTGATTATAAAAACAGAATATCTGCTTAAATACGAGTATCGATAAAAAATAATGTTCAAACAAATTATTACAAATTGTCGGTTGTATATAAACAGTTTCGTTAATCTTCGTTAATTTCCGTAACATGTTTACATTTGTTGACATTACGATACATTTCAGAGCAGATATGGTTATTACGATGAATCGAAAATTGTGTTGTAGGCTTAATTTGACTTCGTTTAGACGGATAGTCTTTTAAACATGATCGTCATTCGTGGTCGAGATGTCTAAGACGCGCCAAATTACATGGTGGCTTCCCCTATGTGGGCAGGGGTCGCAGATTCGAATCCTGCCGAATGACAAACATTTTCGTAACAAAAATTTATTGTAAATAATCAAGCCGGTAGAAATAAATATATTATACTGTTTAATTATAAAAACAGAATATCTACTTTTTTAAAAAAATCATATCACCCCGAGCAAGGCGGTAATGCCACTGATGTGCAGGGGGCTACGTAAGAGTGAAAAGATTGGAAATGAGAAAGCCGGAGACCACATCCTAAACAGGGAACAAGGGATGAGCCTCTACACCTGTTCAATAGACGTGGGTGGAGTGTCAAACCGGGCGATAGTGTAGTCTATCTACTCCAATTGAAAAAAATAAATAAATAAAAAAGAAAAGAGTGAAAAGATTGGAAAAAAGAAAGCCGGAGACCACATCCTAAACAGGGAACAAGGGATGAGCCTCTTCACCTGTTCAATAGACGTGGGTGGAGTGTGAACCGGCCGGTAGTTTCTACTCCAAATAAATACGAGTATCGATGAAAAATAATGTTCAAACAAATCATTTCAAATTGTCGATTGTTTATAACCAGTTTCGTTAATTTTCGTTATATATATATATATTTTAAAAAAGGATTAATTCAAAGATGCTGAATGGCCAAAATGGCCATTCAACATCTTTGAATTAATCCTTTTTTAATATATATTTGCTCTGTAATTTTTTATTACATGAAGCTCTCTTCCTGTATCATTTTTTAATATTAAAATAAAATTTTTAATATTAATTAGGATCGGGTTTTTTGGAATTTACCTTCCTGCTTTCTTCCCTTGGATTGAAGTATCTGAATTAATATATATATATATATATATATATATATATATATATGTGCATGTATGTGTACACATGTATATTATGTGTATATGAATTTTTTGTATATAGGTGTGTACACACATATATATGTGTATGCGCATGTATATGTATATAAGTGTGTAATAAATTGAATATATGTATTCTTATTCGTAGAATTGTGTGTGTATATATATGTATGTATGTGTGTACTTCTATAGGTATGTATATAATAATTGTAATTAATTTTTTTTTTTACCTAGTGTTGTCTTTATTTAGTTTAATTTCAAATGACCTAATTTTTTAAAAAATAATTTTATTTTAAATCCTATATCTTTTTATTCCCTTTTACTAATAATTATGCCTTTTTAAGTAAAGGCCTTTTTCTAATACTTCAACGTTTTGGGGAAATTAGGTTTTTGAATTTGTCCAGCGTCTGTAATATTTAAAAAATTTATTTTCTTTAGTTTCTTTCTTTTTCCTTCCCTTCCTTCTTTTATCTCTCTTACCACCTTTTTTCCGTGTTGCTTAAACTTACGTCGATTTAACACGGCTGTCTGTTAATTTTTAGTTACATTCTCCCTTTTTTTTGCGAACCCAGACGATGTCAATTTTTTTTCTTTTTTTATTTATTTGATTTTATTCTATCTTTTTCTTTTTCTTTTTCGTTTTCTTTTTCTTTCCCTTTATTTTTTTATTTTATTTTATTTTATTATTTATTTTTTAATTTCTTTGCAATCTATTTTAAAAGGAAAAGTAGACTAATTTTTCTCCAGTTTCTGAAAGGTTTTTTCTGTTGCTGAGGTGATGTGTCGTCCCCCGTGGGGATCTTCATATCGAAATGGCCATTCAACATCTTTGAATTAATCCTTTTTTAATATATATATATATATATATATATATATATATATATATATATATGAAATGGATTAACTCCGACAATTTTTTAAATTTATTTTAAACATTATTTTTAATGGATACACGTATTTGAGTAGATACTCTGTTTTTTTTTTTTATAATTAAACAGTATATCTATGTATATCAACCGGCTTGAATAATCGAGAAATCTTGTTCAGTAAATATCCTGCCGGAAGATGCATATAAAGGTACCTCCCAAGATTCGCTAAAAATGAGAATATAATGAGAAAATGTCCCAAACTTAATAAAACCAAAGTTTTATCTTCAAAATATTTCTTATTAAGAAGAAAGTATTTTTATTATTAATAAAAACAGAAATTACTTTTTGTTAGGAGATACATTTTTGTCAGGGGACATAATTCAAAATTTTATTTTGATCAGCTGTAGAATAAAAAAAAATCAAATTGTAAAAATAAAAATTAAAAACATTTAACAAGGGTTCATATTTAAAAATGTAAAAAAAAATTATATCAGCCTTATCACCAACAACCAAAATCTGAAAGAGTTTTAAAATTGTACTGTAAAAATGTCACTTTCTTGGCAAATATGCATCAGATATTTTCCCCGTGGAAACAAAAATTTCTTCTTTTTCTATGTGCCTTGTCCTTTCAGGACGTAGGAGATCATAGCCTTCTACGTCTCCCTATCCCTGGTGTCTCTGAGCACACTTTCTCCTGTTACACTACGCAACCTTCGTTCCGTCATCCATCTGATCAGGTCCTTCAAATATGTTATCCGCTACTTTCCCCTGTCTCTTTTCCCCTTTATCTGGCCTGTTAGCATCAGGTTCTCCAAGCCCTCCTTCCTCATTGCTTGTCTCAGGAACTTTAGCTGTCCTTTCCTGATGCTCAGTATTAATTTCCTTTTCGTTTCCATCCTTTCCAAAACCTCATCATTGCTCACATGCTCGGTCCATGATATCCGCAGCATCCTTCTCTAGAACCACATTTCATTTGCTTCAAGTTTTTTTTTCATCTTTGATGATATTGTCCAACATTCACTGCCATATTGAAGAACTGACATCACATAGCAATCCAGTACTCTTTTCTTTGTTTCTAGTGAAATTTTCCTGTTTCTTTGGGGAACATATTTAAAATAATAAAAATAACAATTTAATTTTATAGTTTTTAGGAACACATTTATTGAAATTTTTATGCACAAAAAGATATATTAATTTATTATAGGTATTTTTCACAGGAACATCCTGCACTTATACAAATCTACCATCCGTCCGTGTTTTGAATACTGTTGCCACATCTGGTGGGTGCCCCTGCTATTCTCCTCGGGGTTCTTGACAAAATACAGCGAAGAATCTGTAATGTGATTGATACCGTCTTAGCTGACCGCCTCCAGTCACTCTCTCACCGGCGTGATGTGGCTTCCCTGTGCCTCTTCTATAAATAATTTCATGGCTTCTGCTCTGATGAACTTAAATCACTGGTTCCCCCTAGGTGTGAGTTTGCACGAGATACTAGATGGCAACTAGGTCCCACCCTTTTACAGTGAAACCGATGAAATGTAACCGCAATTTCTACTCCAACAGCTTCTTTTCTCGCATTTCCCGCCTGTGGAATTCCCTTCCGCATGCTTGCTTCCCCGACGGCTACAACCTCCAGGAGTCTAAATGTATGGCCAATATACACCTCCTAACACACTAACTCACACCCATTCTCTCCAACTCTCTCCCTATGTACATTCTAACTCGTCTATCACCCTCCTTCTGACATTTCCTATACCCAATCGCCCTATGTAACCCCCTGCGCTATAGTGGCAGTGGAATGCCTTGCTTGGGGTGACATGATTAAAAAAAAAAATTTTGAATAAAAAATTGATAAATCTAATGTTACTTTGCAAGACACATTTCGGGAACAAATACAAGCTGCTTGGCAGGAGATACCATTAGATACATTGACGAAGCTTGTGATGTCAATGCCTGACAGAATGAAGGCTGTGATCAAAGCGAAAGGCTATTATACTAAATATGAAATTTACTTTGTAATAAGTATTTTTTTGTTAAAGCATTTATTGAATAAATAAAAAAAATAATTTAATTAAATTATTTTCTGTCAGTATGCCTCATAAAAGATAAAATAGTTCTTGTCCTAATACTTTTGCACAGTACTGTATATCTCGAGATTCTTGACAAAATCAAAAAAATTTAGTTTGTAAAGTATTCGGTCCTTATCTGTCATCTCAACTTCAGTCACTTTCTCACCGGGCTTACGGCCATATCACGTTGAATACACCAGTCCTCGCTCGATCACTGAAGTTAAGCAACGTTGAGCCTGGTCAGTACTTAGATGGGTGACCGCTTGGGAATACCAGGTGCTGCAAGTGTTTAGTGACGGATGTGCGTGCTTACGGCCATAGCACGTTGAATACATCGGTTCTCGCTCGATCACCGAAGTTAAGCAACGTTGAGCCTGGTCAGTACTTAGATGGGTGACCGCTTGGGAATACCAGGTGCTGTAAGCGTTTAGTGACGGATGTGCGTTGTGGTGCAGTGGATATCGGCTCGGAAAGAGAAATCGGTGAGCTGAGTTCGAATTCCAGTTGAATATCCTGCATTCACTTAAGCACTGGTACCCTTGAGAAAGGTATTAATCAGTCTCTTCCCTCCAGTTATGGGTTAAATAACAGAGTAGGACTTGGGGATTCTGCCGTTAAAAACAAATCCCAATGAATCTTGATACTCGAAAAAGCAAAAAGTATTACTAGATACAAAAACTTATATAAAAACAACAATAAATTGTTGAAAGAAAAAGGCATTACCAGCAATAAATAAATAAATAAAAAAAATTAGTTGGCAATGAATGACCCGCCGAGGTTGATATGCCATAAAACAAAACAACTAACCAATCAACTTTCTCACCCGCTGTCACGTGACTTCCCTCTGTCTTTTTTACAAATATTTTATGACAATCGTTTTGATAGGATACTTTAACTGTATGAATTTAAGGACATTACTAGGTCAGAAACGAATTATCACTGTTGTATTCATAAATTATCTCGATGCAACCGTAAGTTCTATTCTAATAGTTTCTTTTCTCGCTCTTCTCGCCTATGGAACTCTCTTCCAGTTTCATACTTTCTTGCTAACTACAGTCTTCAGAAATTTAAATGCGATGTCAATCAGCCAAAATCTTCTGGTTTCCTGAAATCCGTTATTTTATTGTCCTTTTTCCTTTTCAACGTTTTCTCTTTTTCTTTTATACTCTCTTGCGTTTTAGTGGCATTATAGCATTGAATGGGGAGAAATGATTTTAAAAATCCCACAAAAGTTTTCGCCCTGGTATTAATAAGAGGGAAAATATACTTTTATACCGAATGGGGCGCGATTTAAAGAGACTGGTTCAGTTGTAAAGAGTAAGAAAATTGACACTGCTTCTGTTATCTGGTACAGTTCTTTGTGATCCTGTACCGCCAGTCCATGTGGTTCAAAGACGAATGGGCCTCCCTGAGATCTACGCGCTTCACTCGAAACCATTTTTAACCATTGATCGTAGAAAGAGCTTGTATACAGCTGATAGTATAGATAATACTGAACAGGTTTTTATAAAGAAATGGATTTTTATTTCTCAATCTGACGATTTTTCTTTTGCCCAGACGTTCGAATCTTGTCGGAAAGCGTATATTTTTCTTTAATCCGATTTCTCGAATATAGGCCAATTGACGAAAATAAATAAATATACTGTTTAATAAATAAACAGTGCGTCTAATTAAATATCAGTATCCACTTGTCCACGGGGGTGTGCGTTGTGGTGCAGTGGATATCGGCTCGGAACGAGAAATCGGGGAGCCGAGTTTGAATTCCAGTTGAATTCATTGCATTCACTTATGCGCAAATAACCTTGGGAAAGGTATTAGTCCGTCACTTCCTTCCAGTTATGGGTTAAATAACAGGACAGATTGGGTCCTATAGCCTTGGCTGGCAACCAGTTTACCACAGAAAGCAATGGTAACCTACTGCAGGATAATCTTCTGCCCAGTCAGTGATGTCTCTTTCGAGACATGATCGCCGAAGCAAACACACAGACATACAGGTAGATAAACAGACACACACACAAACATCTTGCTTTATATATATATATATATATATATATATATATATATAATCAATTTTCTGCTCTGTTGTAAGAACTACAACCTTAAAGCTTCTGAATATCGTTTCTTATGTCTTTGTTTTTCAGTGTATCAAATTTGATTAAAATCGGACCACTTCTTCTATAACCTGATGTTTTCGATTATCGATTTTCGATATTTATCGGGGGTACCTCGACACAAAACCTAGCTAAGAACATTCGCAGACGCTTATAGTACAACTGTGTAAATTTTCAAGAAAATCTGTTCAGCCGTTTCAGAGTCTATGGGTAACAGACACACACACAGACACACACAGAGACAAAGTTCCATTTATAAATAAATTTACATAAATCTTCCATTCCTTCGTCTGTGCATTGAATAATACTGTTATATCAACAACATCCTAAAAAAGAGTTGTAATGTTTCAGCCCTAACCTGAAATCTCGACTTCAGCCGCTGCAGGAAAATTTTCTGCTTAGTCAGTCATGTCTCGAAAGAGACATGATCGCCCAAAGAGAGTATCACGTATGGAACTTAACTGACTGAAATTGTCTTCTATATTTGCAATTGCATTGGATGCTCATTCAGATTCAACTATGAGTTGTAATTTAATATTAAATTTTAATATAAAAGACATTTTAACAAGACATTTGGAGATTGGAGTTCCTGTAATATTATTTCCGTCTTAAAATTCTTACAATTCCAAATTCTGTTTGGGCGTTGTGGTGCCGTGGATATCGTCTCGGAACGAAAAATCGGAGAGCTGAGTTCGAAATCCAGTTGAATTTGTTGCATTCACTTACACATTAATGCCCTTGGGAAAGATATAAATCCGTCGCTTCTCCCTCCAGCAGTGGATTAAATAGCAGAAGAAAATGGATTCTATAGCCTTTGTTGGCAACCAGTCTACCACAGCAAGTAATGGCAACCTACTGCGGAAAAATCTTCTGCCTACTCAGTCATGTCTCTTTCGAGACATGATCGCCCAAGCGTGTATCACGTATGGCACTTAACTGACTAAAGCTGTCTTATATATCGTCGTATTGTCGTATGAAACTATACTTGCTGAAAATTCCAAAGTTTTGAAAGTCACTCCAAAATCAAAGAATATGATGAATAATTTAGAAGAGGTAAACTTTAGTTTTCGTTTATTTGTTTAAAAGGTAATTGTCTGTTTTTGCAAGTAGTAAACTTGTACGTCAGTGAATTGTCGAAACGCTTATGAAAGTAAGTTAACTGGTCGTGCGATAAATTAAGAAACATGGTGCCGTTGTAAAAAGAACAAGCTTGGAAAAAAATCCTGGAAAAAAAAAAAACCTGGAAAAAAAAAAAGAAAAAAAAAACTGGAAAAAAAAAAGAAGAAAAGACCGGCAGAAAGACATGAGAAAAAGAAATAGAGAAAGAAAGACAGAAAGGGAAAGAGGGCGAGAGAAAAGGAAAGAAAAAGAAAAAAGAAAAAAATAGAAAGGTATGAAAAGAGAGGCAAAAAGAAAGATAGAAAGGGGAAAGAACGTATTTGAGGAAAGAAAAAGGAGAGAAATGTGTGTGGGTAGGTGGCGGGAGTTGGAACTATTTGTTTTAGGAAATGCGGTGGCTCCACACTCAATTACTGCTGTCGCTCAAACAAAGTTGAGTGTCTAAGTTAGTAGGTGAACATTAGACTGTAGTCTATGAAAAGTGAGGCTCGATTCTCATCAACATAAAATTATTCTATGACGTCAGCGAGAAGAAAGAAGGAAACATAAACTCCAAGAAAACTGACTGCATGGTCATCAGCACAAAGAGGTGCCCCAAAATACCAATTGCTGGATGGGGATAATAGAATCAAAAGCAAGTACAGAAATTTAAATATCTGGGAAGTGTTCTATCGGAGGACAGAAAATTTGATACTAAGACCCGGAGGCATTTTGTGATGCTCAAGGACGCAATCCAAAAGCTAAGCAGTGTATTAAGAGATAGGAAAATTTCGTTGGACACAGAGAAAAAAGTTCTGAATTGTTACATGATATCTGTTCACCTATATGGCAGCACAATTTCTTAAAAGACGAAGGAGAGACTCGAAGCAACAGAAATGTGGTTCTACAGAAGGATGCTGAGGATACCATGGACCAAACAGGTGAGTAACGATGAGGTTTTGGAGAGATTGGAAACAAAACTGAAATTTTTACTTAATATCGGGAAGAAACAGTTGAAGTTTCTGGAACAAGTGATGAAGAAGGAAGGATTGGAGAGTTTGATACTCACACGGTTGATAAAGGGAAAGAGAAACAGGGGGAAACTGCGTATGACATACTTGATGGCCTTAAGCAAATAGATGGAATAACAGGGTTTGGGAGAAATAACAAGACAAAATATATTAAGAACTACAAGGAGCAGGAAGATGTGGAGGGCCAGAATCGCTTACGTCCTGGAGGAACATGGCACATAAAAAAAGACAGAAGTTCTACATTGTTATCGCCACAGTTTGGAATACAGTTTTCCTTATTTGCATTCCACATTTTCTCATCTTTATTTTTGTTATAAGACCGTTTCATTGTACTCTCCGGCCTTCATCAGGTAACCAATAAAAACGGGGAGAGAAATAACTGCAGTCCTGAATAAGAACAAGATAAGATATCCTTTGAAATAGTCCGTAGATTAAATAAGACGTTCAGTTCAAAATTCCATGACGGTTACACAGATCGACAACCATCTGATGAAGACCGAAGAGGGTAACAGCTGAAGCTTTGTGATAATAAGGTAAGGAATATAGTCCGCTTGTAGATAATGACAACTCTTCATTGCAGAAATGAAGAGGATTTCCTTTAAAAAGAGGTAAATCTAGAGAGATTGGATTTTTATTGGCAAACGATGATTGAGAAGCCAAGATATAGCAGCAATACTCCATGGCAGTGGAGAGTCAGTCAGTTACTAAAGCGGGACTATGAACACCGGACCATTTTCCAAGCATTTTTAGTAATAAATCGTCCAAATAGGAGTAGATAGCCTCGCATATCGTCCGATTCCCACTTCTTTCCTGTCTTTTGAATAAGAGTAGATCTTATCCACTGTTTCCTGTTTAGGAATGGGTTTCAGGTTCATTCTAAAGTCTGCTTCAGCTCTATACACTTAACGCTTATATTTTGTCTACTCAGTAACCTTCTATCTTCAGTGGCCCTTGGGCCTTGTACTGGAACATTAGTATATATAAATATATATATATATATATATATATATATACTCTCGAAAACTTTTTAGATATGGGTAATACGTATTTCACAGAAAGAAAACACCTGCTGCTCGTCAGTCCCAAATGATACAACATTTTTTTCTAGATTATATTAAAGTAAATAAATAAATCTAACATTGAGTTTTTTGAGTTCGTCTCTATCGGAATTTACCTGACTTAAATACCAAATATTCTACGTTTTATATATATATATATATATATATATATATATATTTATATATTTCATTTAGAAAGTAGTTACTTTCGCAACCTAGGTTTTAACCTTTCCTTATTTTCAGGCGTTTTTATAACAACTGATATCGAGAGATACCGAAAGGTTGAAACCTAGGTTGCGAAAATAACTCCTTTCAAAATAACAAATATTCCAAAGTTCTATAATATAAATATATTGAACACTTTTTTACATAACTGAGTATTTGTCTAATTTAATTATGAAAAAAAAAAAAACTAATATATATATATATATATATATATATATATATATATATATATATGAGATCCACTTGATTTCTGGGATGATCTTAAGTCTCAACAGACGTTCAAGGAAAGGAGTCTCTTTGAGAGAACATCAATCCATCATGATAGATGAAAGTCCATAGTCTGCACGGTGATAGGAAACGTTACTAGTTTGATTTGGGACGTATTGAATTTTACAAGACAGTCCTTCCTCCATCGATCCAGTAGGAATATGTCAGAGGAGAGATATATTTTTGGTTCGATCTGGCTCTTGTAAGACTGCATATAGCAGGAGGAGTCAGAAACTTACGGTAGCGGTGCAATGAAACGACCTTTTTTTCTAAGAACTTTAGCACAAGGATATATATATATTTACGCTCTCACACCCTGATTGAGCACTCTGGAAGAATGGTAGACTTGAAAAACAGTAGTTACTCTAGCATATACGCATCGTTCATTCAGCAACGTATTAGAGCATTCTCAGCTATTGGGCGTGTATAATGATAATATACACGCTAAAAAGTCTGTCTCCTTCTCCCGAACGCCCATAGCTCAGAGGTAGAATCGCCGACTGACGCCAATTCGGTCAGGTTTCAATCCTGGGTAAAAAGCAATCGGATGTCTAACCGTACTGATGAGCTGTGATACATCGAAACAGATCTGTCTGCGGATGACTATCTATCTATCTATCTATCTATATATCTATAAATATATATATATATGAGTATCACTTGAGGTCTTATGAAGCTTGAAGCAAAGGAGCCTTCTTGAAAGAAAACCCATACATTTTTACAGTTGAAACTTCGTGGTTTGCTCGGATATGGTGGATCATTTACAAGCGAGTCCATCCACCATTGATTCAATAGGATTAGGTCTAGTCCTGGTAAGACAATAAACTACATCCAGCAGCAAGGCTTCTGATCTGGAGATTGAAGATTTTGAGGATCGTGGTACCACCGCAGGCAAATAGTGACACCCCAACAAAAAGTAAATTCTATGAAACTATAAAAAATATATTTTTATAGTAACAATACCAGCAATATATATATATTTGGGTGTAATGAAAGCTTTAAAACTAATCGATGGTCCTGGAGCTCAGACTCAGCCTAAAGAATATTTGTGTGAAGTTTCGTGAGAATCGGATAAAAATTGTGGATTTGTATAAAGGACATACAGACAGATAAACAGACACACACACAAACATCTTGCCTTTTATACATATATATTATCGATTTTCTGCATTATTGTAAAAACTGCAACCTTGAAACATCTGAATATCGTTTCTTATGTCTTCGTCTATGAGTGTATCAAATTTGATTAAAATCGGACCACTCCTTCTACAACCAGATTTTTTCGATTATTGATTTTCGATATTTATTGGGGGTACCTCGACACAAAACCTAGCTAAGAACACTCGCAGACGCTTATATTACTACTGTGTAAATTTTCAAGAAAATCGGTTCAGCCGTTTCGGTGTCTATAGGTAACGGACACACACACACAGACACATACCCACACACAGACAAATTTCCATTTATAAATAAGTTTAGATATATAAAATTACCAACAGTACACTTTCTGGAGTTGAAAGCATACAATTTCATTCAAGATATATTTAGTTGTTTGTTTGTTTCTTTAGCGGCATATCAATGCCTCCATGGGTTATTTAATGCTGAAATCTAAATATTTGTTACGCAATTTTGTTTTTGAGATAATAATGGTTTTAGTGAAACAAGTATTACTGATTAACCTATAGATGGGAGAAGAGGTTGGATCATTCCTTTCCCAACGGTATTTTCGCCTTAGTAAATATAACGAACCCAAGTGATATTAGAACTCAGCTTTCCAACTGACAGTTCCGATCCGTTATCCATTCACATCAGTCGGACGTCGAAGCTTATAGCATCCATCTAAGTACTGACCAAGATCAACGTTGCTTAACTTCGGTGATTGTACGGGAACCGGTGTTTCAATGTTTCATATTTAGTTGAAGCCATAGAATTATGTTCAAAATATTTAGATTTCTGTAATAAATAACCCATAGAGGTTGATATGGCGCTAAACAAAATCAGCTAGTCAATATTTGCATTACTTCAAAGTTAACAATAAAAATTTAATTTCGTCATTAAATGACCCATAAGTAGTTGTTGATATGACATTAAACATACAAATCAATAAAAACCCAGGGTTAGGTTAAATGACAGATGAGCTGTCATGTGCCGGTCATTCAGCTTTCAGTTGGTGTTCTAAATAAGAGGAGTGAATTATTTTAATCATTTCACCCCAAGCAAGGTGGGAGCGTCTTTAGTTCGCAGTGAGTTACAGTGAAAAAAAAAAAATGCAGAGGGTATTGGATACAGAGGGTATTGAAGAAAGGATAAAAGATAAATTGGATTTAAGAAGATGGAAGCTGGCAATTGATATTACATTTAAATTTTTGGAGACTATCAGTAAAGCAAATCAAAAGAAGGGAGCTTTACAGGCGGAAAGTGCGAGTAAAGAAACTGTTGGAGTAGAAAAGACGGTCACATTTAACTATTTCAACGGTAAAAGGGTGGTACCAAGATACCAATCTAGTCAGTCAGTTAAGTGATACACGCTCGAAAGAGACATGACTGACTGGGCAGAAGATTATCCCGCAGTAGGTTGCCATTGCTTTCTGCGGCAGACTGCTTGCCGACCAAAGCTATAGAACCCAATCTGTCCTATTATTTAACCCATAACTGGAGGGAAGAGACCAATCTAGTAACACGCTTAAATTCACATGGACAGGGTATCTTAAAATATTAGTAGTTATGGAGCGTTGTGAGCTGTTGTCTCATCATCCCTACTGAAGTCCGATGAAGGAAGGAGGATGAATTTACCTATTTCTCTTGTTCAATTTTCAGTTATAAGCTCCCTGCTCCAAACAACAACATCAATTTGGGTTTCTTTACCGAATATTTTCAGAAGCTTCATTTCATATGACCCATTGACGACATGATAGCGTGTTCTCGATGGATTTATTTAACATTTACAGCAAGACAATCCTAGGAGAATTAGAAGACCGTCTTTTTCTATGTGCCGTGTCTTTTCAGTACGTAAGCGATCATGGCACTCCACAGCTTCCTATCTTTTGTAATTTTTAGTAAGATTTATCTTTTTATATCCCTCCAAATCCCTGCTCTGTCACACGTTTAAACAAGCTCGTTACTCGCTGCTTTCCTCTTCCCGCATGCGGTCAATATGTCTTGTGAGTATCAAGTTCTCCGAGCCGTCTTTTCTTATAATGAGTCCTAAAGTATAATTCTCCTTTGTGTTTCTTTTTTTTTTAAAAATCATATCACCCCGGGCAAGGCGGTAACGCCACTGATGTGCAGGGGGCTACGTAAGAGTGAACAGATTAGAAGAGAGAAAGCCGGAAACCACATCCTAAACAGAGAACAAGGGATGAGCCTCTACACCTGTTCAATAGACGTGGGTGGAGTGTGAACCGGGCGATAGTTTAGTCTATCTACTCCAATTGAAATAAATAAATAAATAAATAAATAAATAAAGAGAAAAGATTGGAAAAGAGAAAGCCGGAAACCACATCCTAAACAGGGAACAAGGGATGAGCCTCTACACCTGTTCAATAGACGTGGGCGGAGTGTGAACCGGGCGATAGTTTAGTCTATCTACTCCAATGGAAAAAAAAAAAAAGAAAAGCGAAAAGATTGGAAAAGAGAAAGCCGGAAACCACATCCTAAACAGGGAACAAGGGATGAGCCTCTACACCTGTTCAATAGACGTGGGTGGAGTGTGAACCGGGCGATAGTTTAGTTTAGTCTATCTACTTCAATAGAAAAAAAAAAAGAAAAGTGAAAAGATTGGAAAAGAGAAAGCCGGAAACCACATCCTAAACAGGGAACATTACTTTCTTTAAAACTTTTTTCTTACTCACATATTCAGTTTATAGTATTTTCAGCATTATTCTGTTTGCCTCAACTTACTTAATCTATGAGGAGATTGTCTAACAGTCATTGTCATTGAAGTAGATGGTTCCTTATTAGAAAACGGTTACTATTACCATATTAGGGAGAGTTTAGTAATTAGCGGATAAAATATTAAGAACGTAAGATACAAAAATGACAGTTTATTGAAGGCAGATTCAGAAAAAAACAAAACAAACAAAAAACAACAACAAAACAAACAAACAAACAAACAAAACAAAGAAAGAACTTTTCAATAGCGGAAAAACAAGGAAACCTTTAAGAAAATAGACTGCATACCGTAAATCTGGATGTGTTTTGTGGTGTAGTGGATATCGACTCGGAACGACAAATCGGGGAGCCGAGTTCGAATTCCAGTTGAATTCCTTGCATTCACTTACGCACAAATACCCTTGGGAAAGTTTTTAATCCGTCCCTTCCTTCCAGTTACGGGTTAAATAATAGGACAGATTGGGTTCTATAGCCTTGGTCAGTGAATCATGTCTCTTTCGAGACATGATCGTCCAAACCGTGTATCACGTATGGTACTTATTCGAATTCCAGTTGGAACCATTGTATTCACTTACGCGCAAATGCCCTTGGGAAAGGTATTAATCCGTCTCTTCCTTCCAGTTATGGGTTAAATAATAGGACAGATTGGGTTCTATAGCCTTGGTCGGCAAGCAGTCTACTGCAGAAAGCAATGGCAACCTACTGCGGGATAATCTTCTGCCCAGTCAGCCGTGTCTCTTTCGAGACATGATCGCCCAAGCGTGTATCACGTATGGCACTTAACTGACTGACTTAACTAACTGACCGTAAATTGGCTATAGAACCAAGTTTGTTTGCCTGTTTACCAGCTAGGGTAAGTGATGGATTCCTACCTTTCTCGTGGGTATTAACACACTAAAGTGTATGTAATAACTTCGACTTGAATTTGAACTCATCTCTCCGATTCTTCAATCAGAGCCGCAACCCACCGTACCTCCAAGAGATACCCATTAGATAATTTGTTTAAGTTTTGATAACAAGCTTCCTGCTGAGAAAAACGGATTTAATAGTAACAATCTAAAAGTTCGAGTTTCCATCAATCTATTAGCACTAAAGCAGACTGGTCATTTGTAAAATAAAGGGAAATATATGTATTTAATTTTTTTTATATATATTATCATTCTTTATGCTTTCCTTAAGTCGTGAGACTACGAATAGAACAGATTGAATTGTTATAATTCTGGAAGATGAGCCCTGCTCATCATTTCGATACAGAATAAAATCGACATCTGGCTTTTGAAACTGTTCTTACGTCAATGATATCTGCGTACGAAATTAAAACTGTTCTTACGTCAATGATATCTGCGTACGAAATTAAAACTGTTCTTACGTCAATGATATCTGCGTACGAATTTAAAACTGTTCTTACGTCAATGATATCTGCGTACGAAATTAAAACTGTTCTTACGTCAATGATATCTGCGTACGAATTTAAAACTGTTCTTACGTCAATGATATCTGCGTACGAAATTAAAACTGTTCTTACGTCAATGATATCTGCGTACGAATTTAAAACTGTTCTTACGTCAATGATATCTGCGTACGAAATTAAAACTGTTCTTACGTCAATGATATCTGCGTACGAAATTAAAACTGTTCTTACGTCAATGATATCTGCGTACGAAATTAAAACTGTTCTTACGTCATTGATATCTGCGTACGAATTTAAAACTGTTTTTACGTCAATGATATCTGCGTACGAAATTAAAACTGTTCTTACGTCATTGATATCTGCGTACGAGAACAATTTTTTTATTCCGTAAAAATATTTCTTTTAAATAAAGAACAAACGGATATGTCGTTTTTGTGTTAGATTTTAAATATTTTATACAAGCAACTGTTTGGAAAAATAGAATTTAATTTTTTTTTATTAACAAAAACAGTTTTTTAATTAAAGAACAAACAGATGTATACACTTTAAAAGTATCACATTAAAAAAAAATAATTTACATAAATTCAGAAAAATTACAAAATAAGCAGATATGAACAAAGTTAGTCAGTTAAGTACCATACGTGATACACGCTTTGGGCGATCATTTCTCGAAAGAGACACGACTGGCTGGGCAGAAAATTAACCCGCAGTAGGTTGCCATTGGCTTTCTACGGTAGACTGGTTGCCAGCTAAGTCTATAGAACCCAATCTCTCTTATTATTTAACCCATAACGGGAGGGAAGAGACAAATTAATACCTTTCTCAAGGGTATTTGTGCGTAAGTGAATGCAAGGAATTCAACTGGAATTCGAACTCGGCTCCCCGATTTATCGTTCCGATTCGATATCCACTGCACTACAACGCATATCCTATGAAGCCCATTAAAATCCGACCATTATTTGATTTATGCAAGAATTTCCAAATTAATGTGTCTTTCACGGTCAAAAAAGTGCATTGTGCAATGTTACGTTTTTTTTACTTAATAAACGTTGCGTCAATTTAGGTCTCGCACTGACGTAAGAAAAAAAAAGAGTTTCTACAAAAATTTCGAACGTGTTAGAAATAATTAAAAAATTTAAAGAATAATTAAAAAATGCTTTGTTCTATCCTCTTAATGATAATATAAACATTTTGTCGATAAAACTTTGTTTTTATTTAGTTTGGGGCCTTTTTCCTTCATACTACGCTGTTTTTTCAGCGATTTTTATTTTTTAATCGTATCACCCCGAGAAAGGCGGTAACGCCACTGATGCGCAGGGGGTTACGTAATAGTGAAAAGATTGGAAAAGAGAAAGCCGGAAACCACATCCTAAACGGGGAACATTGTGGAGAGTGAGAATAACTCTAAAAATTGAGGATAGATTTTACACTGGATTGGTGTGACCCCCCCCTCTTATCAATCAATAAAAAATTCGTATTTTTAAATTCTGAAACAAAGATATACTTAATAATACTAATTTACCAAAATTATTTGTCAGAAAATTTCCCTTTATCTTTTTACGTGTGGACCAGTCTATTTAAGTAGTGCGAAGTATATGTTTATAAAATCTCTGATACTGACATTGTATAATTAGTTACTGCCGTCGTTCGAGCGTTCTTTTTTTCCACTGAAACGTTGTTAACGGATTGCAAATGATAGATGAGAGGTGAATAATCTTGTGAGCAAAGCAGAACCCCATCCCTTGCTTATAGGTCTTCATACGCTGTTCCCGTCACCCGACATGGCCCCACTTTGCCTCTTCGCTAGCTTTATACTCTAACATACCCATGACCGGTTTCACCTACTCATCTCGCCTTAGTGCTCCCCGACCCAGCGCATTCCATCGCTTTCCCGCCAGATTTCGGGGAACGAACAAAGCGAAACAAAAACATAAAAGGAAGAGCAGCAGACAACAAACATAAAAAAAAAAAAAAACGCGGGAAGAATAACAAACTTAACGACCGTTACAGGGAGGAGGAAGAGAAGTGGTAAGAGGATTATAGAGAGGATAGATGTTGTGAAGGAGAGGGTAGATCGGTGGTAAGAATGAATAGAAACAGAGAGAAGTGAGAGTGGTAGTTGAAGTAGAAGGGGAGGGCACAATGTTAAAAGCAAAAAAGAAAGAGAAGATAAATAGAAAAGAAGAAAAACGAAAGAAAAACAAAAGAAGAAAAACAAAAGAAAAACAAAAGAAGAAAAACGAAAGAAAAGCAAAAGAAGGAAACGAAAGAAAAGCAAAAGAAGAAAATGAAAGAAAAACAAAAGAAGAAAATGAAAGAAAAGCAAAAGAAGAAAAACGAAAGAAAAGCAAAAGAAGAAAAACGAAAGAAAAGCAAAAGAAGGAAACGAAAGAAAAGCAAAAGAAGAAAATGAAAGAAAAGCAAAAGAAGAAAATGAAAGAAAAGCAAAAGAAGAAAATGAAAGAAAAATAAAAAAATAAAATGAGGAAGAAGTGAAAAACTAAAAATCTAAAAAAAAAAAAAGAAAAAAAAGGATAAAAAAGAGCGTAAAGGACACAAAAGTAACAAAAAAAAGAGAGTGAAGACATGTCGAAAAGGACGAACTCTGAAAAATATTCAGAAGAAGTATGATAAGAAGAAGAAAAAATGGAAGTTCGCTTGATGTCAGACTATCTCTATGCATAGCTGTATGAATATATAAATTTACATATTTATTTTGGGAAAAAAAGCGACAATAATACATACACGCACGCATACAAAGCTGGATGTCACGTGAATCTTCATGCCCAAAAGTAGGTCAATGGACCTTGTCGTTTGAGCATGACCTTGTTACGGACAAGTACAGAAAGAAGACTTTCCAATATTCTGAGAGATAAAAACATAAGAATTGAAAAACAAGATAAATCCAATAATAATTCTGAAAAATTATGCATTAATACATTCTTGTTATTACCTATATTTCCATAAGAAACTGTAACACATTATTTATATTTAATCAATATTACAGCATTATGGAGATTGGCTAGGTATATAAATATTGATAATCTATAGTAGGTACCTCCACTAAATCTTTGAAAAAACAGCATGGTATAAAAAAAAAAGGCCCCAAACTAAATAAAAAATACTTTTTCCATCAAAAAGTTTGTTATTATTAAGAGGAAAGATCAAAGTATTTTTAAATTATTAAAAACTAAAAAACAAAAAAAAAACTGAATCTCTTCTAATATGTTCGAAATTTTGGTAAAAATCTTGTTTTGAATTTATTTAGCGGGTAATCTAAACTTATTTATAAATGGAACTTTGTTTCTGTGTGTGTATCCGTTACCTATAGACACCGAAACGACTGAACCGATTTTCTTGTATTATAAGCGTCTGCAAGTGTACTTAGCTAGGTTTTGTGTCGAGGTACCCCCAATAAATATCGAAAATCGATAACCGAAAAAATCTGGTTATAGAAGGAGTGGTCCGATTTTAATCAAATTTGATACACTCATAGACAAAGACAAAAGAAACGATATTCAGATGTTTCACGGTTGCAGTTCTTACAATAGTGCAGAAAATCGATAATATATTGCTTTTTAGTTTTTCGTGCCAACGTCCAAAGAGTCTGAGCTCCAGGACCATGGATTAGTTTTAAAGCTTTCATTACACCCGAGCAACGCCGGGTTATACTGCTAGTATTACATAACCCTGTTTTTTTTTCCGGTGACAAACAAATTAATTTAGAAATTCTTGCAAAAGTTAAATAATTGTCGGATTATAGTGAAACTTTAAGGACTTATTCACAAATAAATAAAATTATTATTGAAATTATTATTTTTTAAAAAACTTGGTAAAAATATTTGCATTACATCTGTAACCTCATCTCCACGTAAATTCGTGAAATTTTAAGAAATTAAATTTTGTTTAGAAAATTGGTTTTATTAGTTAAACGCAGGACTCATTGAGGAATGTAAATCATTTGTTATTTTTTGAAACATTTTGCTTTTATTTCCAAAAATTTGCTCCCAATAGTAAAATAAAAAATGTAATAAAACTATGACATTATTTAATTTGATAAACTTTTAATTGTTTTAATAAATAATATATATTAAGGAAATTGTAGTCTGAAGAAATTTTCTTTGGTTAATAATGAAATTTTAAAATAGTTGTTTTTATCTTTTTAGTTATAATAATTTATCAGGTTTCAAAAATATTTTAAAATTCTTCAAAGATTTGTTGTCGTTAGTTTATTAACTTATTAAGTGAAGATTATATTTACTCATCGAAAATTGAAAAGTTTAGTACAAATCGTCGTGCCTTCGTATTTTTAAATAATTTTTATTTTTTTGTTGTGCATTTGAAGTTTTTTTTGTATGGTAATTTCTGTGTTTATATTAAAAGGACACGTGTTTCAGGATTTCTTTTCCTAAGAGGAAAAAATTGAACAATTATGTCACTTGTGATCGTCATACACTTATCTCACATTTGTCAATCTGTCAACACGTTTCAAATATGGTGGAAAGGTTAGAAAGTTCAACTGTGTGTTTAAGAGTTAGTTTTATTTTAAATTCCATGCTATAAGTAATACTTGAGCAAATCAGATTAATTTAACATTAAAATTACTAATTTTCCAAAAATAATGTGTCAGAGATGTATATTTTATTTTTGCAAGATTTTTAAAACCGAGAATTAACTTTTGTTTACAAACACGTCGACCGCTCAAAAATGGCCGCGAAATTAAAAGATAAAAAAATAATTGAAAAACTTTAGATTCCAATCAACATTTTGTTTGAAATACACCAGAGTATTTTGCTCACTAAAAATAGTATATTTAATAATTTATCTTTCAATTAAAACTAAAATAAAAGTTGCAAGAACACGTTTTTATTTTAAAAAATTCAATTTAAAAGTTAGTTATCGAAAATGAGTGGAGGTACTTAATCTATAGTGTTTCGTAAACATTAGCACGAGTATATACCTCCACTTTACAAATAATTCTCCTTTATTTATTGTGTTGGAAAGAAAGTTCTGTCCTGATTTTATTGTCTATATTACAATTGAAAATACTAATGCATATAGAAATATTTAATTATGAATATAACCTCTATTAGCGAGCTCTGGATAGAATTAGTATCTTTGATGTCTGGCACACTGCAACTTTGGGTGGACGGTCATCACTAGTTCGTAAACATCCCTTCAAACTCTTACGTGATGGCTTAAAGTTGCTATACCCTTGTAAACTGTTTTAGCTGGCAGGCTAAACTCACGTGAGGAGGTGATGTTAACACTGCACCACAGGGCTAGGGACCTTCTAGACGCAGGTCACTGGCTAGGGCGGAATAGTTCCTCAGATAAACTACAATAGCTACGTGTTCACGATCTAAGCGGACCACCTAATTGGAGGGAATCGGTTGTAGAGAGCGGTTAAAAAAAGATAATCTCGATTGCTGCTCAGAATCTCATTTCAGCTGTCAACAAATAGATAGATGCCACGTTTGTAAAATTATTTATGCTTTGATGTAAAGTTCGAAACCAACTCATGTTCAACCATTTTTTTTTTTTAATCATTTCACCCAGAGCAAGGCAGAAATGTCACTGATGAGCGGGGGGCTACATAACTGTAAAAAGATTAATTAGAAAAGAGTGAGGAGTACAAACTAGTTAGAAAGGAGCAATAGAAAGCTGAGAATGCAGGTGCGATGACAGATACATAGGTGGAGAGAAAAGGAAGGATATACGGGGGTGGGGAGAGAGCTAGAGGCCAGTGGTTAGTAGATGAGTATTGACTTTGCATTTAAATTTCTGGAGGTTGTAGCCGTCAGGAAAGCAAGAATATGGGAGCGAGTACCACAGGCGGGAAGTGCGAGAGAAGAAGCTGCAGGAGTAGAATTGTTGTCTGCATTTGGCTAACCTGACTGTGAAGGGGTGGGACCCAGTTGCCAGTCTGGTGGCACGAGTAAACACCTGTTGAGGAGGCACCAGTGACTTAAGTTCGTCCGAGCAGAAGCCATGAAAGTATGTATAGAACAGACAAAGGGAGGCCACATTTAGACAGCGGGGAAGTGGCTGCAGTTGAGCCGCCAAGTCAGTACCTATCACATTACAGACTCTCCTTTGGAGCCTGTCGAGAACACTGAGGAGAACGGCAGGGGCGCCTGACCATAAATGGCAGCAGTACTCCATGCACGGACGGATGGTTGATATATGCAGGATGGATTCAGGCGGAGAAAACATCCTGGATCGACATAGTGACCCAACCTTCTTAGCAGTAGATTTAGCTATGGATATCGCTCGAAGCGTAGAATAGGTTTCTGAACAGCTATGTGATGTCAAAACTTCCAGCATTTTCTATCTTTATACTTTAGCAATTTACTCCTAGATGAAGAAGGCATCACTCTCCTCAGCTACCATCTGTAGGAGGTCTTGTAGTTTCCTTTCAGTGTCTGCAATCAGCACTGTATCATCTGCATACCTTATGTTGTTCAAATTGTGGCTTCCGATTACAAATCCTAGCATAACATCTAGGGTCCTCAAAACAGTCTCACCGTACAAGAACAGATCCGGGGAAAAGACGCATCCTTGTCTTATATTAACTATATTCAAATAGAAGGTGTAGCGGACGTCAGGATTGCCTATCAAATGTCACGGAATTACGCTGATTACATAACTCCACGGAATCCATTGCATTCACTTTCGCTCAAATACCCTTGGGAAAGGTATTAATCTTTCTCTTCCTTCCAGTTATGGGTTAAATAGCAGGACAGATTGGGTTCTATAGCCTTGGTCGGCAACCAGTTTACCGCAGAAAGCAAAGGCAACCTACTACGGGAAAATCTTCTGCCCAGTCAGTCATGTCTCTTTCAAGACATGATCGCCCATAGCGTGTATTACGTATGGCACTTAACTGACTGACACAACTCCGCACACATTTTGTAATTAAACCTTGAAAGCAATTAACGAAACAAACATCATTTGTTATAATAACAAATCATAAAATTGTATTCAACAAATATACAAAGATGATGAAGAATATCATGGATCGAGCATCTGAGCAATGATTTGGTTTTGGAAAGAATGGAAACAAAAAGGAAATTAATACTGAGCATCAGGAAGAGACAGCTGAAGTTCTTGGGACATGCAATGAGGAAGGAAGGCTTGGAGAACCTGATACTTATAAGCCAGATAGAGGGAAAAAGAGACAGGGGAAAGTAACGGATAACATATTTGAAGGACCTAATCAGGTGGATCATGGAACGAGATTTTTTTTTTTATCATATCACCCCAAGCAAGGCGATAACACCACTGATGCGCAATGGGCTACGTAGGAGTGAAAAGAATGGAAAAGAGAAAGCCGGAAACCACATCCTAAACAGGAAACAAGGGATGAGCCTCTACACCTGTTCAATAGACGTGGGTGAAATGTGAACCGGGCGATAGTTTAGTCTATCTACTCCAATCGAAAAAAAAGAAAAAAAGAAAAGAGTGAAAAGATTGGAAAAGTGAAAACCAGAAACCGCATCCTAAACAGGAAACAAGGGATGAGCCTCTTCACCTGTTCAATAGATGTGTGTGTGGAGTGTGAACCGGGCGATACTTTAGTTTAGTCTATCTACTCCAATTGAAAAAAAAAATAAAAAAAGAAAAGAGTGAAAAGATTGGAAAAGAGAAAACCGGAAACCGCACCCTAAACAGGAAACAAGGGATGAGCCTCTTCTCCTGTTCAATAGATGTGGGTAGAGTGTGAACCGGGCGATGGTTTGCATGGTGGAACAGGAGAAGGCGTTCTAAGAGCCACCAGGGATAATGAGACGTGGAAAGCCATGATCGCCTACGTCCTGAAGGGACAGAGCCCATAGAAGAAGAAGATACTTAAAGTAAGAAACAAACAGTTGAAGTTTTTAGGGAACATTTGCAGTAGATATCGGCTCGGAACGAGAAATCGGGGAGCCGAGTTCGAATTCCAGCTGAATTCAATGCATTTACTAACGCGTAAATACCCTTGAGAAAGGTATGAATCTGTCTCGTCTCCCCAGTTATGGGTTAAATAATAGAATGGGTTCTATAGCCTTGGCTGGCAACCAGTCTACCGCAGAAAGCAATGGCAACCTACTGCGTGATAATCTTCCGCCCAATCAGTCATGTCTCTTTCGAGACATAATCGCCCAAAGCGTGTATCACGTATAGCACTTAACGGACTGATTGAATTAGGAAAAAAGAAAAATAGAAAATTTATCACAAGTAGAACATTGACACAGGAAGGTCAGAGGGCAATGCCGAATATGCTGCATAAGGTGCTTGTTTAACTATATAGCTAAACAGGGAAGGTCATGGTTAGTAAAAGGTCAACCATTGCTCAACGATAAAAAGGTTAGGAAGTTAAGGAGTATCATAATCGCATACGTCTTCCATAGTATTATTTTGTCTATATTTCTGAAATGTGGTAATGTAACTATTTACATTGTTCGGTCTGTTATCTTTCTTGTCATATTCACGATGTTTTTGGCCGTTGCACACTCCGGCCTTTTCCAGGTGATATTTGTTGGAGTTTCAAACTGGCCTATTATTTAATGCCATACGTGATACACGCTTGGGTGACCATGTCTTGAAAAAGACATGACTGACTGGGCAGAAGATTTTTCCGCAGTAGTTACCATTAATTTATGCGGTAGACCGATAGCGAACAAGCCTGTAGAACCGAATCTATCCTGCTATTTAACCCATAGCTGGAGGCGGTAGATTAATACCTTTCCTATGGGTATTTGCGCGTAAGGGAATGCAACGAATTCAACTGGAATTCGAACTCGGCTCTCTGATTTCTCGTTCACTTTACCACAAAGATTGTTCTAATTCCACATGCCATGCTTTTTGGATCAACTAGATCACTAGATAAAAGTGTTTGTTGATCGACAAAATGAGAAAACGTTCGTATAAAGCAGATAGTGTAGATATTTCTGGGCGAGTTAGACGCCATGCATGACAGCCATATGAAAATCTAGATCTGACGAGACTATTTAAGAACAGAAGTGGGTTCAAGCAAATAAACCATCTGAGTCTTAAAGAGTACTGTTTATATATTCCGTTTTATTTTAAGTATTTATTAAGTTAGTGGGGATATTAGATATAAATGCATAATGTTATTGAAAATACTTTTAAACAAAGAGAACATTACACATTTCTTAATTTGCACTGAACATGTACTTTATTGCTAACCTCATATTCAGTGTAGGTCTGTGCAAATTATGTGTGAATCTTTTTACATCGATATAGTTTTTCTTGGAAAGAAGGTCATTTAATATTATTGATAAAATTAATGACTAGCAGTATTGCCCGGCGTTGCTCGGGTGTAATGAAAGCTTTAAAACTAATCCATGGTCCTGGAGCTCAAACTATTTGGACGTTGGCACGAAAGACTAAAAAGCAATAGTTGTTTCCAGTTAAAGCAAAACCGTAGACTGAAATAAAAAGGAATGGATATAGGTCAAATTTTGATTTCCCGCTATCGATATCAAATAAGTTTTTTTCGTCGTAAACTGAATTTTGATGGCTAAATAACTCCTCTGAGTAAATGGTATCATGGCTGAGACTTAGAACTACAATTATACCTACTTAGAGCCAAACCCGAAGCAAAAACTAAAATAAAGTGGCTGAAAAAATTAGACATACAGGCAGATAAACAGACACACACACAAGCATCTTGCCTTTTATATATATATATATATATATATATATATATATATATATATATATATATATATTATCGATTTTCTGCACTATTGTAAGAACTGCAACCTTGAAACTTTTGAATATCGTTTCTTATGTCTTTGTCTATGAGTGTATCAAATTTTATTAAAATCGGACCACTCCTTCTATAACCCGAATTTTTCGATCATCGGTTTTCGATATTTATCGGGGATACCTGGACACAAAACCTAAGAACACTCGCAGACGCTTATAGTACAACTGTGTAAATTTTCAAGAAACTCGGTTCAGCTGTTTGTCTATAGGTGACGGACACACACACACACACACACACACACACACACACACACACACACACACACACACACACACACACACACACACAGAGTTCCATTTATAAATAAGTTTAGATTAGATATTATCCATTATTGTAAATAATTTGGTTACAAAAATATTTGTATTTTATATGAATACTTACTTATAAATATTGAGCTATATGAAACTGGAGTGCGTATCATAGATCCGTGGGGTCGTAACCACGAGACCCTTGCTGTATGAATATATTTCATTTTTTATTGCACATTGTTTCAGGTATAATGCAGCGTTCAAGGACAACTGTATTCCCGGATTTGTCACCGCAACGTATATCCTCTCCAACATGTGAAGAATTAGGCATTCCACAAAACAGTCTCGACCCTACGATTGGTAACATTAATCAATGTTACCATCATCGCAGACAAGTTGGTAGTCCTTTCCAGCAAGATTCATCGTTGTCTTCCTGCCATGTGTTTAATGACTTCTCTAATGATTCCAGGTGCGATTAAATAATCTTTTGTAAATCTTTCATTACTTGAGAATCTACGCATGTAACATCTTCCTGTCATGCATTTAATGATTTCTTTAATGATTCCAGGTGCGATTAAATAATCTTTTGTAGATCTGCATTTTCCTTCTTTAAAATGTTTTATGGAAACTAATGTCTTTCTCGCTGTTCGGGTGTGGTATAACATTCGTCGATCTCGAGAGACCATGGATCTGCACCCGAACATTTATGCCCTCGCCAGCGCGGAGGCCTGAGCAACGCTTTTTTTTAAATGAGAGATCAGCTGTTGTCCCTGCAGCATGTCTCCCCCCTTCTTCTCCAATGTTGGCCAAGGTAAAGACAGAGGTCAATACAGCTTACCAAGAGCGAAAGTGAATATGACATCGGAATGTCTTAGGAACTCTGGCTTTGAATTTGAATTCAGTGTTGTTCTTTTCCTAGTCTGGTTGCCAAGCCCAGACTATCCAACCCTGACTTGGAGATTTTTAATACCGAAACATTTCTTTCTCCTAGGCCAGGAGTTCCCAACCAGTGGGTCGTGACCCATGGGGTGTAGCGAGGCCATGGCAGTGGGGTAGCGACGCCTTGACAGGGGAGCGTGTAGCCTTGTTAGAAGTAGCTTGGGATAACTAATTATATTTCATCAATTACTTTTTACAAGCTCTTACATTTTTTTTTGTTTAGGTGCAAAGTGATAGTTATGACAAACGTTTTCAAGGTTATTATTTCTAAGCCTTAAAAAACAAAATTAATGCATATGTTATCCTTATATCTGTATTGTGTGTCTTACTCTTCTATATACGTCTTCTTTTCAGCACAATCTCACTAGCTGGATTGGATAGCTTTTCAAACCTATGATAATTTAAGGAATAGAGTCTTTAAGCCACTCAGAGTGATGAGCGTTAAGATCTCCGAATACAAATATGTGAGCGAATGGGTGGTAGGAAATAGCCTTATCTATGTTGTCAGCAATGCTACCTAGAAGGGAGCAGCCAGGAGAGGAGGGAGAACGGTAAAGAAAGAAAAGGTAACTAACCGAACTGAGGAGAGACATACGCAGACATACATATTGGTGGTCAGTAGATTCGAGTGAAGTCACCCTAGTTATAGGGAGGTGTTCACTAACGTAGATCCCCAGTCCATGTATGTGGTCTGTGGAATCCTTCCTTAATTTTAAGAAATGTATGTTTTTTGTGAATTCAGGTTGAACCAATGTGCTTTAATTTGGTAATAAAAAATTACAGAATTTTAAAATATTTTATTAGGTGTTTCTTTCCCTGTCCTTCACAGAAAATAAAAATAAAATTAAGCTGCTGATAGTAAGCCCTAAGTAGAGTGTCGCATGGGTTTCAAACTTTTTGGTAAGGGGTCGCGAGTACCAAAAGGTTGGGAACAACTGTCCTAAACTGACTGCCACCCAAGGCCTTAATACCCAGTCTATTCTGCTATTTACCAATAGCTAAGGGAGGAGAGATGAATCATATACTCTTCATGTGGACATTAGCCCGTAAGTGAATGTAACGAACTCGACTGTAATTCAAACACTGTTCTCTTATTCCTCAATCCAAGCCATCATCCTCTACTTCGCCTTGCCTCCTTTTCCAAACAACAGCATTTTGTTTAAATCGTATTTAAGGCGGTAATGCCACTGATGTGCAGGGGGCTACATAACTGTAAAAAGATTAATTAGAAGAGAGTAAAGAGGAAGACGAACCAGTTAAAAAGGAGCAATAGAAAGATGAGAATGCAGGTGTGATGACAGTTTCAAAGGTGGAAAGAAAGGAAAGGATATACGGGGTGGGGAAAGAACTAGAGTCAAGTGGTTAATAGTTGAGTATTGACCTTGCATTTAAATTCCTGGAGGTTGTAGCCGTCAGGAAAGCAAGAATATGGGAGCGAGTTCCACAGGCGGGAAGTGCGAGAGAAGAAGCTGCAGGAATAGAATTGTCGTCTGCATTTGGCTAACCTAACTGTGAATGGGTAGTACCCAGTTGCCAATCTGGTTGCATGAGTAAACACCCGTTGGAGAGTCACGAGTGACTTAAGTTCGTTCTAGCAGAAGCCGTGAAAGTATTTATAGAACAGACAAAGGGGGGGGGGCACATTTCGTCGGTGGGGAAGTGGCTGTAGTCGAGCCGCCAAGTCAGTACCTATCGCATTACTGATTCTCCTTTGGAGCCTGTCGAGAACATTGAGAGGAACGGCAGGAGCGCCTGACCATATATGGTAGCAGTATTTCATGCACGGACGAATGGTTGATTTGTATATCTGCAGGATGGATTCAGGCGGAAAAAAACATCCTGGCCCGACACAGTGACCCAACCTTCTTAGCAGTAGATTTAGCTATGGACTCGATGTAGTGGTTCCATTTGAGATGAGAAGAGAGGGTAAGGCCGAGGAGGCGCAGTGTATTGCTCTCAGGGAGAGTCGCTTGGTCCTTGCTTATGGGAGGCAGGAGAGGTGACCTGTGACGATTGACAGATAACAGTTTGGTCTGAGACGCATTGAAATTGACAAGCCACTTCTTGCCCCAATTCACCAGAGTGTAGATCCCGTTCAAGGTCAGCAGCGAGATTATGTTTGTCCTCCACGACGGGCTTCTTACTGATGCGGGAGTAAATTCTGGTGTTATCCGCGTAGATGCCTACTGGGCACTTGATCTCATCTGGGAGGTCATTGATGAAAATAAGGAAGAGCGTCGGGCCCAGGATAGAGCCCTGTGGGATACCAGCATTTGTGCTGTAGGATGAAGAGGCATGCCCATTCCAAACGACCTTCATTTTGCGGTTATTTAAAAATGATTGGATTAGATCAAGCAAGCGCCCGGTAATACCGTAACCCCGTAGCTTGCATAGAAAGGCCAGAGTCAAAAGCCTTGGAGATGTCCAGAGCAACAGCACGAGCCTTGCCTGACTCATCAAGGGCCTGGAGTATGTACTCCGTAACGGTTGTTAGCATGTCGGCCGTGGACATGGCAAAGCGGAAGCCATACTGCCTGTCAGAGTAGAGTTTGTGGCCAGTAAGACGTTGAACTATTTCAGCATTAATTATGGCCTCGAACACTTTCCCGAAAATTGGTAGAAGACTGATAGGGCGATAGTTGGATGGGTCCGAGGGTTCACCACAGTTCTTAAATAGAGGAACGACTGAGGAGAACTTCCAGCATGCAGGAAAACAGGAAGCAGAAAGGCAGTAGTTATACAGTTTAGAGAGGACAAGGGAGAGTTCAGGAGCGCACCTCTTAAGGACTATCACCGGGATTCCATCACCACCGCTCGCCTTACGGGGGTCAAGTTTTGAAATTACTCGGGTTACTACTGCCGAGGTAATATATACGTCGTAAAGTTTGGCCTCAGTTCTAATAGGGAAGTCAGGAGAGGGTACTCCAGATGAGTCAAATGTGGAGTTGGATGAGAATCTGCGAGCAAAGCAGTCAGCTTTGTCCGCAGATGACGTGAGAACCTCAAATTCATTGATTAAAGGAGGTATTGAGGATTTGCTATTGTTCAGCACCCGTTTGCATAACCGCCAATAGTCCTTGGAGCCGAACTTGCGGTCAGCTATGCGCTGTCGCATTCTCTCAGCAAACAACCGTTTGGCGTCATTCAGGATTCTCTTGCACTCATTACGCGCAGACGTGAATAGGCACCTATTGTGATCAGATGACTGTCTCCGGAATAGTCGGAAGTAATGGTTCCTGTGGGCAATGGCGGCTGAACAGGCAGGAGAGAACCACGGAGAGGAATGAGGTTTTAGACAATACTTCCTGGTAGGTATGAAGACATCAATGCCAGCTTTCACCAATCGCGAAAGGCGTCCCAGTCAGCTTTTTGGTAGCAGTAGGAGGTCCTATAGGTAGAAGGCTCCTGTGGGGAGTGAGAATGGAAAGAAATATTGAGAGAGACAACAGCATGATCGGAGTTGCCGAGAGGACACAGCTGCAAGACCTGACAGGCGCCAGGTGCAGAGGTAAAACATATATCTATTAGCGAGGAATGTCCAGAGGGAGTGCTTGAAAAGCGAGTGGGGAAGTCCACCACTTGCGTATGGGATTGGGAAATAGCAAAGTTCATGGCGTGGATGCCCGCTGGATCAGTAATAGAGTCTTTAAGCCACTCAGAGTGATGGGTGTTAAAATCTCCGAATACAAATATGTGAGCGAATGGGTGGTAGGAAATAGCCTTATCTATGTTGTCAGCAATGCTATCTAGAAGGGAGCAGCCAGGAGAGGAGGGAGAACGGTAAAGAAAGAAAAGGTAACTAACCGAACTGAGGAGAGACATACGGAGACATACATATTGGTGGTCAGTAGATTCGAGTGAAGTCACCCTAGCTATAGGGAGGTGTTCACTAACGTAGATCCCCAGTCCAGGTGTGTGGACAGTGGAATCCTTCCTAAAGAGGGGGAGATAACCAGGGATGAAGAAGTCAGAGGAGCATATGATAAAAAGCGGTTAATCATGAATTATTGCATTTTCATATAAAATGGTTTAAAATCATTGTTAACAGAAAAATATATTAACTCAGCCAGTTAAGTGCAATACGTGACACATGCTTAGGCGATCATGTCTAATTTCGAGACATGACTGACTGGGCAGAAGAAAAATTATACCGCAGAAGGTTGCCATTGCTTTCTGCGGTAGACTGGTTGACAGCCAAAGCTATAGAAACCAATCTGTCCTGTGATTTGACTCATAGCTATTGGGGGGAAGATATGTATTATATTGTTAAGTAGTAATTAGTGGGGGATCAGTTTATTACTTCATAACAGTATTAAACCGATACCCCTCTTTATGCCCAGTAGAAGTTTTAATTATGTTTCTAGCTATTATATTTAGTCAGTCAATTAAGTGTCATACGTGATACACGCTATGGGCGATCATGTCTCGAAAGAGACATGACTGACTGGGCAGAAGATTATCCCGCAGTAGGTTGCCATTACTTTCTACGGTAGACTGGTTGCCGACTAAGGCTATAGAACCCAATTTGTCCTGTTATTTAACCCATAACTGGAAGGAAGAGACGGAATAATACCTTTTCGAAGGGTATTTGTGCGTAAGTGAATGCAAGGAATTGAACTTTTGAATTCGGCTCCCCGATTTTTCTTTTAAAGCCAATATCCAACTGCACCACACCCGCATTAACTGAGTAAATGTTTTAAATAATAAATACGACATGAATTCAGTAATGGGATTGCCCATTTTTTTCTGTATGAACATTTGCTAATGGTTCTACTTTCTGATTTTGAAAGGTAAGAACAAAATGAGTCCAATATTTTTTATGGGCGTATTTTATGATATACTTTGAATCAAAATAACGATCTTATTCTAAAAGTACCCATTTTGTTTGTCAGAAAGTTTCGTCAGAGATATTTATTCCTGATGCCACTGGGATGTCGGCATTAGACATCCTCTTTCATGTGACCCAACCGGAAGCGATTACCTTCTGGTCAGCTTCTCTTTCAATTGAATTCCTGTTTTCGAATCTAACCACTGTCGATTTTTTTTTCAAGGAAGCTGACTTCTGACAGTCATATCGTTGTAAAAAGCAGGTGGCATTTGCCTCTGCTATTGTGACTATGACACTGTCAGCCTCTGCCTTCGGGTAGAGGGCGCTCTCTGCTTCCGAGCAGAGAGCACTAACCCAGTCGTGGTTCCGCCGAAGGGTAAAATCGCAACTCGGTAAAAATAGACAGACATGTTTGGTCCCGACTATATGGCCGGGAAGACCCACTATAAAATGACCATGTGTCACATCTAACTTTGCGTGTGAAGGTTGGCAAATACCGTTCTAGCGTTCGGCATCATTGGGAGGTGTCTGGAAAGCCATACTTCCGTTTGAGCCGATCTTTCAGCGTGAAATTGGATAAATGAAACTGTTTGGAAGTTATTGATGAATGTACTGGTATGGAGACGGACGTCATTGTTGCCGGGGTTTTGAGCGTACTGACCTTATTTAACTATAGATCGAGCTCGACATCCCAGAAACTGTAAGCAAGCTCCGCACGGCACAATTGCGTTATAAACCCCGGACACTACAATCTTACCTCTTTAAATCTATCCTCATAATCTTAATTTCTTCTTCTTCTTACATTCCCATAACACGTCTAATTCCGTAACCCTATACATTGAGGGACTATTGAGCTTTTTATTAGGTGAAACAAAAAAATATAAAAGTTGACTCTGTGGGTGTTAGTGCAGATGTGCATGAGTAGACATCTGCAATAGAAATTAGCTTGTTACCCTAGCACATGAGCATACTTGGAAACGAGCAGTCAGCCATTATATTATCCTGTGAATTATGAGATGTTTCTGTTTTATTTACGCGTTCGGGAAACAACCAAAATAGAGGCTGATAGAAGATAGATACTTAAATAAAGAAATATATTTAGGAAAAAATAATTAAGCATGCTGAAACAGAACGCATAAAAACAGAATGTACGGTTAACAGCTTCATGGGAAACATATCGACTGAAATGGCAGTAGTATCGTGTAGGGATTTGAAAAATGCCAAAACATGTAGTTGTTTCACATACCATAAAAAATGTAGAAGTAAAAAAAGCACTTACAATGATTAGGTACTTTGGGGTACATCAAGAAATAGCACAGGCAATACTAACATTTTTTTTTAGGTAAAAACACTAAGAAAAAGTATGAAAAATATTTCTTTTAAAGGCCTCTGATAAGCAGGATGGCTACACCCGTTATAACAGATATCATGAGTGAACTTAGAGAGATACGTAAGATTTTAGATACCTCTGATACTGTAGGTAGGCGTCACTCGGCTGTAGGCCGATGTGAGCCCTTAACGCAGCGTGGCGTCACTTCAACGTATCGGACGTAAAGTGAGCTTGTCGGAGTAAAAAAGAAAAAAAAAATGAAATAACTGAAGTTATCTTCTCTTGCCACCAGGTGGTTAAGACTGAGGTTATCTACTCTTGCCAAAAAAAACTAGGCGGCGCAAAACCCATGTGATTTTTTGAAATAAAAAGCCTTGGCGCCAGACAGGTCGGTTGGAGGGAGTTTTTTTTCCCTCTACTCTCTCTCTTGAACTCTTTTATCTTGTCTCTATGTTTGTGTCTACAAAGAGTCAAACCTTCATTGCCACAACTTCAGAGAATGTTTTTTTTATACACTGGGTGAATTTTATTGCTTGATGCGTAATAGTCATTGAACAAGATTCAAATCTCTAAAAATACGCAGTCTTAAATCTTGCATTAAAGATATAAACTTTAGCAGTGAGTTTTTGATTTTTTTACTAACGCCCTAAGAATATTTTTCAGGTACATTTTAGTAATAACGGTTGCATTAAATTTACGAAGCGACATAAAAAGGGAATTTACTATGTCCCATTACGTTTGAGTTTTTTCTTTTTTTTTTTTAATCATATCACCCCGAGCAAGGCGGTAACGCCACTGATGTGCAGGGAGATACGTAAGAGTGAAAAGATTTAGAAAAGAGAAAACCGGAAACCACATCCTAAACAGGGAACAAGGGATGAGCCTCTACACTTGTACAATAGATGTGGGTGGAATGTGAACCGGGCAATAGTTTAGTCTATCTACTAGAGTTTTAAAGGCATATCAACCTCTGTGGGTTATTTAATGCCAAAAAGGTTGGATTTTAAGGTATTATTTTTAATTTTCAGTTAGGAGAAGGTTGATTTAGTCAGATTTAATTTAATATAAGTTTTTTGTTTTTATTCTTTTTTTATTTTAGAAAACTGAAAATGTCTTCTAGTTTTGTATTCGAAAATGTTTCGCTGAGAATAATTTTTTTCCTTCAAAATGTGTTATGGCAATAGTTTTTTTCTTCAAAAATGTATATTTTTCTATAAAGTCTATTTTTATGTATATATATATATATAATTCTATAAAAGTCTATTTTTATACTTTCATAGTGTTTTGACCCCAGTTTGGGGGTTAACTATTTGCCCATAGCTGGGACCTTAACAGGTGCTACCATTCCGGGTCAGGGTAAACCTGAGAATAACAGCAATTAAGATGTGGTTCCATGCTCCTCACAATCTCCTAATCAGAGGCCTTGCTGCCGGATGCAGTTTACTGTTATGCCCAGGACCAGTCCCATTACGACATAAACTTCCAGTTGATTAAAAAAAAAATGAATTTACCCCATATTCTCTAGGCGCCAGTTTAAGCTAATACCTTTCTTTTCTGTATATATCTAAATTATAATTATAAAGTATAACTTTTGAAAATGAAAATTTCACTGAAATGTATTGAAAATTTTTACGATTTCATTTAAAATCAAGAAAATGCCAATGTCGAACACCCAAAAACTAAAACCAAATTTACCGCGCACATTTAGACATCGCGCAGATACAGTTTCAGTAAAATAACAAAACCAGCAAATCAGAATTAAGGTTTCAACGTCGGCCAAACAAACAGAAAATCGAGAATCTAAAATTGCGTACAAGTTGAGCCTATCTCTATCGATAAAAAACAGAGAAGAATTAAAATTTAGACAGCGGTAAAGCGACGGCGGAGAAGCAACCACATCGACGGACCAGGAACGACACATCTGCACCGTAAAATTCCACTCACTACTCCCGGGACAGGAATTTGACACGCTGATAGCTAATTGGATTCATTTGTAAGTACGAGCTTCGCATACTAAAACCAACTACGTCTCCGAATATGCTCACGCGTTTCATTTATGACCGGTGCCTGACGTTCTCACAGTTTCCCACCAAATAAATAGTTGTTACTGTTTGTTCTATAAATCAATGTTTTTTTTTTTATTCCTGTTTCTATTAATAAATGGGTTGCTACCTTAGGGTCGACGAAACAAATCGTTGCTATCACACTTTCTGCACAAACTTCAAGAAAAGAGTAGTCTATGTTTCGCTGTGTGCACAATTGTGGTCGGCAAAATGATGTCATGTTTCTCTTTCTTTTTTGTTTTCGACAAGTAAATGAGGAAAGAGAAGAATCAATTAATGCAGGGTAAAAGAGAGAGTGAGAAAATGCATGTCGTCTGGACTTGGCGTCTAGTCAGACGACTTGTAGCTCTCTGTGATGTTCTTTCTTTGTTTTCTGTACATGAGGAAAAAGGAGAATCAATAAATGCAGAGGTGAGAGAGTAAGAAAATGCAGGTCGTTCGGACCTGGTGTCCGGTGGACGACCCGTGGTTCTCTAGAGATAAAGAAAAAAAATTACGCGTGGAAATGAAGTCGAAGAGATTAAAATTGGATCAACTATTAAGATAATTTTTAGACTCTTGATTGGTTAATAAATGAGAAATTATATCCATTTTGTTTTAGATGATGTCAGCACATGGTAAAATTCAGTGGGTTTTTTTTTTGAAAAACTCTTTTTTACAGGAGAATTAATAAATGTATATTCTTTTTTTTTACTAGCTCATGAAAAAGTATAGGTGTGTGCAAGCATGGATTTTCTGGGCAATCAAATATTATGAAATCCAACGCCAGAACTCAAGGGATGCAAATCCTTTATTTTCTACCTTGGTTTAGACTGCATGTGTATAGCTGCACTTTGCATTGTCAAGAAATCTTTTGCAATAATTGTCGGCAGTTCTGAATTTAGCAAGTGTCCTGCTACACGATTTCTTGTGGTAGATGTTGTAGTAGTGATTATAGTGGGCTATAACTGCAGCACAGTGAATGAACCGGTTTTTGCTGATATTTATTCTATTCTGGGATATAAACCATTTTATTCCAGAAAGGATCTATTCGGAGTTGAGGGCGACAGTTTTGGAGGCACTATATTTGTAGAATGCTGAGAGAGGAGCATCAGCCATGTAAAATCGAAGAATATCCCAGTCGACTTTGGTGCACCGAAAAATCATCGGCACATGATAGGATACCTTTGGTTTCGTATCAACTTTAACACTGACCAGTGAATGGTCCAAAGTGTCCGGAGAAGGTAACACGCTAGCGGACCATTTTTCAGGGTAGCATGCGAAGAAAAGGTTTAGGAAACACGGTGAGCTCATGAAAGATCTGTGTCTGTTTCGACCTTTTTCGAGTGGATTAACCACTCATTTACATTATTTACATTTGTCGGACTGTTGTCCTGATCTTTATTGCTATGTTTACGAGGTTTCGATCGTTGTACGATCTGGCCCTCTTCTTTAAGAACACATGACTCAGTTGATAAAAGCGTTGGTTAGATCAAGTGACTTGACCCAAACTGAAGTGAGTTCAGTACCTAGCTACAGCAGTGGTGAACAAATAGCTTAGAAGAGATGAGTTAAAAAAAAAGGTAACTAAGTCATCCGGAAGTGGTATGACCCATAGAAATAGAACAATATACCCCAGTGATCAAAATAAAGTGTTCAGTTTGCAATTCAAATCACCTGAAGAAGGCTGGAGCTTACAACGGCTGAAACGTCGTGAATATAGAAATATAATTGAGGACAACAATCCGAACAATGTAAATAATGTAAACACTACCTCATCTCAGAAGTATAAACAAATAGCCACTCATTATTGTAAATATTAAAGTCACCAAAACTATGAATAAGATTTTATAATGGAGACTAATGAAAAGAACCTATCATTCAAGTTTTTTCGGCATTCTGCTTCAATGAACCTTAGATCACTGGTGCCCCCCCTAGGTATAAATTTACACGAGCTACTAGATTAGTAACTAGGTCCCACCCTTTTACAGTGAAACCGATAAAATGTAACCGAAATTTCTACTCTAACAGCTTCATTTCACGCACTTCTCACCTGTGGAATTCCCTTCCACATACTTGCTTTCTCGACAGCTACAATCTCCAGGAATTTAAATGTAAGGTCAATAGACATCTCCTATCTCACTAATTCGCATCCATTCTCTCAAGCTCTTTTTTCATCCACTCCACCCCCATTCTTGGTAATCTCATCCGTCTATTACCCTCCTCCTGACATTTCCTATAACTAACCCATCTTTCTCATCACTTTCCCCTATGTATTCCCCTGTGCAAAAGTGGCATTAGAATGCCTTGCTTAGGGTGATATAATTAAGAAAAAAAAAAAGAAAGAAGAAATCTTTACTTTTTAGGCTTCCGTATTTTGAAATTATGAACCGTTAGCAGTTCGTTTGAATGCAGCCTTTAAAATGTTTAATGTATTTTTTTCTAACAAGTGCAGTTTCTTTCTACGCAACAGAACTTCGTCAGTCTCAGGATTGGATGAGCCACTCGAGAAAAAGAACGATCCCTTTTCGCCCAGCTGTTTGATTCCACTGCCTGACCAGATGATTGATTTTGAATGCAATTTCGAACCGGCCTTCATCAGGAAGAGAAACGAACGTGAACGAGAACGGGTGCGATGTGTAAACGAGGGTTATGCCCGTCTGAAGAAGCACCTGCCCATTCCACAACAGGAGAAAAGAATAAGCAAAGTAGAGACGCTGAGAGCCGCCATTCAGTATATAAGGTAAATATCAGGTCGGAAAGAAATGCTTTTCGGTTGGACTTAATTCTTATATTTAATCAAGATTACATTTCCGCACATTGGGTCATTTAAGTGCCATACGTGATACACGCTTTGGGCGATCATGTCTCGAAAGAGTCATTACTGACAGGGCAGAAGTTTATCCCGCAGTAGGTTGCCATTACCTTCTGCGATAGATTGGTTGCCAGCCAAGGCTATAGAACCCAATCTGTCCTACTATTTAACCCATAACTGGATGGAAGAGACAGGTTAATACCTTTCCCAAGCGTATTTGTGCGTAAGTGAATGCAAAGAATTCAACTGGAATTCGAACTCGGCACCCCGATTTGTAGTTCCGAGTCGATATCCACTGCACCACAACGCATATCCTGTATCACAACACACATCCCAACGCACACATCCACAACGCACATATTATCGATAACATAATCCCATCCGTATTTGTCTATATTGTAATTAGTTACACTATTTACAGTGTCAAGATGTGCGTTGTTGTGTAGTGGATATCGGCTCGGAACAAGAAACCAGGGAGTCGAGTTCGAATTCCAGTTGAATTCTTTGCATTCAATTACGCACAAATACCCTTTGGAAAAGTTTTAATTCGTCTCTTTCCTCCAGTTATGGGTTAAATAACAGGACACACTGAGTTCTATAGCATTGGCTGTCAACCAGTCTACCGAAGAAAGTAGTGGCAATTTTCTACCCAATCAGTCATGTCTCTTTCGAGACATGATCGCTCAAACGCGTATCACGTATAGCACTTAAGTGACTGACTGACTGTTGTTCTCATCTTCGTTGCCATATGAATATGAATATGGTAATTTGATGGAAACATCAGTCCGAACAATATAAATAGTGCCTCCAAAACTGCCGCCCTCAACTCCGAATATAATCCCATCTAATTGGCAAATTGTTGATCCTACAGGTGTAAAACCTTTCAAGTTTCAATACAAAGAAAGGCTGAATATTAGTTTTAAACTTTTCGCTATTAATAACATGCTTTTTCTTCTTGAATTCTTTTAAAAGATGAGAGTCAGAGGGAGCAAGGTCAAGAGAGCAAGGAGGATGAACCCATAACCCATACTTAGTACTATAATCTTTTCATGAGATATTTGGGCAATATGGAAATTTTCTAAGCTTAGCTTAAATGTGGCACACGGCTGAAAGTTTAGGGAACCCATTAAGGATCGAATTTATTATTCTGTCGTAATTGTTATAGCGAGACAAACTTGTTAACCATTATACCACGTTGATGTGCCCACTTTTCTAAGCGTAGTTAAGATGTGGAACATAGCTGAATGTATGAGACACACTGTGAGAATAAAGTTCATTCATCTTCTTTATGTGCTGTGTTCCTTCTGTGCCGTGTCCTTTCAGGACGTAGGTGATTGAGGACTTTCACTTGACCCTGTCCTCTTTGTCGCTCTTAATATTTTTCCTCTTGGTATTTCTCCCAAGCCCCGCTCAGCCATGCATTTGCTCAAGCCCATCAATAATCTCTCGCTCTGCTTTCCCCTGTCTCTCTTTCCCTCTGTCTGTCCTGTGAATATTAGATTCTCCAAACCCTCTTTCCTCATTACGTTTCCCAGAAACTTCAGATATCCCTTCCTGATGCTAAGTATAAATTTTCTTCTCGTTTGTATCCTCTCCAACATCTTGTCGTTCCTTACGTGTTCGGTCCATGATATTCTCAGCATTCTTCTGTTGCTTCGAGCCTCTCTTTCATCCTTGAAGAGATCGCTTAACATTCGCTGCCATATAGAAGGACAGATATCACAAGTCTAGAACAGGTGAAGAGGCTCATCCCTTGTTTGCTGTTTAGGATGCGGTTTCCGGTTTTCTCTTTTCTCATCTTCTCACCTTTTTTTTTCAATTGGAGTAGATAGACTAAACTATCGCCCGGTTCACACTCCACCCATGTCTATTGAACAGGTGAAGAGGCTCATCCCTTGTTCCCTGTCTAGGATGTGGTTTCCGGCTTTTTCTTTTCCAATCTTTTCACTCCTATGTAGCCCCCTGCACATCAGTGGCGTTACCGCCTTGCTCGGGGTGATATGATTAAAAAAAAACAAAAACAAAAAAACAAAACAAAACAAAAACTCTTTTTTTTGTTTCCAATGAGATTTTCCTGTTTCTCTGTACTCTGGTTAGCTTTCGAAATTCGTCCTTGGCCATCAGGCCAATGCATTTTCGGGTGAGACAACTTCGCTAACCATTACATCACATCAAGGTTGCCCTTCTTGTGGCACAATGACATTACTTCCTTTCCAACATAATAGGGCGAGTAGTGGGGATAGAAAGTTGCCGTTTTACTTGATTATTAGAGCAAATTACCGAGACTTCTAAGGGAAAATAATTAAATAGTTTCCTGTTACCATCTTTATAGTATTGAGTTCAAAGTAATACTTTTTCTAGACTGGTTTTCACCCAAAGCTAGAAAGATCAGTCTACCTTACGATTTAACCCATAGCTAGAAGAAATGATTCATGTAATTTTCAAGAGCATTAGTCCAAAATGCACTCCAGATTAAACGCAATCCACTTCTCGTTACGTTATCAACACATCTTCTTAAAGTCAGTATGTAATAATCCGAAGAGGGGACACTAATTTACACCATTTTGTAAGTCTTAACTTCAAGTGAAATCCGTAATATTATGTGTTAATGGGTTGAGAGAGAGAGAGAGAGAGAGAGAGAGAGAGAGAGAGAGAGAGAGAGAGAGAGAGGGGTGGGGGGGGTCACTTAATTTTGTTTTTAAATCAGTTCCACTTCTAAAATGGTTTGTGGTTATAGCTTTGGCCCGTTGGGATGAAACTCTGTAACTTATCATAGAATTTTACAAGTCGCTACGCAGTGCCAGATAAATATTAAATGTTGTCTTTTAATCCATTTGGGAAAAAGTATTGGTTAACAAGCTTCCGCAAGTGTGCACAAATGTTGAAAAAGCCAAATACTTTTACATAGCTGTATATAAAACTGAATAATGTGAATCACGAATGTCGTTTGAAATTCATCTGGGGGGGGGGGGGAATGCAGAGAAAGATTAGAGAAACATCTATCTATCTATCTATCTATCTATCTATCTATCTATCTATCTATCTATCTATCTATCTATCTTTGAATTATTAGAAAAAATATCCAGTCTCCGGCAGGATTCGTACCTGCGTTCTCCTTAGATCTGACTACTGATTTGGTTGGTTATTGATGTGCTTCGTGGCTAAGAGAGCCAAAGCTCGCCAAATCTAATGACTGTTTCCCCTAGGTGAACGCAGGCTAGAATCTTTTCGGAGACCGCGTATGTTATCTAATAAGATTGATCATGTGATCATCAGACCATACGTTATTACATTTTGTGTGGGCTCTTAAGGATTGAAACACTCATCACATTGTGTTTATTTCTATGTTTTTCTTTCTTTCTTTCTTTCTTTCTTTCTTTCTTTCTTTCTTTCTCATTCTGTTCCTAGCTGTTTAGCTATCATTTTGTTCATTATCATCTATCTATCTATCTATCTATCTATCTATCTATCTATCTATCTATCTATCTATCTATCTCATTCTGTTCCTAGCTGTTTAGCTATCATTTTGTTCATATCTATCTATCTATCTATCTATCTATCTATCTATCTATCTATCTCGTTCTGTTCCTAGCTGTTTAGCTATGATTTTGTTCATTATCTATCTATCTATCTATCTATCTATCTATCTATCTATCTATCTATCTATCTATCTATCTATCTATCTCGTTCTGTTCCTAGCTGTTTAGCTATCATTTTGTTCATTATCTATCTATCTATCTATCTATCTATCTATCTATCTATCTATCTATCTATCTATCTATCTACTTCTATTTATCTAAATCTCTTTGTATCTATCTGAGTTTGTTTTCAATTTCATATTTTATTCCATATTTTGTAGATCTTTGCAAGAGCTTCTTCAAGCGAATAACACAAAGAAGGTGGTTGAACCAAAGTTGGAAACATGGTCTTCTTCGAACACTGAACATGCGCACTCATTTAAATCTCATCGCAGGAAACGATAGACAACAAATGCAATATTTATTAGGTAGATTAAAGCCATAATTAAAAGCAGTGAATTATATGAATCATGAAAGGAAGGCAAAAAAATAACTAAAAGAATATGATTTCATTGCGTAAGGACATCAAAAGAAAAAGAATTAAAGAGTGGATGATAATATGTATCTCTGTATGTATATATGCACATATATATGTATATATGTGTATGTATATGTTTACTTTTATATATGTACGTATGTATATATGCAAGTATGTATGTTTTCATATATATCTAATCTAAATCTAAACTTATTTATAAATGAAATTTTGTCTGTGTGTGTGTATCCTTACCTATAAACTCTGAAACGGCTGAACAGATTTTCTTGAAAATTTACACAGTTGCACTACAAGCGTCTGCGAGTGTTCTTATCTAGGTTTTGTGTCGAGGTACCCCCGATAAATATCGAAAATCGATAATCGAAAAATTCGGGTGATAGAAGGAGTGGTCCGATTTTAATCAAATTTGATACACTCATAGTCAAAGACATTAGAAACGATATTCAGAAGTTTCAAAGTTGCAGTTCTTACAATAGTGCAGAAAATTTAATATCGATACCAGGAAATCAAAATTTGACTTACATCCATTCATTTTTCTTTCAGTCTACGGTTTCGCATTAATTGGAAACAACTATTGATTTTTAGTCTTTCGTGCAAACGTCCAAAGAGTCTGAGCTCCAGGACTGTGGATTAGTTTTAAAGCTTTCATTACACCCGAGCAACGCCGTGCTATACTGCTAGTATGTTTATATGTATGTATCCATATATGTATATCGATATGGATATATGCATATATATATGTTTATATGGATATGCATATGTATGTATATGTATGTATATATGCTTGTATAAATGTAAGTATATATATATATATATATATATATATATATATATATATATATATATAAAGAAAGAGAAACAAAAACAACTCGATAAGTAAAGCTACAAATTTATTCGCCTGAAGAGAGTCAATTTTAGACTCGAAACACGTGTAGCGTCACAAATACCATTATGGACACTTAATAACATGTATAATAACAACAACAATAAATATACACTTTAAAGAAAACGTTCATGGCTTCTTATACTTTTTACTCTATACCAATTTCTCCCGTTGGAACAACCCTATTTCTTTCTCCAATATATATATATATATATATATATATATATATATATATATATATATTATGTACATGGATGTGCGTTGTGGTGGATATCGGCTTGAAACGAGAAATCAGATAGCCGAGTTGATTTCGTTGCATTCACTTACCCGCAAATACCCTGGTTTTATAGCCTTGGTTGTCAACCAGTCTACCGCAAAAAATAATGGTAAGCTACTATGGGAAAATTTTCTGCCCAGTCAGTTATGCTTCTTTTGAGACATGATCGCCTAAGCCTGTATCACGTATGGAATTTAACTGACTGACTGACATGAATGTATGCACGCACACACACACACACACACACACACACACACACACACACACATATATGTAGAATAAGTAAAGCATAAGTAGGAAAACAGTGTCTTTAATCTAACATGTTTCACTTTTAACAAGCTTCTGCAAAGATTTATTAAAGATGAATGAATTAAAAATCCGTAGAGACAGTATGTTGATTGAGATATAGTTTCAGTGTTCAGATACGCGTCACCTTTAATAAAGCAATGGATGAATATTATATATATACAACTTCACACATGCATAAATACATACATGTAAACATACATATATAAATACATACATGCATGCATACATACATATACACATGGATATTCTAGAAATCTAATTCGTATTAATATGCGTTCTTCGACTCTTCAGGCCGGTAGATGGAAATAAATAAACATAGTTTAATAAAAAATCACAGTATCTACTCAAATATGGATATCCATTAAAAATAACGTTTAACTAATAGATAAATTATATATATATATATATAAAATCTAAGATTATTTGTTCCATTGTAGTAAAGTTTAAAGTGCTCGATAGGTAAACCCAGAGCGTATAAAAATAATAACTAAATAGACTCTGTAAGTATGTAGGCCGTAAATTTATACTAAAATAAACCTCCAAAAAAACCCTTAACAAACAGAACCTAAATCCGTTACAATCCGGTGCACTAAGACGTCGGATAAATGAGGAGAAAAAAAGAAACCCGCGGAACAAGAACAAAACATTCAATACTCCGCAGTAAAGAAAAAACCCCAAACGGAACTAAACACAAGAAAAAGGGCTCGATGCAAAGTACAAAAGAAAATATACAAAAGTAGAGCAAAGACACACAAAAATCTAGAGTGAGCCAAAACCTACCGCGGTTTCACACTACGGCCCTGACGATCCGTAGTGTGAAACCGCGGTAGGTTTTGGCTCACTCTAGATTTTTGTGTATATATATATATATATATATATATATATATGCCGGTTTCTAGAGTAATCTTAGGACCCCTGGATATTGAGAGGAGACGGAAGATATTACAAGTGATGCACGAGGAGGCTCTCACCTGGGTAAGATGTGGCAATATTTCTGTATCTGCGTATATGAAGAGGGACCGAAAATTTCTCGATCAATTTCTCCAGACAGGTAAATGATTAAACATCAGAAATCTTTTAAAAAGCCTTAATGGTCGGACCAAGAATTTTCAGCCACATTTTTAATCTATCTATCTATCTATCTATCTCAATTTGTTCATATCTATCTATCTATCTATCTATCTATCTATCTATCTATCTATCTATCTCAATTTGTTCATATCTATCTATCTATCTATCTATCTATCTATCTATCTATCTATCTATCTATCTATCTAGCTATCTATCTATCTATCTCAATTTGTTCTATCTATCTATCTATCTATCTATCTATCTATCTATCTATCTATCTCAATTTGTTCATATCTATCTATCTATCTATCTATCTATCTATCTATCTATTTTAAGCTCATTTTTAAAAATCTAATTTAAAAATCTTCTAAGAAGGGTTTACTTGAGGTAATTCTTTGAAGTGGCACTCAGGAACAACAGTCACTTTGAGTGCTGGCATTATAAAACATGATTGGCTGTTTTGTTTTTATGCCATATGAGCCTCGGAGGGTCATTTATTACCAACTAAATTTTATTTATTTATTACTGGTAATACCTTTTTCTTTCAACAATTTATTGTTGTTTTTATATAAGTTTTGTGTCTAGTAATACTTTTTTCTTTTCGAGTATCAAGATTCACTGGGATTTGTTTATAAGGGCAGGGTCTCCAAGTCCTACCCTTGTTATTTAACCCATAACTGGAGGGAAGGGTCTGATTAATACTTGTCCCAAGGGTACCAGTGCTTAAGTGAATGCAGGGTATTCAACTGGAATTCGAACTCGGCTAACCGATTTCTCTTTCTGAGCCGATATCCACTGCACCACAACGCACATCCGTCACTAAACGCTTCCAGCACCTGGTATTCTCAAGTGGTCACCCATCTAAGTACTGACCAGGCTCAACGTTGCTTAACTTCGGTGATCGAGCGAGAACCGGTGTATTCAACGTGATAGGCCGTAAGTCTATAAAACATGACAAACGCACTAAAGCTCAAAACATTTTCAAAGAGGGTAACGTTTTTGGGGCTAATAATCCCACTCTATCTAATTCTAGATCGTTCTTGATTTTGTTAACGTAAAAAGGTTAACGCAATCGGGAATATTTCATCAATTATTTTAACTGTCCCCGGAAAATTTTCGTTGAATACCTGCTGATATAAGATGAGAAGTCTCACCCTCCAAAATTTGTGCTCATGAAGCGAAGCCATTACATGATGATGAGAGCACGCCCTTTGTTTTTTTAACGGTTTTAATTTGATATTAGTTACTTTTTCTTAATTTAAACATTTTAAAATTCTGTTGTTATGGTGACATGGCGCTTGCTCACTTCGTGTAGCAACATGTTACCTGTTTCCAGAAAAATGGATTTTCTCATAACCCAATAGTTGTTTAATTATTACCTGATGAGAATGTTGACTAGTACTCAGTCACAATGTTTATTATAACAATATAATTGATGGTGACTTAGCCCACCGTAATGTCGCTTCTCTCTGCGTTTTCTACAAATATTTGATAGCAACTGCTCTGACGAGTATTTTTTTTGCTTCTCCGAATACCACACGTATTTACGCATGCTTGTGCTGCAGTGGATATCGGCTCGCAACGAGAAATGGGCGAGCCGAGTTCGAATTCCAGTTGAATTCCTTGCATACACTTACGCGCAAATACCCTTGGGAAAGGTATTAATCCGTCTCTTCCCTCCAGTTATGTGTTAAATAACAGGACATATTGGGTTCTATAGCCTTGGCTAGCAACCAGTCTACCGCAGAAAGTATTGGCAACCTACTGCAGGAAAATATTCTGCGCACTCAGTCATGTCTCTTTCAAAATATGATCGCCCAAGCGTATGGAACTTAACTGGCTGAATGACTAGGTTGGCATGAAGGTTCCCCCATTTACCGTCGAAATAGTTAAGTGTAACCTACTCTTCTACTCTAACAGTTTCTTTTCTCGCATTTTCCATTTGTAGAACGCCGTTCTGTTTGCTTTATTCCATGATGGCTGCAATCTCTAAAAGTTTAAATGCAACGTAAATTGCCATCTTCTATCTCCTTGATTCGCATCCTTCTCTTATATTTTTTTCAACATTCTCTGTGCCTTGTTTTTTCTCTCATTGTAAACTCCTGCCCACCAGTGGCGATCCTGCACTGCTCGGGATAAATCTTACATGCTTATGGTACCGTTTTCCAATGAAAATATATTTTCCACAGATATAGAGAGAAACTATCCCAGACTCGTAATCCCCGTATTGGGAAAAACCCTAGACTCACCGTCTGTCGTTTGCGGAATATGTCTTCGATATCAGTATAACAGATAATCCCATCCCGTTAGAATCTGGAAATCCTAAATATGGTTTCTTCAGAAAGACAAAAGAACCTTTTACAATTTCTATTGGAAATTATTACACTTAAGATTTATTTTGTTTCATTTCACTCAAATTATTGTTACGCACATGTTATATTTTTTCCTGCGTGGGATAATTGTGGAACAATATGTATGTATAATTTTGTGTATGACTTAGTGGTATGAAGCTCTTTTCGAGAACAAAGTATGTTTGTTAACATCTTACAGCTATTCGGTTCTGTTAATGAAATACGGTGTTATTATACCAAGGATATAATAATGTCCATAACGGGGAAATGCAAATATAAAAATAAACCTTTATCCTGCATAGCATTCATTATGTGGACTAACCTGACGTGACATGATATGATTAACCTCCATTATGTTTAAATAATTGACATTAACTTTTTTGTTTTTGCAGTGAGATTCACCATGTACAAGGTTCGGGGGCCGCTTGAGGTAAAAGGTTATATTAAGAGGTAGTTTATATGCATAGGAAAGGAAAATAACGGTTAACCCACGACATGAACAGGATAAGATTGTAGTGATTGGGAATGTAGATAGTTTACTACAGTGAAAGTGGATAGGTGGGTCCTAACCGTAAATGTATTTCTTCTGAACCATGGAAGTAGCGATAGAGTAGCGTAAGGCTTGCAACTTCCCGTTTGTGAGAAAGATGTAGAGGATGGGAATTAAAAGACTCGGATACACTTTTGAAATCTAGTTTTCTTTTTATCATATCACCCCAAGCAAGGCGATAACGCCACTGATGCGCAGGGGGCTACGTAAGGGTAAAAAGAATGGAAAAGAGAAAGCCGAAAACCGCATCCTAAACAGGAAACAAGGGATGAGCCTCTTCACCTGTTCAATAGACGTGGGTGGAGTGTGAAGCGGGCGATAGTTTAGTCTATCTACTCCAATTGAAAAAATAAAAATAAAAAATAAAAAAGTGAAAAGATTGGAAAAGAGAAAGCCGGAAACCACATCCTAAACAGGAAACAAGGGATGAGCCTCTTCACCTGTTCAATAGATGTGGGTGGGTGTGAACCGGGCGATAGTTTAGTCTATCTACTCCAATTGAAAAAATAAAAAAAAAAGAAAAGAGTGAAAAGATTGGAAAAGAGAAAGCCGGAAACCACATCCTAAACAGGGAACAAGAGATGAGCCTATTCACCTGTTCAATAGACGAGGGTGGAGTGTGAACCGGGCGATAGTTTAGTCTCTACTCCAATTGGAAAAAAAGTGAGAAAATTGGAAAAGAGAAAACCGGAAACAGCATCCTAAACAGGAAACAAGGGATGAGCCTCTTCACCTGTTCAATAGAAGTGGGTGGAGTGTGAACCGGGTGATAGTTTAGTCTATGTACTTCAATTGAAAAAAAAATGAAGAAAAGAGTTAAAAGATTGGAAAAGAGAAAACCGGAAACCGCATCCTAAACAGGAAACAAGGGATGGGCCTCTTCACCTGTTCAATAGACGTGGCTGGAGTGTGACGGGAGAATGAGGATTCCGACTAAATCTGACAACAGTCATCCGTATGGAATGATATAAAACAAAAACGAGAGAGATGCAGAAATAAAAGGAGAAACAATAATGTAGGCTGGAAAGAAATAATGCTCAAATATGTTTGATTTTGCAACGAAAGAAATATACTGTTTTGTTTTGTTTTGTTTTATCATCATTTCACTCCAAGCAAAGCAGAACTGCCAATGGTGCACACGGAGTTACAGAGAGGGAGAAAAAAAAAATACTGGGTACAGGGGATGCCGAAGAAAGGAATGGAGATTGATGGGATATGGGGAGTTGGATGGAATTTAGGGATGTAGAAGATGGAAATTGATGTTCCATTTAAAATATTTGGAGATTGTAGCTATTAGGAAAGCAAGTATTCGGAAGGGAGTTCCACAGGTGGGAGAAAAGAAACGGTTGGAGTAGAACTGTTTGTTACATTTGACTATTTTGACGGTAAAAGGGTAGGACCTTGATGCTAGTCTAGAAGAACAAGTAACTTCATGTGGTCGGCGAACCAGGGAAAGTAGCTAGTCAGAGCAGAAGCCTTGAAAATATTCGAAGAAAAGACAGGGGAAAGTCACATCCCGTCAGAGAGAAAGTAACTGAATGCGAGCTGCCAAGTCAGGATCAACTTCGTTGCAAATCCTCTTTTATATTTTGTCGGTAGCATCAAAAGTATTATAATACAAGTGACGATATTAGATGTTGAATATATTTTAATAGATAGAAAGTGCGACACAGAGGTCCGAAGGTGAATTGGCATGGCGAAGGACGCGTTCTAGAAGCTGAGTAAAGTATTAAGAGACAGGAAACTTTCACTAGAAATAGAGTACTAGATTGCTATGTGATATCTGTTCTTCAATATGGCAGTGAATGTTGGACAATATTATTTAGAGGAAAGTTATGAGAAAGAGTGACAAGTTATAGGGGTGTCAGGAAGTGGGTAAGAAAAGGAAGACTGTGACCATAAAATGAGGGATCAGTTTATATATTGATTGTAATGTAGAATTAACCCGCACTTTATATCCACATTATAATAGTATAGAATTTTTTTTGTTATCATATCGCCCCAAGCAAGACATTTTATTGCCACTGTTTTTCAGGGGTCACAAAAGAGGAAAGTTATCAGAAAGAGTGACAGATAATAAGGGGTGTCAGGAAGTGGGTAAGAGAAGATGAGAATACTGATGAGAGTAAAGTGAACGGAGAAAGGAGCATGAGAGAGAGGATGCAGGTTAGTGAGATAGGAGGTGACTATTGATTTTACATTTAAATTCTTGAAGATTATAGCTGTCGGGAAAGCAAGTAAATGGAAGGGAATTCGACAGGTGGGTTGTGCGAGAAAAGAAGTTGCTGGAGTAGAATCTCTGCCATATCTGGTATAGCGTAATAAAGATTATTTTTAATCGGCGTTTTAAAAACAATTTCAAGTTTTTCGGAACGTTCTCGGTTTTCTAGATCAAAATTTTCACTCAGAGCCAACTAAACCATTTACAAATCGTGTTCTCATCCGCTCTATAAGCAGCACATATATTTTTTTACACTTTGTACAACGTTTTTTTTTACCTTTCCGAAAGCACAATTACGTTTGAGTAGTGCGTTAGATCCTCATTAGGTTCCCCATATTTTCGACCGTGTGCCACACCCAAGCTACGCTTAGAAAATTACCTTTTCCAAGGTAAAAAGCACCAAATAACAAAAAAGAAAAAAAAAGCATATATTTCTTCATTTTCATGTTTAATGTAAAAACATTTATTATTGACAAACTACACATGATCTGAATAGAAAATCTTCCTGAATTTACGTATATAAAATAAATTTCAGTCAGTCTAAGAGATGTGTGGCGATTACACTCACTTGGTTTGCCAAGACGCCGTTGTGTAAGCGCTGTTTCAGAACAATAAAAGGATGTAAAAAGCTTTCTCTTTCCAACCCATAATACGGTAACTGATGGATGCGATTCCTTTTTCCGGGTAACTGACGCACGAACTTTATTCACACACAGGTGCGTATCACCACCACACTATTCCATAACAGCTACGTTGTAATTTTTGTTTTTATTTTTTTTCAGATATATGTATATTTTGTGTGAATCATGTTATTCGTTTTATAAAAATATTTCCTATGGTCCTAAACCGTAACCTGTCTCAATAAGAATCCATAGATCTGAAATCCTCGACAAATGTAATGAAATCAGTCAGTTAGTTGCCATAAATATTACACGCTTAGGCAATCATGTTTTTTCCGAAGGTTTGCCCGTAGTAGGTTGCCCTTTCTTTCTATTGTAGACTGATTGCCAACCAAGGCTATAGAACCAAATCTGTCCTGCCATTCAAAATATAGTTGTAGGGTGAAGATATAGATATTTGTGTGCAAGTGAATAAAACGAACACGACATGAATTCGAACGGCGGCTCTCTGATTTCTCATTCCGAACCGATATCCATTAGACTACAAAGCAAACAAAACCGTATTTTAGTTTGGAAAGAAATAATGTGCATATTCTTTGACTTTGCGTCGAGAGATACTAGAGGTTGAATATGTTTGAATAATTGAGGTTAACTTTGTTTCAGTTAAGTGCCATACGTGATACACGCTTGAGCGATCATGTCTCGAAAGAGACATGACTGACTGGTAAGACGATTATCCCGCAGTAGGTTGCCATTGCTTTCTGCGGTAGACTGGTTGCCAGCAAAGGCTATAGAACCAAATCTGTCCTTTTATTTAGCCCATAACTGGAGGGAAGAGACGGATTAATACCTTCCCAAGGGTATTTGCGCGTAAGTGAATGCAATGAATTCAACTGGAATTCGAACTCGGCTACCCGATTTGTCGTTCCGAGTCGATATCCATTGCACCACAACAAAATAGTACAAGTATGTGAGAGAAGCAATAGTGTAGACTGGAAGGAAATAATAAAAAAATACCCATGATTTTGTTGAGATACTTGAGGTTGAATATGTTTAACGAAAACCAAATAGAAGATGTATGTGTAACAAAACTGGACATGGACGAAACCAGATTCTAGGCTGGAAGAATAAATACGCAATTATATTTGATTAATTTTCAAGTTAGTTGAGAAAATCAACATGAAATTCTCTTAAGTGAAATGGAATAAAAAAACAACGTGAAAGAAAAAAAAAGCCACTAGAAACTGTTGTGAAAGTTGGAAGAATTTAATGCAGATGCATTGAACTTTTACTGATTATAAAAGTGCAACTTGAGATTTTTAAAGATGAATTTGTTGAAATACAATAATATGGAACAATTTTGTGAGACAAGGCTAGAATTAAAAGAAACGAGAGAGAAAGCTAGGCACCTCGGCGTGGTGTAATGGTTAGCAAGCTCATCTCGCTACAATCATTATAACTGAGTAGTGAGTTCGGTCCTCACTGGGTACCCCCTACTTTCGACCGTGTCTAAGCTACGGTTAGAAAATCGCTTTCCTACAGGTTTGGGTGTTGGACGCAGGGCTAAACAACCCTTCCCCATAAAAAACAGCTTGTTACGGAAACAGCAAAAACGCTGCCCTACACACCATTAGGTGTAAGAAAAAGTTTATTATTATAGAGAAAGCTGGAAAATAAAATTATGGTCGGAGTCAAATTAAATTTTAATTTAAGTTAGGTTGGGTGGTTGTGATTAGTTGCTGTTGTGGGGTTGATTCATGTAAAATCTCTTTTCTTTTTCATTATTTTTGACTCTATCGGTAAAGTCAAGATCGTATTAGAGCATATCGGTTTATTTGGTCATATTTATGCTTAAGTTTATAAGATAAATTTATATCATGTTTATTCTTGAGTCAAGGTGAACTTTGGTCATGCTTAGATTTGAGTATTTAGTAAACGTAAGTGATCCTTTCTCTTTGAATTTCTGGGATGAGAAGTTTTTTTAATCGTTTCACCCAAGCAAGGCGGTACCGGGGGCTACATAAGAGCAAAAGTTTAGGCAAGGGAAGAGTAAAGAGAAAGACGACCCAGCTACAGTGGGTGTCAGAGAAAGAGCAAGAGAAGGACGGTAACACAGGTGTGAAGACAGTTGCTAAGGCAGAGAGAAATAAAAAGAAGATAGAACAAGATACACAGTGTGATGTAGAAAGAACCGGAGTCAAGTGGATAAGAGATGAGTATTAACTTTGCATTTAAATACCTGGAGATTGTAGCTGTCAGGAAAGCAAGAATACGGAAGAGAGTTCCACAGGCGGGAAGTGCGGGAAAAGAAGTTGATGGAGTAGAATTGATGGCTGCATTTGGTTGATCTTACTGTAAGTGGGTTAGACCTTTTTGTCAGTCTGGTTGTACGAGTAAATTCTAGTGGCGGGGGAACCAGTGACTTATGTACATCGGAGCAGAAGCTAAGAAAATATTTGTAAAATAGACAGAAGGAAGCCATATACCGCCGGTGAGAAAGTGGCTGGAGTCGAGCTGCCACGTCGGGACCTATCATGTTACAGATTCTCCTTTGGAGAATCAAGAACACTAAGATGAACAGCTGGGTTGCCTGACCATGCATGACAGCAGTATTCCATGCGCGGACGGATGGTTGATTTGTATATGTGCAAGATGGAATCAGGCGGAAAAAACTTCCTGGCCCGAGACAGTGACCCAACCTTCCTAGCAGTAGATTTAGCTATTGACTCAATGTAATGATTCCACTTGGGGTCAGAAGATAGGGTAAGGCCTAGGAGTCGCAATCTATTGCTTTCAGAGAGACTCGCTTGGTCCATGCTTATGAGAAGCGCAGGAGAGGTTGCCTGTGATGGTTGACAGAAAGAAATTTCGTTTTAGAAGCATCGAAATTTACAAGCCACTTTTTACACCAGTCCACCATTGAGTGTAGATCCATCTCAAGATAAGCAGCGAGATTATGTTTGTCCGCCTCACCGGATTTTTTACTGATGCGGGAGTAGATTGTGGTGTCATCTGCATAGATGCCTACTTGGGACTTGATCACGTTTAGGAGATCATTTATGAAGATCAGGAAGAGTGTCGGGCCTAGGATAGAGCCCTGGGGGACTCTAGTGCTCGTGCAGTAGGATGTGGAGGCAGGCCCATTCAAGACGAACTTCATTATGCGGTTAGATAGAAAAGATTGAATCAGATCAAGCAAGCGTCAGGTTATACCATAGCTCTGTAGCTTACGTAGAAAGCCAGCGTGCCAAACCTTATCAAAAGCCTTGGAAATGACCAAAGCAACAGCATGAGCCTCGCCAGATTTATCAAGGGCCTGGTATATGTACTCCTTGATGGTTGTTAGCCTATCCGCTGTGGACATCCATCTTTTCTCCCTCCAGCTATAGATTGAACAGCAGGAAAGATTGGGCTCTATAGCCTTGCTTGGCAACCAGTCTACTCCAGCAATAAACGGCAACCTACTGCTGGAAAATCTTTATCTAGCTAGACACGGATTGAAAGAAACAACCACTCAAGCGTGCATCCCGTATGAAATTTAACTGACTGTCTGATTTTCCAAAATGTAAAGAAAATTAATAAAATAAATTTCTTTGTCAAAATTTAAAATATTTAATTTGTAGAATTTTGCGAACAAGTCTCTGGACGAGTGGACGCAATATCTGCAAAAATCTCAATAGCGACAAGATAAGTGAACAGTTATTATTATTAGTAGATCTACTGATCGATATTAACTAAAATAGCAGCTAAAATTTATCCTAATAATACAAAATGTATATTTATTCTTAGTATATATAATGGACTCTCCATTCATCTTCGACGAAAGAGAGTTCAACAGTTCTGCCTTTAGAAATGTACAGTCAGACTTCAGATAAATATAATTTGATTATAGTGGTGTAGTCTTGTGCAGAACTATGCTTACTTTTGCAAGAACTGAATACAGAAAACTGGTGTACATAGTGTGTCTTGAACCACCATCCTCAAGTTTTGAATTCAAAGTTAACATAGACTGTTTACTAACCAATGCTTCAGAACTGTTTCTGTGCTGTTATTCATCCCATTGGTGGAGGAAGGAGAGATGGATACATATCTTTTCCACACACACACACACACACACACACACACACACACACACACACACACACACACACACACATATATATATATAGTCATCCGCAGACAAATCTTTTTCGTTGTATCACAGCTCATCAGTACGTTTAGACATCCGATTGCTTTTTAACCAGGACTGACATCAGTCGGCGATTCTACCTCTGAGCTATTGGCGCTCGGTAGAAGGCAAACTTTTAGCGCGTGATGTTTCATGTAAACACACGCCAGTAACTGACAGTGTTCTAATTCATTACTGAATGAGTGATTCGTAGATGCTAGAGTAGCTACTGTATTTTTCAATATATATATATATGAGGCAAAAGTCTCGCACCATAGAGGTTAATGGGTAGATTGGAGTGGTCGTATTGACTGGTCAAACATGTCACTCAACCTCACACCATTAGCTTTTTTTTCCTGTGGAGCCATTTGAAATCAAATATTTAACAGAGGCGTCCAAGAAATATTGATGAACTCAAAAGAAAGAATTAAATATGAATGCATTAAAAATTGGCAGAGGAACTCTCTAACGTGATAATGAATCATGCAGACACAGAATTGAAATGTGATTTAAAAAAGGAGAACATTTTGAACAAACAGCATATGTAAGAATTCAATAAGTAGTAAATAAAAATTTCATGTGTAATCATTTTTTTAATAATTTATCCATATGGTGCGTGACTTTTTCCTCATTCGTATATATACAATACGGTGATCCTTACTCATATAGAGAGTAAGAGGAACCTGCAGATATTGGAGGCCATGTACATCAAATCTAAACAACCAACACTCAATAAAATCAACTTTAAAATCGGAAATAACATATTACATTGCATTTGACGACATGGTTTTATTGTCATTTCGCGCTATCCCGCGGTGTGACGTCATAAAACCGCATCGCAAATTTAAGAACTGCGTTTATTATTTTTGGTAACTATTGCCGTTGCCAAGCGGAGTTTTATGTCAACACTAAATAAAATCGTCGGTGATGGTAGATGTTATACTATTTCAGTTTAAACAACCTCTCTGAAGATGGCTCATGTGAGCCGAAAGCTTAGAAGAAAACCAATAAATAATTATCCAAATGTTGGAGAATTTTTGTCTTTATTTTCAACTGAAATTAAAGCAAAAATACGACGTTTAGAACGGCTCATGATTAAATATAATAGACATTCATTGTCACTTTTATTTAACAGCATATGTTTAGAAAATTACTTGCTGCCTCGATATATATATATATATATATATATATATATATATATATATATATAAATGGATATTTCTGTGTGAGTGTGTGTGTTTGTGTGTCTCCATTCTAACGAATCCTAAGCACTTGGTCCGATTTCAGCCAAAATTGGGTCACTTGTCGATCATGACATGAACTTTTGATCTACGCAAAATTCTTTTCGAATCTATTGACAGGGTACAGCAGAAATCACCGAAACGCTTAGAATTTACGAACAGTTCTCCTCTGAGACGCCTTATGTGAATTCAACCAAAATTCAACCGAACCTTTGAAAAAAGAATTTTTGAAAACATAAAAATCTTTCAAATCAATGTGCAGGCTTCGTCAAAAATCAACGACAAACATAATTTCGGGTGGTCTTTTGCGCACCTTTATGCATTTCTCCAAGATACTTCACTCAAACTCAACTAAAATTAAGTCTCTGGTTGATCAAAGTCTTGATATGCGAATCAAAAATTTAATTAACACACGGAGTTCGGAAAAAAATAATGGAAAATGTTTCTTTTAGCAGTCGTTTGTTTCTCCGAAACGCTTAGTTGTATTCTAATAAAAATCGTTTTTTTTATTACTTTCTACCTTATCATGTACCATAACAATTTCACGTTTTCTACAGGGTGCCAACACCTCCGACGGTTCAGGAACAATGCATCCACATTTTCTGTCTCACAACCTCATCGAATCACATTAAAGGCTCCGCAAATGTCTGCCCCAGTTCTTCCAATTGTACATATATCATTCCCGTTTTTGACAAAATTGACTAAGCATGAATCCCGTTTTACAAATACAATAAAACCAATATTTACTTCGAATTTTTTTAACTTACGCGTCACGGCAATCTCATACTGGAGCTTTTTGAATGAGCACTTGACCTTATTATTTCAACATAACCACTAAAGAAACCCGAGCAACGCCGGGATATATATATATATATATATATATATATATATATATATACAAGCCTGTTTCGCTGTATCACAGCTCATCAGTGCAGCTAGACACATCCACTTGCTTCTGGCCGGAATTGAAACTCGACCGCTACCCACTAAGCCATAGGCGCATGGAATCAAAGAAGGGACATTTTAACTTGTTGTATTTAAGCAGTGTCTACACACGCCAGTCCCCGAAAGAACTCAATTCATTTCTGAAGAGTCACTCATATATCGCAGAACTGTTTTTAAAATTTTTCTTCTCTAGAGAGCTCAATCGTAATGAGAGCATAATATACTAGTCATCCACATACAAGCTTGTTTCACTGTATCACAGCTCATCAGTGTGGATAGACACATCCGCCTGCTTCTGGATGTCTAGCCACACTGATGAGCTGCGATACAGCGAAACCGGGTTGTATATGGATAATTAATATATATATTTGTGTGTGTGTGTGTGTATGTGTGTGTGTGTGTGTATGTGTGTGCGTGTAGAGAAAATGCAATTCCTAGAAGAAAATGCATCCAAAATATTTATTTGAGAAGCAGTAAGACTAGGCTCGAGTGACCTTAAGGTCAACAACACGAAAAGTAGAATCGATGAACCGGGTTCTAACTCCAACTGAGACAGCATTTACTTTGTGCTAATGTGCTTATCTCTTCTTAGTACCCTAAACAGATTAGGCTCTTTACTCTTGATTTGCATCCAGTCTAAGAGTTGCAACTCTACAATACAAACCAGTCAATGGAACTACCTTAAATCGATTGTCGACCATCTTAAATTTCCAGCCGGTAGCAACTATAGCCAGACGTACCGCTTCGCTTTCACTCATTCTTTTGTCTTTTCAGTACACCTCATTCCCTGTTCTTTCATAAATTTACACCAGCTCATTATTTAGATAACTGTCTCCCCTGTGCCTTTTAATCACGATTTTCCTTGTGAGGATCAGTTTTTCGAAACCTTCTTTTTTCATTACGTGTTCTATAAATTTCAACCGTTGTTTTCTGATTCTAAGTATAAGTAACATCCATTTAAAAAAAAAATTTAATCATTTCACCCCAGGCAAGGCATTTTACTGCCACTGTTGCGCAGGGGGTTACATAGGAGAAAGCGATGAGAAAGAGGGGTTAGCTATAAAAAATGTCAGGAGGAGGGTAATAAACGGATGAGAATACCGGTGTAATGGGGGCGGGGTGGAGTGGATGGAGAAAAGAGCATGAGAGAATGGATGCAAGTTAGTGAGATAAGAGATGTCGATTGACCTTACATTTAAATTCCTGGAGATTGTAGCTATCAGGGAAGCAAGTATATGGAAGGGAATTTCACAGGCTGGAAGTGCGAGAAAAGCAGCTGTTAGAAATTGAGTTTACATTTTATCGGTTTCACTGTAAAAGAGTGGGACCTAGTTGCTAGTCTAGGAGCTCATGTAAATTCATACATAAGGGGCACCAGTGAGCTAAGTTCATTAAAGAAGAAGCCGTGAAAGTATCGTTGCTTCATCCATGCTATTCTCAGTATGATTCTGTAGAATCACATCTGTGTTGCATTTTCTTCATACGTGTGGAAACTGTTCAGAATTCACTGACAATATAAGCTGACTGATATTACATGGCATTTAAAAATGTCAAAGAAAAAACTGGAAATATTTGAAACTAAAACAGAATGGAAATGACAGTTCCTTTTATACACAAAGAAATGAAAATACAGAAAGTAAGGAGAAAAAAAAAAGCAAATGTAAAAAAAAATCAAACTAAGTAGTACTCTCTTTGCCTACAGTCAACCAAGAATGTCCCGAGGTTTGTAGAGGGAAGTGGCAAATATTCTGTTATTAGTCGGCTTTTCGAGAGAGCTTAGCTTTATTCGTGTTCGTCGAGATTATGAAAAGCAAGTACCTTTTAAATATATTACCGTGGCGACGGCCTTCTGATGCCAACGCCAACATTTTGTTAGTAATTATGTTTTTTTTCTTGTTCTGACAAGCCTTGTATCAATAATCTTTCTTCTTCATTTTTTCCCTCTCCTTTTACCCACCTCCTACCATGATGAAGATACATATTGAAAACAGTATCTACCGCCCAGATCTTTCTTTCACCATCATCTTTACTGATTCATCATTTGGCGGCAAACGTGCGGCTTTTCAACCGGCCGAACTAAAAGGGATTGGGGAGGTTCATTAGACGCCCAAAATATTTTACCCTTATTAAAATATGAAAAGAGGAGCGTCACTGTCAGCTATATAAGTTTACGAGAATTAATGCTATGGGTAGGATGAGATGAGAGTTTTTCTCTTTTAAAAATACTTACAGGTTTGTAGTGCTATGGAAGGCACAATTTGGAAGCCATTTTATTCATTGGTTGTCTGTTTGAAAGATGTCGATGCGTACTGTGACATCTAAGCGGCTAGAATCACACTTTCGTAAATATCAATTGAAATTGTCGTAACTCTAGTCAATAATAGTAGAAATGAGGCAGATGTTCGAATTCTTTTCCTTCATCAATTAATCAATAAATAAATGAGTAAAAACAAAACAAAGTGTTTATGAAAAGACTTTAGAAAAGTTCACGTTGAGGAAACTCGAAAGAGAATGTAAAATAGAAGGTGTAGAATGAGGAGGAGGGAGAAGAAAAACGTATGAGGAAATCAGTTAGCAAGAAGAAGAAGAAGAAGAAGAAGAAGAAGAAGAAGAAGAAGAAGAAGAAGAAATATCTGGAAGCAAGAATAAAACCAAGAAGAAAAAATGAGGATGCGGATGAAAATCATAATAACAAAGAAAGTAAAGAAGAAGAAAAAGAAGATTGTGGTGAACATCAAGAAAAGGAAAATACAGATAAAAGGAAGAGGAAGAGGGTAAACGCCAAAGAAAAGAAAAGAAGGGAAGCTAGAAGAAGAAAAAGAAGAAAAAGTTGAAAAAGAAGAAAAAGATGAAAAAGAAGAAAAAAGGAAAAGATGACAAAGATGAAGAAGTAAAAGAAAAAGAAAGAACAAAAAGAAGAAATCAAAAAGAAGAAAAAAAGACAACAAAGAAGAAGAAGAAAAAGAAGAAGGTGAACGCCAAATAAAAGAAGTCTAATGCGTACACCAATAAAAAAATAAAACAAACAAAATGAAGGTAAATACAAAAAAAAGTGAAAAAGAAGATGAAGAAGAAGAAAAAGAAGAAGAAGGAGGAGAAGAAGAAGAAGACACATGAAAATAGAGAAGATGGAAAAAAAGGAAAACGGAGGAGGAGAAGAAAATGAAGAAGAAGGTAAACAACAATGAAAAAAGAAAAAAAAAGGAAAAAGAAGGTGAAAGCAAAAATTAAAAAAGAAGAGAAAAAAGCGAACACTGATGAAAAGAAAAAAAGAAAAAGAAAAGAAAGAGGAAGACGAAGGTGAATATCAATGAGAATTAGAAGTAGAACAAGAATTAATATTGAATTCCAAGGAAAAAAAAAACAGACAGAGAATAAGAAGAATGTGTACCCAAAACAAAAGAAACAAATTGGTGAATACGAAGTAAAAGAAAGTAAATGTAAGGAAAATAAACATAAGTAGAAGAAAAAGAAACAGATGAACACCAAGGAAAAGAAACACGAGGAAAACACGTAGAAGAATAAGGTAAACACCAAGAAAAAAATAGGACGGTGAATGACTCGAAAAGACGATGAACGGTTATGAAAATAGTAAGAAAACATAAGGGAACAATGAGAAGAAACGGGTGAGACCAAAGAACGAGGAAGGATGTAGGAGTAGATCAAGGAAAATGAAATAAAGTGAATAATAATATTAAGGTTGGCACTTAGGAAAGAAACAGACGACGAAGAAGAAGAAATTTAACATCATGGAAAAGAAAGGGAAGAAGAAAAAGAAAAAGGTGGAGAAAAAAGAGGAAGAAGATGATAGGGAACATCAAAGAAAAGATAAATAAGTAGAATAAGAAGATAAAGAAGAGGAAAACCAAGGAGAAGTGAAAGAAGAACAAAAAGAAAAAATTGAAAAGCAAGATAAGGAGAAAAAAGGAGAAAAAGAAGGAGGACGAGAGGTTGAACATGAACATCAAGAAAAACATAAAGAGAGATGAACATCAAGGCAAGTAAAAAACAAGGTGAAGAAGAGGGAAGGCACCAAAGAGGATTAAAATAAACAAGTAGAATAAGATGAAGACCAAAGTAAACAAAAAAAAAAAAAAAAAAAAAATAAGAGGGTAAACACAAAGGAAACTAAAAATAAGGCGTGAGAAGACGGTGAATACAAAAGAAAATAGAAATAAGGCGAGAGATGAGGGTAAACACAAGAGAAAAAAAGGCGGAAGAAGACGGTGAACACAAAGGAAAAAATAAGGCAGGAGACGAGAGTGAATACAAAGGAAAATAACAATTAGGCATCAGAAGAGAGGGAACACAAAGGAAGATTAAAAATAAAGCGAGAGAAGAGGTTGAACATAAACGAAAAAAATAAGGCGGGAGATGAGAGTGAATACAAAAGAAAATAAAAATTAGGCAGCAGAAGACGTTGAACACAAATTAAAATAAAAATAAGACCGGAAAAAGACGGTGAAAACAAAGGAAAATAAAAAGGCGTGAGAAGAGAGTAAACACAAAGAAAAATAAATATAAAACGTGATAAATGTGGGAACATAAAGAAAAATAATAATTAAGCAGGAGAAGAGTCTGTACGTAAAGGAAAATAAAAATAAGGCGAAGAAAGGTGAACATAAAGAAAAATAAAAAAGAGGCTGGAGAAGACGGTGAACAAAAATGAAATTAAAAAAACCACGGAAGAAGAACGTGAATACAAGGGAAAATAAAAATAAAGGTGTGAAAAAGTGTATAAAAAAGAAAAAAAAATAAGCGTCAGAAAAAGGTGAACGCAAAGGAAAAAAAATAAAGGAGAGGACGGTGAACACAAAGGAATATAAAAATAAGGGGGGAGAGGACGGTGAACACAAAGGAATATAAAAATAAGGCAGGAGAGGACGGTGAACACAAAGGAATATAAAAATAAGGCAGGAGAAAAAGTGAACACAAATGAAAATAAAAATAAGGCGGGAGAAGAGGGTGAATACAAAGGTAAATAAAAATAAGGCGGGAGAAGAGGGTGAATACAAAGGTAAATAAAAATAAGGCGGGAGAAGATGAACAGAAAGAAAAATAAAAATAAGGCAGGAGAAGAGGGTGAATACAAAGGTAAATAAAAATAAGGCGGGAGAAGATGAACACAAAGAAAAATAAAAATAAGGCAGGAGAAGAGGGTGAATACAAAGGTAAATAAAAATAAGGCGGGCGGGAGAAGATGAACACAAAGAAAAATAAAAATAAGGAGGGAGAAGAGTGTGAATACAAAGGTAAATAAAAATAAGGCGGGAGAAGATGAACACAAAGAAAAATAAAAATAAGGCAGGAGAAGAGGATGAAAACAAATGAAAATAAAAATAAGGCGGGAGAAGACCGTGAACACAAAGGAAAATAAAAAAAGGCGTGAAAAGAGGGTGAATACAAAGGAAAATAAAAATAAGGCGTCAGAAGTGGGTGAACACTAAGGAAAAAATAAGGCGGGAGAGGACGGTGAACACAAAAGAAAATAAAAATAGGGCAGGAGAAGGCGGTGAACACAAAGAAAAAGAAAAATAAGGTGCGAAAAGAGGGTAAATACGAAGGAAAATAAAAATAAGGCGGGAGAAGAAGGTGAAGACAAAGGAAAAAATACGGCGTGAGAAAAGGGTGAATACAAAGTAAAATAGAAATAAGACGGGAGAAAAGGGTGAACACAGAGGAAAATAAAAATAAGACGAGAGAAATGTGTTAACATAAAAAATAATAATTAAGCGGGAGAAGAGGTTAAACACAACGGACAATAAAAATAAGGCAGGAGAAGTGAGTGAACACAAAGGAAAATATAAATTAGGCAGGAGAAGGTCAACACAAAGGAAAATAAAAAGAAGGCGGTGAACACAAATGAAAAAAAAATAAAGGCGGGAGAAAACCGAAAACCGGGAAAACAAAGGAAAATAAAAAAAAAGGCGCGAGAAGAGTGTAAACACACAAGAAAATAAAAATAAGGCGGGAGAAGACGAGGAACACAAAGTAAAATAAAAAAGGCGGCAGAAGGGTGTGAACACAAAATAAAATAAAAAAATAAGACGAAGGAAATGTGGGAACATAAAGGAAAATAATAATTAGGCGGGAGAAATTAGTGAACATAAAGGAAAAGAAATTAATGCGTGAGAATGTTGTGAACGCAAGAGAAAATAAAAATAAGACGGGAGAAATGGGTGAATACAAAGGAAAATAAAAATAAGACGTGAGAAATGGGTGAATATAAATGAAATTAAAAATATGGCGGGAGAAGACGGTGAACACAAAGGAAAATAAAAATAAGTCGAGAGAAATGAGTGAACATAAAGGAAATTAATTAAGGTGTGAGAAAAGTGTGAACGCAATAGAAAATAAAAATAAGATAGGAGAAATGGGTGAATACAAAGGAAAATAAAAATAAGGCATGAGAAGAGAAGAAGTCGAGAGAAATGAATGAACATAAAGGAAAAGAAATTAATACGTGAGAAGAGTGTAAACGCAAGGGAAAAATGAAAATAACATAGGAAAAAGGGGGAATACAAAAGAAAATAAAAATAAGGCGGGAGAAGAGGGTGAAAACAAAGGAAAAAATAATAAGGCGAGAGAAGAGGGTGAACACAAAGGAAAATAAAAATAAGGCGTGAGAAGAGGGTCAAAACAAAGGAAAATAATAATAAGGCGAGAGAAGAGGGTGAACACAAAGAAAAAGAAAAATAAGGCAAGAGAAGAGGGTGAAAACAAAGGAAAATAAAAATAAGGCGGGAGAAGAGGGTGAACACAAAGGAAAATAAAAATAAGGCGAGAGAAGAGGGTGAAAACAAAGGAAAATAAAAATAAGGCGAGAGAAAAGGGTGAACACAAAGGAAAATAAAAATAAGGCGAGAGAAGAGGGTGAATACAACGGAAAATAAAAATAAGGCGAGAGAAGAGGGTGAAAACAAAGGAAAATAAAAATAAGGCGAGAGAAGAGGGTGAAAACAAAGGAAAATAAAAATAAGGCGAGAGAAGAGGGTGAAAACAAAGGAAAATAAAAATGAGATAAAGATGAGAACAATAGTGTGAATAATGCAAATACTTCTCAGTTGTTTGTATTACTTATTCTATTGGATGTCAACGATTGTCTGGTGGGTGATGGTGATCCACAACTTCTAGCAACGGATAACCTCAAATAAACAAATACAAACAACTGAGTACTTGTAGTCAACTAAAATTCATTCTGCTTGTTTCACAGGTCTGACATGTCGAGCAAAAAAACAAAAAACAAAAAAAAAACGAAAAAAAAAACCAGACAAAAACAAAACAAAACACAAAAACAAACAAAGATAGAAAAAAAAGAATATTGGACAGTTTGTTCATAATTATAAATCCAATATAGAACAATTTAAAAAAAAAAAACAAAAGAGAAAAGAAAAAAGAAAAAAGAGAAAATAGACAGAACTTATCAGTTGAATTTAACAAAACTTGTTTCGATTAATTCTTGCTGCCTGAACACACAATGTACGAGTCCTGGATACGACGAACGATAAACCACATATCGCAGCAAGACCTCTGATCGAAACATTGGAGGTTTGAAGAGCGTCTTGTTGTTTTCAGCTTCAACCTTACTCGGGAAGGTAGCACCTGTTAGGGTCCCAGCTATGGATAAACAATGAACCACTAACGAAAACACTATGCAAGTATAAAAATACATTTTTTATAGCAAAAATAGCAGCAATACATTTTTATATAAAAAATAAATACATTTTTTATATAAAAATAGACCAACTATTTATTTTTATATTAAATGAACAATTATAGATTTTAAAGCAAAATAACCAGGAATAGATTTTATCTGTAGTCGAAAGTACCCAATTTCATTAAAAATAAATTTAGTTGAAGCCATAAATTTAGGTTTAGATTATTCATATTTCAGCATTAAACAATCAATTGATGATGACATACTGCTGTACAAGATCAACCAAAGCAAACCACTAAAATACACGCACACACAACTATATATATAAAAGGATGGCCCTTGTCGTAACTGAGTTTCATGCTCACGTGATCTTCATAAGACGTGATATTTATTTTTTCTACATGTTGTTTAGTGTGATTTATGATCAGGGGTTATATAAATCTCGTGCCCCACTTCGTTTGCCTTCAAGACGCCTGAAGAGAGCATGAAACTCGGATTACGACTAGGGTTATCCATTTATAAGATTTAACGTTGTTAAGTGTTTTAGCTCTGTTGAGACAATCAAGGCTAAGAGCACTTTACTGACTTGGTAGGTTAGCCTTCTGGCCTTTTTCACATTCTTTTTCCAGTATTGCTGTTTTTGTTTTTGGAGACTATATTTGGATAAGTGTTTTGGGTTTTGGCATGTTGTCATTGCTACATCAGCGGTTTGAACACACACACACACACACACACACACACACATATATATATACATGCAATACTGTGCAAAAGTATTAGGACAAGAACTATTTTATCTTTTATGAGGCATATCGACAGAAAATAAACAATTTAATTAAAGTAATTTTGTCTGATTTGTTAACAAATGTTTTAACAAGAAAAAATACTTGTTACAAAATAAATTTGATATTTAGTATAATAGCCTTTTGCTTTTATCACAGCTTTCATTCTGTCAGGCATTGGCATCACAAGCTTCTTCAATGTATCTAACGGTATCTCTTGCCAAACAGCTTGTATTTGCTCACAAACTGTGTCTTGCGATATAACATGAGATTTATCAGTTTTTTATCAAAAATATCCCATAGATGTTCAATAGGATTGAGATGAGGTTTTTGTGGGGGCCAATTCAAATTTCGAAGCCGTCCTTCCTCATCTGTTTTAGTTAAATAATTCTTACAAAGGTATGGCCTTTCACCATGTATTTGAATTTCAGTGAGGTTTTTAGGAAAATCACCCCTGTCCTAACACTTATCATGAAGGATAAAATATTGTCCTAATACTTTTGCACAGTACTATATATATATATATATATATATATATATATATATATATATATATATATATATACCAAACCTGTTGTTATAATTTTCCTGTAACAACAGACAATGGTTTGTCTAGTTCGCCCCATCAAACGTGTTCTGAAATAACGTTCCATAACATGAACTGTGCGTTGTGGTGCAGTGGATATGTGGTGGGTTGCTTATTTTTTTTTATCTATTCTTTTCTGACAGAAGTGGAGAGTCCGTTCTAGTGAAGGGTAGTTGTATACTGTTGCAGGTTAACGGATTTTGGTCTTGTTGAATATAGCCCACTATAAGTTATAAAATTATTATAAATCAAGAAAGGCAATTAGTGCAGAAAATAACATTATTTATATACACATATCAATTAATGTTTTTACAATTGAAGTAATACATCTAATATAGGTCCGACGAAGGTTAAAATGTTCATGGCAATAAAATGCTGAAAGAGAATTAATCCTTAGGAATGTGGGGAGCGCTATGAGTAAGGAATGTCTTCGATGTAGTCGCTCCTTAGGTCAGTAAGTAGTTTTTGAGGCAGGTAAGAAGGAAAGAGGTAAGGGAGGCGAGCGTAGTAAGCCACTTGACTTTCGGTCAAGGCAGATACTAATTACTCTCTTCTCCTTGAGTCGGTCTGCCTGGCGATGCTTTCTGTATCCGCTTTTTATATGTTCTTTTTGGATCACAGCAGATCATTTGGGATTTCACTCTTGTATTTGATTCTAGGCTTCCCATTGGCTGATAAATAAAATTCGCGTAGGCTCGCGAACTAGAAATTTAATATTTAATTAATATTTAGTTTTCAACATCTGCGCGGAGCCGGCGGCGCACGGACGACTTTTGGTCATTTGCTTTTTGGTCGTGAAAGCGCTAACATCCGGTCCATCGCTTTTGCTCGGTATCACCACATAACTTTCGCCCCAGTAAACGGAGTTGTTTTTTTTGGTATCTGTTGTCGATTTTTTTCAAATGGTAGTTTTCGTTTTGTTTTGCTGTTTTCTTTTTGTTTGCTTTGTTTTCTTTTGTTTTTTTTTTCGTTTTCGTTTGAAATAAAAATATGTGTTTTCTTTCTTCCATTTAACCGTTCTACCGAACTTTGTTTCCTCGGTACAAGAAGGGAGTATTCGAATCCCGTCTTGATTCGATGGAATGTTTTGGTTTTCGGTTCTTGTTGAAAGGGCGAACACTGTAGTGATTTTTTTTGTGGGACTAGCCATGGGTTGGTTAATTTGTTTTAGTTTCTTTCGCGTCCGTTGCCATTTTGAATTTGTGTTGCAGAGAAATATTCATATTTCGCTGAAAGTCCAAATTCTCTTTTCTTTTGTTGTTGTGGGAATAGCCATGGGTTGGTTGTTTCTGATTTGTTGAAGTTTCTTCAGCGTCCATTGCCATGTTGAGTTTGTGTTGCAGTGAAATATTCAAATTTCGCTGAAAGTTCAAACAAATTATTATATATATGGGTCTTGAACTCACGCCGGGGAGTCACTAGTTTATGGTGGGTTTGTTGTTCTTTTAATTTCATAAGTGACTATCCGACTGTTTTTTTTGTTTCTTTCTTGTATGTTTTTCTGTTGTTTTTCCGTTTTTTTCGTTTTGCTTTTTTCTTTCTTCCGTTTTTTTTTTCATTATTAATTGTTTGCGCCGGAGGCCTATTTACTCTTCGACCACGTGTCTGAAGCACATGGAGTTTTTAGTTATGAGTCCGATGGACGTTAGGTTTTTCATTTTGGTGCCGAAATGCTGGAAAAAGAGTTTTTGTTCGTATAAATGCTTACGGTAGTGGGTGCCGACGGACGTTAGGTTATTCATTGCCATAGTTGCTGAGAAGATGGGTAGGTGCGTTGGCCGGTAGAAGGTTGCGTTGTGCGTGTTCATATCACGTCGCGGTAAACCACTTTATGCTGGTAATAAAATGCTGCAGGCAGGATTAATGCTTATAATGCTGGAAAAAGGATTACTTGTTTATGGTATGTGCATGTTCGAAGCACGTCGGGGTATATCAATTTATCTGGGGAACGTCGGGGTATACCAATTTATGGTGGGTTGCTTATGTATTCTTTTCTGTAAGTAGTGGAGAGTCCGTTCTAGTGAAGGGTGGTTGTATACTGTTACAGGTTAACGGAATTTGGTCTTGTTGAAGATAGCCCACTACTAACAGAAAAGAATAGATAAGCAACCCACTATAGATATCAGCTCGGAACCAGAAATCGGACAACCGAGTTCGAATTCCAGTCAAATTCATTTCATTCACTTACACGCAAATACCCTTGGGAAAGGTATGAATACATCTTTTCTTCTTCCAACTATGGGTTAAATAAGAGGACAGATTGGTTTCTATAGTCTTCGTTGAAAACCAGTCTTCCACAGAAAATAATGGCAGCCTACTGCGGGAAAATCTTCTGCCCAATGAGTCATGTCCCTTTCGAGACATAATCGCCCAATCGTGTACCATGTATGGCACTTACTTGACAAGAACAGATTTCGATTTTGCTTACAAAACACCTTTTCGACAGTGTCTACAAATAACTGATTAAAAACCGGCCAAAGGTTCACCAGTAATAGTTAACCGGGCGCTATTTGTTTGTTTCCTTGCGTATGGTACAACGTTTATATCATATTATTCTAATAACATTCTAGAGTTTCTATATAAATCTGTTCATCGTCAGAGCCAATCATTTTCAGCTAATACATTTTTAAACCCCTTTCCTTTGTAATTATCCTGGATATGCACACTTTTTATGTAATAAAATGTACTTTATGCATTCATATCCACTGATTGCATAGACTTAACTGTGGAAGTTAACTTTTGACATAATATATATATATATATATATATATATATATATATATGAACTAAATCTAAAAATGAGCCAAAAGTCGACAGCGGTTTCACTCACCGGATCGTCAGGACGATGGCTACCAAATTAGACAAAAACAGCAATTAAATAGACAGATAAGATGATACCAAATTAAAACCAAGGGTAAAACAACCTTTATTGAAGACAACAACAACAAAAAAAAAAGTTTAAAGTAAACGATTTTTGAAATGAATGCATTTATTAAGTATTTCAGTTTTAGAATTAAGTAAATTGTGGGAAGGATCAAATAAAGCTATCGCTAATTTTTCCTCACCACATAGCTGGCAGAATTTAGTATATATATATATATATATATATATATATATATATATATATCAGAATCTCCGACTGATATCAAATCAGTCGGGTTTCAATCCTGGCTAGAAGCAATCGGATGTCTAACTGTAATGATGAGCGATGATACAGCGAAACAGGATTGTCTGCGGATGACTATTTACGCTCTCGCCTGTCCACTGAGCACTTTGAGGAAATGATAAACTTTAAAACAGTAGCTACTCACCGCTATTTACGTATCTTTACCTATCAATAGATTAAACACTCTTGGCTATTGGCGTTTTAATACATCATGTACATAACACGCTTAAATCTGCCTTCATCCACCGTGCGCCGATAGTTTAGAGGTAGAATATTTGACTGATATCAAATCGGTTGGGTTACAATTCTGGCTGGAAGCAATCGGATGTCTAACCATACTGATGAGCTGTGAAACAGCGAAACAAAACTGTCTGCAGACTATATATATATATTGAGAAAAACTCAACTCATAATTAAACGGTTATAAATTTGTTTAATTTCAGCAATGTAAAGAAAATATTATACAGTTTCCTCGTTCAAACCGTTGATGAATTTATATATATATATATATATATATATATATATATATATATATATATATATATATATATATATATACACTAGCAGTATAGCCCGGCGTTGCTTGGGTGTAATGAAAGGTTTAAAACTGATCCATAGTCCTGGAGCTCAGATTTTTTGGACGTTGGCACGAAAGACTAAATAGCAATAGTTGTTTCCAGTTAAAGCAAAACACTAGACTGAAAGAAAAATGATTGGATGTAAGTCAAATTTTGATTTCCTGTTATCGATATCAAATAAGTTTTTTTCGTTGTAAACTGAATTTTGAAGGCTAAATAAGTACTCTGAGTAAATGGTATCATGGCTGAGACTAAGAACTACAATTATACCTACTTAGAGCCAAACCCGAAGCAAAAACAAAAATAAAAGGGTGAAAAAATACGGACATACAGGCAGATAAACAGACACACACGCAAACATCTTGCCTTTTATATATATATTATCGATTTTCTGCACGATTGTAAGAATTGCAACCATGAAACTTCTGAATATCGTTTCTTATGTCTTTGTCTATGAGTGTATCAGATTTAATTAAAATCGGACCACTTCTTCTATAACCCAATTTTTTTGATTACCGATTTTCGATATTTATTGGGGGTACCTCGACACAAAACCTAGCTAAGAACACTTGCTTATCGTACAACTGTGTAAATTTTTAAGAAAATCGGTTCAGCCGTTTCGGTGTCTATAAGTAACGGACACACACAAACAGACACACACACACATCAACACACACAGACAAAGTTCCTTTTATAAATAAGTTTATATATAATTTTGACAAAGTCCTACTGTTTCTAACATCTTTTCTTTGGTTACGGGATACAGATTGACGAGATAAGGTGCTTAACTTTACCTTAATATACCTGCATCAGAGTCGAACACTATCATCAGTGAAGTCTTTACAGTTCGGTATTATAAGCCGATCATTTATGCAATTTCCAGTATTGTTGGTCCTGAAAAAATGCCTCTGGGTCCGGCAGTAAGGGTACTGATTTTTAACTCTAGAGTAGCATGGAAATTGCTGTTGTTTCCAGGCCCATCCTGACCCTTGGTAGTAGTACCTGTTAGGATCCCAGCTATGGGCAAATAGTTAAAAACCCAAACTGGGGTTAATACATTCAATCAGTTAAAGCCATACGTGATACACGCTTTGAGCGATCATGTCTCGAAAGAAACCTGATTGACTGGACAGAAGATTATCCCGCAGTAGGTTGCCATTTCTTTCTGTGGTGGATTGGTTGCTAGCCAAGGCTATCGAACCCAATCTGTCCTGTTATTTAACCCATAACTGGAGGGAAGAAACGGATTAATACCATCTCCAAAAGTATTTGTGCGTAAGTGAATGCCATGAATTCAACTGGAATTCGAACTCGATTTCCCGATTTGTCGTTCCGAGTCGATATCCACTGCACCACAACGCACATCCCTACACTACAACGCACATCCTCATTAATACATTATGAAAGCATAAAAAATAGATTTGTATAGTGAAACTGCCAGCAGCACACATTTGAAAAAACTACCACCAATATATTTTTGGAAAAAGGAAAAAAATAGCCGCAGTACATTTAAAAATACCAGCAATCTATTTGATTTTCGACGAAAAGCCTGTTTTATAAAAATACTTCAATGTAACCTGGTCTACAAACTGATTTCTTACCGCTTACAGCTGGCCACCGAACTCAACAGACTGCAATCCCCCTTGATTCGTGGGGAACATTTGAGCGAAAGACCAACAAAACTCCAAAAACTAACTGAAAGCAAGGATTATGGCGGCATTCACCAACTGAGACAAGGAGACCATCCAGAAGAGTTACACGAGATTCCGGAGTTGTCTGGAGGCCGTGGTGAATTTATTGAATAAATTTACTCTTTAGCAGTTCTAGATATTCTTGTGTAATTTTTGTAAATATATCTGTTAAAATAAGCTATCAGTTTTGTTTTATTTCTGCGTAATTTAGGCGACAATTTATTCACCGCACTCTGTATCTATGCATTTATTTATTAAAAAAAAAGCAATGTATTTGACTTTCGACAAAAATACGTTTTTTTTTTAGAAATATATGTCAATGAAACCTGATCTACAAACTGATTTCTTAGAATGCATATTCTATTCCTACGAATCAATTGTTAAAATCTTATTAGCATTAAATAACCCATCGATGTTGATATGCCGTAAAAAAAACAAAACAAAACCAAACCAGTATTGTTTTATATTATTTTGCATGCTCTGCATTAAGGAGACACTATAGCGATTTCGAAATTCAGTTGCTGTTTGTTTGCACCTGCGCAAAACAAACTTGCTTTCAACTGCGCAGAAACATGTTGCCATCATTCAGCTAATAAACCTTGGTATGGTAATTAGTATTTATCTGATACATCGATAAAACATGAAGTAGTTAATAAAATGTTTCGCAGTGTAATTCATAGCGATCCATACCAAGACATTCTTCCATCTTCTTGAAGGTATAGTAAATTTAGTCGTTTTTTTTTTTAGTGCGTCTATATATTTAAATGGATGTGCGTTGTGGTGCAGTGGATATCGACTCGGAACGACAAATCGGGGCGCCGATTTCGAATTCCAGTTGAATCCCTTGCATTAACTTACGCACACATACCCTTGGGAAAGGTATTAATCAGTTTCTTCCCTTCAGTTATGGGTTAAATAATACGACAGATTGGGTTCTATAGCCTTGGCTGGTAATCAGTCTACCGCAGAAAGCAATGGCAACCTACTGCGGGATAATCAGTCAGTCATGTTTTTTTTTAGACATGATCGCCCAAAGCGTGTATCACATATGGCACTTAACTGACTGACATTCCATCAGCACGGCTGATACTAAACTCCATAAGAGTGACTCATTGCGCCTTCCCGGGCTTTCGTTCTGAAAAATAGATCTGGAGCAGGGTTTTTTTTTAAACTCTCATTTGAAGAAACCCACCCTGGATGACTTCTATTTATGCCTTGAATATTACTACCACATATGGTTAGTGCTCTTGCTGTACATCTAGAAATTCTTTATAATCCAGATAAAAAAAATCAGAAATATTATTAGTCCTGACCTGGGATTTCGACTTCAGTCGCTTTCTCGAAAGAGACATGATCGTCCAAAGCGTGTATCACGTATGGCACTTTACTGACTGATATATTTAAATAAATAAATACACGTATATTTTCTTCACACACACACACACACACACACACACACACACACACACACACACACACACACACACACACACACACACACACACATATATATATATGTATATATATATATCTTTATTTATTTATTTATCTGTAAATTCAGATAAAATTTAGAGGGGAAATAGCCATTTTCCACATGTCAGTTTAAGACATGCGTTGTCAACCCCATTTAAACAAAGAATGATGAAAAATTTTAATGCCGTAAGGAAAAAAAATGTACAATTATGTCACTTGTGATCGTTATAGACTTATTTTATCTTGCATCTTCAACACATTTCAAATACAGTGGAAAGGTTAGAAAGGTCAACTCTGTGTTTAAAAGTAGCTTTATTCTAAATTTCATGCTATATATAAGTAATACTTTTGTAAATCAGATTAATTTATCATTAAATTTGTTAATTTTTTAAAAAAATAATGTGTCACAGATGTATATTTTTTGCCACATTTTTAAAACCGAAAATTAATTTTTGTTTACAAATGTGTTCATCTCTAAAAAATAGCCGAAAAATGAAAGAATTAAAAAATAATCTCAAAATTTTATATAACAGTCAACATAATTTCTGCGTGAAATAAACCAAAGTATATTGGTTACTGAATACTAAATTTAATCATTTAATCATTTAGCTTTCAATTAAAACTAAAATAAAAATTTCAAGAAAAAAATTTAGTTTTAAAAATTCAATTTAACAGTTAGTTATCGAAAATGAGTGTTAGTAACTAGCTTAAAACAGAGGAGCGTCGAGCTAAATACGGGTATAAACTAAAAGGTTTTCTTCACTCTCTCATATATATATATATATATATATATATATATATATATAATGCTGTGAAAATGTATTAGGATAAGAGCTATGTTATCTTTATGAGGCATATTGACAGAAAATAAACAATTTAATTAAAGTAATTTTATTTGATTTACTCAACAAATGCATTAACAAGAAAAATGCTTGTTGCAAAATAAATTTTATATTTAGTATAATAGCCTTTTGCTTTGATCACAGCCTTCATTCTGTCAGGCATTGACATCACAAGCTTCTTCAATGTATCTAATGGTATCTCCTGCCAAGCAGCTTGTATTTGTTCCCAAAGTGTGTCTTGCGAAGTATCATTGGATTTATAAATTTTTTTATCCGAAATATTCCGTAGAATTCACGGGCGTTCTTAGATTTAAAAAATTTGAGAACTTAACGATAATTTTACTTAAAAAATAACTGTTGCAAATTAAAATAATTTGATATTCCTTGATAAAGTCCATCAGTTAACGAAACAGGTCGGCAAAGAAATGCTTTCCTTTTGCCTTCAATCATATATATATATATATATATATATATATATATATATATATATATATATATATTATGGGCTCTCTCCACACTTTTTGGAACTGCTGATAACAAACAATCGGTGCAGATCGCATGAACAGTAAACCTCAGTTATTTAGCCCATTACTGGAGGGAAGGGACGAATTAATACCGTTCCCAGCGGTACCAATGCAGAGTGTTCGACTGGAATTGGAAATCGGCTCACCAATTTTCCCCTCCGAGCCGACATCAACTGCACCACAACGCGCAACCGTCAATAAACGCTTACAGGACCTAGCATTTCTAAGCGGTTACCCATCTAAGTACTGGCCAGGTTCAACATTGCTTAACATATTCAACGTAAGATAGATAGATGGGAGCAAGAACATAGAGAATATTTAATTCTAATACGCATATACGCATATCACAAACACTTGCTGACAGTACTGTGCAAAGGTATTTGGACAAGAACTATTTTATATTTTATGAGGCATCAAAAGAAAGTTTAAAATCACCCCTGTCTTAACAGTTTTGCACACTATCGGCCGTGTGCAAATTTATTAGGACTGCGGTGATTTTCCTAAAAACCTCACTGAAATTCAAATACAAGGTGAAAAGCCAAGTAAATTGCTAATAAATATTGACTATTTAAAATTAGGTGAGAAAGAAATGTATTAAAAAGAAGTTATATTTAATTTTTCCTATTTTCTATTCAACAATTTATTTTGATACTACTCTATCGAAGATCTACGGAATATTTCGGATAAAAAATTCATAAATCCAATGTTACTTCGCAAGACACACTTTGGGAACAAATACAAGCTGCTTGGCAGGAGATATCATTAGATACATTGAAGAAGCTTGTGATATCAATGCCTGACAGAATGAAGGCTGTGATCAAATCACAAGGCTATTATATTAAATATTAAATTTATTTTATAACTAGTATTTTTCTTGTTAAAGCATTTGTTGAGTAAATCAAATAAAATTACTTTAACTGAATTTTTTTTTCTGTCAATATGCCTCATAAAATATAAAATAGTTCTTGTCCTAATAATTTTGCACAGTCCTGCATATGTGTGTGTGTGTGTGTGTGTGTGTGTATGGAAATATGTATATATATATATATATATATATATATATATATATATATATATATATTCACACACACACACACACACACACACACATATGTGTGTGTGTGTGTATGTATGGAACTATATATATTTTATATATCTATAAATATATTTATATATATATATTCATAATTACACACACACAAACACACACAAACACACACACACACATCTATATATATATATATATGATTTATGATGAAGAAGTATGTAACCGAAAAAGATGCACGCGGTTTAAACAAAAAAACAACAACAACAAAAAAAAAACTGGTCGTAATTCTTATCTAAGTCCACGTGTTATTGTATGGCTGCGATAAATGTCACCTGATCAAATGAAAATGACGTCTAACAGTCACAAAAAACAAAAAACAAAACAAAAAACAAAAGAGAAAGAAGTGAAAAATGCAAAATCTGCTTTCCTCTTTTGCCTTGAAAATTGACAGACGAGAACAGCTTTGCCTTGCCAAGAGCCAAACGCGGGAAAAAGAAAAAAAAAAACACACACACACACACACACACACACACACAGAAAAAAGAATGGAACAAAAAGAAACTAATAAATCAACAAAGAAAAACAATGAAAAATTAACCAGAATGAAAAAAAAAGAAATAAAACAAAAACAAGCAAAGCATAAGAAAAATAAATAAATAAGAAACAAAAACGTTAGAATATCTCAAAGCATGAACCGTTTTCAAATAACGATATTACAGAAAGAGACAAAAAATAAACAGCATATGAATTGGGTCACCTTCAGATCGAGGCTTTCCTTCGGATGTCATGTTTGGCGCCAAACTCGTTCAGAAATTAAATTGTCGTCTGTGTACATCTTTTACAGACCAATGATTAAACATGACTTCCTGCGAATGGAGCATGCAGATCTTTGCGAAGAACATCCTTATACGAGCTTTATAGACTGGCGCTACATCATCACTAAAAATTTCACCGAATAACAGAAATCACATCACTAGAGGACATTCAACAACAGAAAGAACCAAAATGGATAGCGCATGTAACTCGAATAGAAAATAATAACTTAATCAAGATGCTAATATTCCACACTACTTTAAACAAAAGGTTAAGAAGAAAACTCTCGTCAGTACTGGAAAAAGCTATAACAGTTATTGGACTATTACCTATCTTCCGGAAAAATTGTTTTAAATAGAAATATTTCACAAATTTCATAAATTTCATCTAACAGTAACATTGGTTACTCGTTCAATGAATACCGAATATTTCCTTATAGAGAAACATCTAATATTACTGTTAGAGATGAGGAGACCAGACACACGTAACCCATGTTGCACTTGTTGCTCGATCAATGAATGCCAAAACTTTTCTTATAAGGAAATAGTTAATATTACAATTACCATTAGCATCCAGTGATCACCTACTCGCATATTTTCTTTACGAACAAGTCAGCCAAGTCAGCCAAGTCAACCAATAAATCTGCCTCGGTAACACGCCAAACTGTAACGTTTTGCTGAACTGCAGTTACCTTTTTTTCCATTACCAATACCAGATATCAGATATCAGATATCAGATTTTTCTTCTTTGGAGTGGCACCATAGGTAGCACTGAATTTGTCTTGACAACGTTGGACTGTCCTCATGTGTGAATTATTAAATTAAGTAGTTTTTCTTGATTTAATCCCCATTTGTGTTTAGCCTATAACCACCTATAGATTAACCTCATTCCGAATAAACCCTAGGCGTGTTGGTTCTGAATTCTTTCCCACCCTGTCAACATGGAGATCCAAAGACGTATTGGCATGGCCAAGGACGCATTTCAGGAGCTAACCAGAGAACTGAAATCCAGGAAAATCTCATTAGAAACAAAGAAAAGACTGCCGGATTGCTATGCGATATCTGTCCTTCCGTATGGAAGTGAATGTTTAACGATCTGAAATGTGATCGATCCCGACTTGTCAGCTAGGATACACTCGTTTTCTCACCGACGCAGTGTGACTTCCCTGTTCTACATCTTCTACAAATACTTTCACGGCTTTTGCTACGATGAACTTAGCTCATTGGTACCGTCTATATATGAATTTTCTCGTGCCACAATATTAGCAACTAGGTCCCACCCTTTTACTGTGAAACCAATAAATTGTAAACGAAAATTCTACTCCAGCAGCTTCTTTTCTTGCACTTCCCGCCTGTGGAATTCCATTCCATTTACTTGCTTCCCCGGCAGCTATAATCTCCAAGATTTTAAATGTAAAATCAATAGTCATCTCCTGTCTCACTAACTTACACCCTCTCTCTCTTATGCTTTTTTCTCCGTCCACCCCACACTCATCAGTATTCTCTTCCTTCTACCCTTTTCCTAACACCTTCTGTAACCTGTCACTCTTTCTCATAATTTACCTCCTAAGTAACCCCCTGCACAACAGTGGCAGTAACATGCCTTGCTTGGGGCGATACGAATATTAAAAAAAACTGAAATTTAGGTTGCATTTTGACGTCTCAGAGATAGGAAAAATTGCTTAAAAATGACAAAAAATTAGTAAAAGGCAAATCACAATTCTGTTGATTTTTCATCAAGTATTAATATTTCAATTAACATTTGAAATGTTAATTCTTTATCATGTAAAAGAACTAATTGTGTTAGTTTCTTTAAATGATGAAGAATAACATTTTAAATATTGTTGTACATGAGACATCCTTTTTACTCGGAAGTTGTATTAAGTGTCAGTTAACAATGCTGGATGAAATTATTGGTACAGTGTTAGTTACATTACTCGATGAGGAATAACATTTCAAATATTGTTGTAGTTGGAAAATTCTTTTTAGTAGGAGGCTGTATTAAGTGAAATGCTAAATATACAAAAGAATCACTTTCTAAAATCTAAATTTAACAACTTGCAGCAATGCTGACTGAAGTTATTGGCACCGTGTTAGTTACATTACTTGATGAGGAATAACATGTTGAGGCATGTTGAGGCTTCATTTTTATCTGGAAGGTGTATTAAGTGTGATGCTAATTCATACACAAGAGTAACTTTCTGTGATCTGCATTTAACAACTTGCAACAACATTTACTGAAATTATTGTCACTGTGTAAAGGAACCGTTACTTAATGAAGTATAACATTTAAAAAATTCTTGCAGTTGGGGCATCCTTTTAAATCGGAAACTGTATTAAGTGTGTGGTTAGTTTACACAAAAAATAACTTTCTAAAATCTGGATTTAACAACTTGCAACAATATTCACAGAAATTAGTTGCTCTATTGGTAGCTCCTTTGCTTGATGAGGAATAACACTTCAAATTATGCTGTCTTTGAGGCGTTCATTTTAGCGTCGGGCACTATTAAGTACCAGGTTAATATATCCACAAGATTATTTTTCTAAAATCTGTATTTAACAACTTGCAACAATGTTGACTGAAATTATTAGCGCTGTATTAATTCTTTTACTTGGTGAGAATTAACATCTCAAATATTGTTGTAGTTGAGATATCCTTTTTACCTGGGGGCTGTATTTGGTGATAGGCTTCTGGAAGAATGGTAGACTTTGAAAAACAGTTGCTACTCTGGCATCTACGCATCGTTCATTCAGCAATGAATTAGAACACTCTCAGCTATTGGCGCGCGTATAAAGATAATATACACGCTAAAAAGTCTGCCTCCTTCTACCGAGCACCCGTAGCAGAATCGCTGACTGACGCCAATTCGGTCGGGTTTCAATCCTGGGTAAAAATCAATCAGCTGTCTAACGGTACTGATGAGCTGCGAAACAGATCTGTCTGTGGATGACTATATATATATATATATATATATATATTTGAAAATATTTTTGACGATTGGCAAGTGCTGGACCCAAAGAAGAGCCCATCGCGACCCCGTCAATCTGTCGATACATAGTATTATTAAAGCTGAATTCAAGAGATGACGTAGCAAATTTCATCAACTCCACAAAAACTGATTCAGGTATACTAGGTGGAGACATAGAGCTACGATAAAGTAAATCACAGCAGATATCTATTGTCTCCAAAAGAGGTACACAAGTATATAATGAAGAAACATCAAAGGAACTCATGAACTTACCTGAAGAAGATAATTTTCGGATGCGGTCAATAAAAGAAAAGGAATCCTTCCGACAAAATCCACATAAGTGGCTCCAAAAGAGAAGACAGCCATTTAGCTACTTTGTGTTGTGCTGATCCAACCATTGATAGAATAGGTCTCAGTGGTACACCATCCTTGTGGACTTTTGGAAGTCCATATAACCTGGGACGAATGGATCTTGATGGACGAATCTCATCGGAAATTTCCTTGGAAGGAATCCCACTTTTTGAAATTTTATTTCACTTGAGGTAGTTCTATCACACGTATCGGCAGATCCAAGCTTTTTAAATTTTGAAGTGTCATCCAAAATTAAAGACATCTTGGACACATAATCTGCACAGTCAAGAACAACGATACCAGCACCTTTATCTGGCCTGGAAATCACTAATTCGAAGTTATTCCTCAGTGAATTAAGTACACGTTGATGTTCAACTGTCCACTTGGATTCAGCTGAAGCAACAGAGGAAATAGCAAACAGGTGTGCCGAATGATTCAATTATGCTTTCAAATTGCTAACCGCATCTGAGGAAACAGGTTTAAGTCTCGCCAACTGAGCAAAAAGGACTTCAATCTCTGAAAAAATTTTTCTCCTTGTCAGGCATAGATGTTCGAATGCAGAAATTTAAACCATGAGCAAGAACAAAAGATTCGAGCTCAGTGAGTTCATGGGACGAAAAGTTAATGATATTATTTAAATTAGGTTTCGATATGCTTCCATATCTCCTATGTACAAGAATCTTCAACTTAGTGTTATGCTTAATTACTATTTTGTCGCATTCACGTCGATGGATCTATCCCAATTACCGGGAGAACCTTATCCAGTCAAAGAAGGAAATCAAATTTCTGCAATAGCACCACGATCTCCTGTATTCAAGCTTTAAACTCAGGCTTCTAGTTGAAAGATGTTGGAGTCTTTAATGAAGAAACATTCAATTTTCCAACTGGGATGTAATTTAGCCTTCTTAATTCTAAATTGAATTGAGGAGGGAAAAAACTGGTAACCTATACATTGATGGAAGAAAATAATCTTAGTATTTGCAGATCTTATTTTAGCTTTGAGTAGCATTATTTTATTTAATTTCTTAATCAAATTAAGGTTGTACGTAATTACGGTTGTATCTTATATATATATATATATATATATATATATATATATATATATATATACTAGCAGTATAGCTAGGCGTTGCTCGGGTGTAATGAAAGCTATAAAACTAATCCATGGTCCTGGAGCTCAGACTCAGCCTAAAGAATATCTGTGTGAAGTTTGGTGAGAATCGGATAAGATTTGTGGATTTGTATAAAGAACATACAGACAGATAAACACACACACACACACACACACACACACACACACACACACACACACACACAAACATCTTGCCTTATATATATATATTTATATTATCGATTTTATGTCTTTGTCTATGAATGTATCAAATTTGATTAAAATCGGACCACGCCTTCTATTACCCGATTTTTTTGATGATCGATTTTCGATATTTATCGGGGGTACCTCGACACAGAACCTAGCTAAAACACTCGCAGACGCTTATAGTACAACTGTGAAAGTTTTCAAGAAAATCAGTTCAGCCGTTTCGGAGTCTATAGGTAACGGACACACACACAGAGACACACACACAGACACACACTCACAGACATACAAGCCTGTTTTGGTGTATCACAGCTGATCAGTGCAGCTAGACATCTACTTGCTGCTGGCCGGGATCGAAACAACTCGACCGATTTGGTGTCAGCCGGAAACTTATATACAAGAATAACTTTATATAGGGTACTGTGCAAAAGTATTAGGACAAGAACTATTTTAACTTTTATGAGGCATATTGACAGAAAATAATTTAATTAATTTTATTTGATTTACTCAATAAATGCTTTAACAAAAAAAAAAATACTTGTTACAAAATACATTTTATATTTAGTATAATAGCCTTTTGCTTTGATCACAGCCTTCATTCTGTCAGGCATTGACATCACAAGCTTCTTCAATGTATCTAATGGTATCTCCTGCCAAGCAGCTTGTATTTGTTCCCAAAGTGTGTCTTGCGAAGTAACATTGGATTTATCAGTTTTTTTTAATTCAAAATATCCCATAGATGTTCAATAGAGTAGTTTCAAAATAACTTGTTTAATAGAAGATAGGAAAAATTAAATATAACTTTTTTTAATACATTTCTTTTACACCTAGTTTTAAATAATCAATATTTATTAGAAATTTACTTGGGTTTTCACCGTGTATTTAAATTTCAGTGAGATTTTTAGGTAAATCACCCCTGTCCTAATACTTTTGCACACTACCGGTGTTAGGACAGGGGTGATTTTTAACTTTATTTTGATGCCTCATAAAAGATAAAATAGCGCTTGTCCTAAAACTTTTGCACAGTACTATATATATATATAAGCCTGTTTCGCTATATCACAGCTCATCAGTGTGACTAGACATCTATTTGCTTCTGGCCGGAATTGAAACTCGACCGATTTGGTGTCAACCGGAGTCTTATATACAAGAACAACTTTATATACACTTGCAGGATCCACAGATTGCCTTCAGTTGCGTCAAGTCTAAGTCCTTATGCGGGAATGTAATTTTTGTCTCTCATCTCATCGCAACATATTTGCTTTCGCAAAGCACACTGAATATGTATTAAACGCAATATGACTTTTATTTATCCCCCGTTTATTAAAATTGGCCAAGAGACATGCCTCTAGATAGTCGATTAAACCGATGGGTGGTCCAGATAAGATGCTAAGCGTGAAATATTTTACAGCACCGAAAAAACGGGAAAGGGAAAGTATATATATATATATATATATATATATATATATATATATATATACTTTCCCTTTCCTGTATATATACTTTCCCTTTCAGTTTATATATATATATATATATATATATATATATATGTGTGTGTGTGTGTGTGTGTGTATAAATTAAAACAAGCCAAATAAGCGAAATTAAAGTTATAAGTGAATTATTGAATCACGAGAAATAAAACGAATTAAGAGGAAGAATGAAAAAAATAAAATAGAAAAAAAAAAGAAAAAAGAAAGAAAGATGACCACACGTATAGTTCTGACAATTCTTCTATGTGCCCTTTCCTTTCAGGTCGTAGGCGATCATGGCTCTCCACGTCTCCCTATCCTTGGTGGCTCTTTGCACTTTCTCCTGTAACACCACTTAACCTCCGTTCTGTCACCTACCTGCTCAGGCCCTTCAAATATGTTATCCGTTGCTTTCCTCTGTTTCTTGTCCCCTTTATCTGGCCTGTCAGTATCAGGTTCTCCAAGCCCTCCTTCCTCATTGCATGTCCCAGGAACTTCAGTTGTCTCTTCCTGATGCTCACTATTAATTTCCTTTTCGTTACCATTCTTTCCAACATTTCATCCTTGCTCACATGCTCGGTCCATGATATCCTCAGCATCCTTCTGTAGAACCACATTTCAGCTGCTTTCAGTTTTTTCTTCATCTTCGAAGATATTTCCAGAATTTACTACTGTATTGATGAACTGACATCACATAGCATTCTAGTACTCTCTTTTTTGTTTCTAGTGAAAGTTTCTTGTTTCTTAATACCTTACTCACTTTCTGGAACAGGTCCTTCCCCATGCCAATTCGCCTTCGGATCTCTGTGTCGCACTTTCCATCTCCTGTTAGAACACTTCCTAGGTATTTAAATTTTTGTACTTGCTTGATTCTAGTATCCCCGACCTGTATTTGGCATTTTGGGTTGCTAAGAATTGAGAAAAATAAAAATAAACTCAACATGAGTTGTGCATGAGTCAAAAAAAAAAAAAAGGCGAGAAGTGGTGAGTCTTAAAGAAGTAGTAGAAGTAAAACTTGTAAAAACCTAAGAAAAAGAATGTTTTTATGGTTAGGCACATTGTTTAACACCTACAGAGCCTACTTGTACTTTATACTGTCATTAAGATCCGCTCATAATAGGTGTAAGCTATTATGAGCGGATCTTAGTGACAGTTTCTGGGAGAAAGCCCGTTATCTGGCGTGTCTGAACAAGGCAGGTAAGATCAAACTCGCGGTTACATCGCGCTAACACAACCATCAACCTATATTGATCCGTCTACCGAATGAACAATTACGTTGGTTGGTTGGTTGGTTGGTTGGTTGGTTGTTTAGTTTTTATGGCATATCAACCTCGGCGGGTCATTTATTGCCAACTAAATTTTATTTATTTATTGCTGGTAATACCTTTTTCTTTCAACAATTTATTTATAGTTTTGTGTCTAGTAATAATTTTTTCTTTTTCGAGTATCAAGATCCATTGGGATTTGTTTTTTAAGAGCAGGGATCCTCAAGTCCTACCCTTGTTATTTAACCCATAACTGGAGGGAAGAGACGGATTAATACCTTTACCAAGGATACCAGTGCTTAAGTGAATGCAGGGTATTCAACTGGAATTCGAACTCTGCTGACCGATTCCTCTTTCCGAGCCGATATCCACTGCACCACAACGCACATCCGTCACTAAACGCTTTCAGCACCTGGTATTCCCAAGCGGTCACCCATCTAAGTACTGACCAGGCTCAACGTTGCTTCACTTCGGTGATCGGAACAATTACGATGAAAGCATTGAAAAGCTACATGACCACGATGAAAAAGCGACTGAAGTCGAAATCCCCGGTCAGGACTAATAATATTGCTGATTTTTTTCTAGATTATAAAGAATTTCTAGATGCACAGCGTGAGCACTAACTATATGGGGTAGTAATATTCAAGGCATAAGCAGAAGTCATCCAAGGAGGGTTTCTTCAAATGAGAGTTAAAAAAAAAAACCTGTTCCAGATCTATTTTCAATATAGCCTTTTCAGAACGAAAGCCCGGGAAGGCGCAATGAATCACTGTTATGAAGGTTAGTATCAGCCGTCACTTAAGTGCCATACGTGATACACGCTTTGGGCGATCATGTCTCGAAAGACTGGGCATAAGATTATCCCGCAGTAGGTTGCCATTGCTTTCTGCGGTAGATTGGTTGCCAGCCAAGGCTATAGAACCCAATCTTTTCTATTATTTAACTCGTAGCTGGAGGATAAAAGAAATAGATTAAATTACATTACTATATTGATTACAATTAGTGGGGGATTAGTTTATTACTTCATAACAATAGAAAACTGATCCCCCACTTTATGCCAAGTAGAAATTTTAATAATTTCCAACTATTATATTCAGTCACTTAAGTGCCATACGTGATACACGCTTTGGGCGATCATGTCTCGAAAGTACCATGACTGACTGGACAGAAGATTATCCCGCAGTAGGTTGCCATTGCTTTCTGCAGTAGACTGGTTGCCAGCTAAGGCTATAAAACTCAAACTGTCCTGTTATTTAACCCATAACTTTGGGGAAGAGACGGATTAATAACTTTCCCAAAGATATTTGAGCGTAGGTGAATGCAAGTAATTCAACTGGAATTCGAACTCGGCTCCCCGATTTGCCACTCCGAGTCGATATCCACTACATCACAACACACATTCTGATGGAATGTAAGACGAGGTATTTCAGGTGATTAATAAAGAGAAGTTTCGTTTTAGAGAAATTAAAATTGAAAAAAGTAATTCCTTGCCCAAGTTAAGAACATACCATAGGTAAGCAGATTACACATGCTCACATAACACATCGCACAGATGAAACATGCATTTACACACCGCTGACTAAAGTAGAAAATTAAATTTAAAACAAACGCTTATATAAATATTACACCCGCGTAAACCTAAACACTCTAATCTCGTTGCGGGCTGACAGTGCAAAAATAAAAACGGAATTTGATAAATTACTGTTTTGGTCAATTGAATGATTATTAGGTTTTAATGAAGATAAATGTAAGCCGTTACATATACGAAACAGAAGTCCATATTCCGTCTTCTGTAGGAATGGAAGGCGACTATATGCTGTAAAAAAGAAAAAAAGAAAAAAAAGAAAAAAGAAAAGGAAAAGATCATTTTGATCTATTAGTGGCTGACAAAATTTCTTTCTTCTTCTTTTATGTACCATATTCAATCAGGACGTAGGCGATCATGGACCTCCACTTACTCCTATCCCTTGAGCTCTTAAAACATTTTCTTGTTGTATCTCTATCAGACTCTGATCCGCCATCAATTCTATGAAGTATGTCTTGTGTTGCTTTCTCTTGTCACTCTTTCCCTCTATCCGTCCCGTCAGTATGATATTCCCCAAGCCTTCCTTCTTCATTACATGTCCGAGAAACTTCAGTTGTCTATTCCGGATGTACAAGTTTTCTTTACGTTTGCATCCGCTCCAAAACCTCGTCGTTGCTCATATGTTCGGTCCATGGTATCCTCAGCATCCTTCTGTAGAACCACATTTCTTTTGCTTCTAGTTTCTCCTTCACCTTTGAGGAGATTGTCGAGCGTTCGGTATCATATAGGAGAACAGATATCACATAACAGTCCAGTACTTTTTGCTTGTACGTTGTGGTGCAGTGGATATCGATTCGGAACGACAAATCAGAGTGCCGAGTTCGAATTTCAGTTGAATTCTTTGCATTCACTTACGCACAAATACCCTTGGAAAAGGTATCTGTCTCTTCCCTTCAGTTATGGGCTAAATAATAGGACAGATTGGGTTCTATAGCTTTGGCTGGCAACCAGTCTACTGCAGAAAGCAATGGCAACCTACTGCGGGATAATTCTTCTGCCCAGTCAGTCATGTCTCGAAAGAGACATGATTGCCCAAAGCGTGTATCCTGTGTGGCATTTAACTGACTCTTTTCTTTGTTTCCAACTAAATCTTCTTGTTTCTTAATACTCTGCTTAGCTTTTGAAATGAGTCCTTAGCCCTGCCAATACGACTTTGAATCTGAGTTTCACACTTTCCGTTCTCTGCCAGAACACTTCCCAGGTATTTAAATTTTTGTATCTTCTTAATTTTTGTATCCTCGTCTTGTAGTTGGCATTTTGGGCCCGTCTTTTTGCTGATGACCATGCATTTAGCCTTCTTTTGTTTATGTTTAGTCTTTTCTTCTCGCTTTCCTCTGTTGCATTCTGTAGGAGGTCTTGTATTTTCTTTCCATGTTTACAATCAGCAGTGTGTCATATGTCTTTCCCAAGCATATTTTCAAAGCGGTTACTTCGGCTAACATTTAATTATACCTATTTTATTAAATGTATCCCTAAATGAGATGAGGATCACCACTCATCACAGCTTCTTGCCTTTTGTATTTCTAAGCAATGTTTGTTTGCTTACTAGACAATTTTTCTAACTTGAATTTGAATTTTTTAAATACGATATTCACCCTGTACAAACGCCAAGAATCACTTGAGTTAGTGGGTTACAGAGTAAAAGACACCTCCCCAGGTGATAATGTCACTAAGACATAAAGGATCACTGGAAGTGAAAGAGAAGCAAAAGGCTTTAGAAGGATCCGTAAAAATAATTCTAAAATAGAAACAAAGGATAAAATTCTATTTTTGTTCAAAAAACCAGTGTGGACTGTGAACCGGTTGATAGGCAAACCTATCTACTTCTACTGAAGAAAAAAAAAAGAAAAGAAATAAAAACATATCAGATAAATGTTCAGAGATTTTCGCGGAGTCGTCAGAAGTATAGAGTTGAAGTAGACAGAATGAAGAGGAAATCCATTCCTAAACGGAAATCAAAGAATAAAGCTCTACACATGTTCAAAAGACCAGGATGGAGAGGGAACCGGATAATAGGCAAACCTATCTACTCCTTTTGAGAGAAAAAAAAAAGAAAAGAAAGAGAACTTAGTAGATAAAAGTTAAGATATTTACGCAGAGTCGTCAGAAGCAAAGAGTTAAAGTAGACATAATATGGAACCGGAAACCCATTTCTAAACAGGAATCAAAGAATAAAGATCTATTCTTGTTCAAAAGAGCAGTGTTGAGTATGAACCACTTGATAGGCAAACTAATTTACTTTAATCGAAGAAAAAAATAAGAAAATACATCGATAAAATCCAGGGATTTAGGCAGATAAGTCATATCTATAGAGTTGTAGAAGACATTAGAACGCGGAATAACCCGTTTCTAAACAAGAATAAAAAATAAAGCTCTACTCTTCTTCAAATGACCGGCGTGGAGTTTGAAACGGGTGCTATACAAATCTATCTACTCTTATTGAAGTAGAAAAATAGCAAAATATAGCAGAGAAATGTTTATTAGACATTAGAAGGAATCGGAAACGCAATTTTAAACAGTAAGCAGGAGATAAACCTCTACTGTCGTTCATAAGACAAGAGAAGGAAAACGCTAACCCTAACCACTGCTATTAGAGATGAGGTGTTGCACGTTTTTACGTTTAGTATTCGTCCTCGGGGAGCCGAGTTCGAATTCCAGTTGAATCCATTGTATTCACTTACGCGCAAATACCCTTGGGAAAGGTATTAACCCGTCTCTTTCTTCCAGTTATGGGTTAAATAGCAGGACAGATTGGGTTCTATAGCCTTGGTCGGCAACCAGTCTAACGCAGAAAGCAATGGCAACCTACTGCGGGATAATCTTCTGCCCAGTCAGTCATGTCTCTTTCGAGACATGATCGCCCAAGCGTATATCACGTATGGCACTTAACTGACTGATTCGTCCTTTCATTGAATACTGTTGCCACATCTGATCTGCTTTGGTACTTCTGTTATACATCTTGTGATTCTTGATCTAACGAAAAACATATGCAACATTAACTTTCATCTCGGCTTGAATATTTCTTGCCACAATCCACCTGAGAAGTTTTCTAATTTTACCATTCGTCCGTGCATAGAATATTGATGCCATATTTTTCCTTGATCTCCTATAATATACGATTCTCTACAAAATCCAAGGAAAGGTCTGTGGTGCTATTGGTATTGATTTGGCATTTCGGTTTCAGTTACTTTCCAAACGTCATAATGTAGCTTCTCTGTATATTTTATGACTACATAAATTTAAATGTCGTACTAGTTTGACGGCTAAGTCTCATCATTTTACTGTAGAAATTGATAAATGTAAACCTAAGTTCTATTTGGATAATTTCTTTTCTCTAACATTTTGGACTATCTATCAGCATTCCGTTTTTCTGTCATCTACAGTCTAGAAAAATGAAAATGCGACGTCAATTGTCATCATCTGTCTAATTGAATCCCAACTCTTTTTATTATCCCTTTTCCTCAGTAACGTTTTCCTCATCGTGTTTTCTTTCACCCTCAGTATCCCCTTTGAATTTTCGTAGAGTGGGGCGAAATGATTAAAAAAGAAAAACCTCGTCAGATAGGTTACTAGCTATTTCCCGCTGCTCCTCTCGTTTTTCAATATGCCCTGTGAGTATTATATTTTTCAAGCCGTCTTTCCTCGGTTTTGAAAAATTTCCACTTTCTCTTTCTGATTGTATATATACTTTCCTTTACGTTTTAATTTCCTTTCAAACTTTCTTGTCCCACACACGCCCTGTCCAGTGTATTCTCATCCCGCATCGTTAGAACCTTATCTACATGGTTTCGGGTTTCGTCTTCACCTGTGAAGAAATTGTCTTGCATTCACTTCCATATATAAAGGTAAATGTTACATATCTGTTCTGCATTCGTTTCCTTGTTTCTTATGGTATTATCCTGTCAAACAGTATTTTTTTTTTTAGTTTATTTAAAACATCTTCCGTTATTTCAATGCGCGTTCGGATTTCTCTGCCACATTTTCCGTCGTTTGTTTTAACATTCCCAGAGAGTTAAATTTCTGATACTTTTTTTCGTTTTGACGTTTTCAATTCATAAATCACATTTTAGGCTGTTTCTATTGCTGACGGCCATATTTTCTGTTTTTTCTTTTTATCTTACAGTTAACCCTTTACGGAACGCAGACAGGATTTAGCACTGACCGTAGAGTTACTTTTTGTTGTGTGTGGAAGGGTGGGGTAAGGAGTGGGGAGGATAATTGGGAATATTATATCTACCGGGCATCAAACACCTGCCCATTTATCGAACAATAGGATACTATGAATATGTAAATTCAAGAAAGGCATGAGCAGCACATGGAAAATTTTTACCTTCTTCTTCGTTATGCACCGTGTCCCTTCAGGACGTGGGCGATCATGGACCTTCACTTACTCCTATCCCTTGTCGCTCTTAACACTGTTCATCTTGCTCAAGTCCATCAAGTATGTCACGCGTTGCTTTCCTCTGTCTCACTTTCTATCTCTTCGTCCCGTGAGTATTATATTTCCTAAGCTTTCCTTTCTCATCTTTTTCTATGTTTTTTTTTCAAGACGTAAGCGATCATGGCCTTCCTCATTTCTCTATCTCTAGTAGCTTTTAACATGCTTTCTCCTGTTACCCTTTTTGTTATCCATTTGCTCAAGCCCATCAAATATATTACGCGTTACTTTCCCCTGTCTCGCTTTCCCTCTATCTTAGTTGTGAGTATCAGATTCTCCGAAACCTTCTTCCACATTACATGTTCTAGAACTTCAGCTATCTTTTCCTAATGTCAAGTATTAGTTTTGTTTTCGTGTTCATCCTCTTCAAAAACTCGTCGTTACTTACATGTTTTGTTCATGGTATCCTCAGCATCCTTCTGTAAAACAACACATCCATTGCTTCAATTCTTCCCTTCATCTTTGATGAGATTGTCCAGTATTCACTGCCAGATTGAAGAACAGACATCACATAAAAACCCAATACGCTTTTCTTTGTTTCCAAAATTTCCTGTCTCTCAAGACTCTACTCAGCTTCTGGAATGCATCCTTGACCATGCCGATTCGCCTTCGAAACTCAGTGTCACACTTTCAAGCCTCTGTTAGAAGACTTCCCAGGTATTTACATTTTTGTACCTGCTTGATTTTGGTCTCCTCGACTTGTAGTTGGCATTTTGGACTCCTCTCTTAACTGATATCCATGCCGTCAGTTTTCTTGTAGTCCTTTCTTTCCGCTTTCTTTTGTTCTTAAGCTAGCTTCTGTAGGAGGTCATGTAATTTTCTTTCAGTGATTGCTATCGGCACTGTAACATCTGCATATCTCTGTGCAGGGCCCGGAAGTTTTTTCCTTCTGAATCTATCCTGCACATATATAAATCTACCACCCGCCCGTGTATTGAATACTGCTGCCACATCTGGTCGGGTGCCCCTGCTATTCTCCTCGGGGTTCTTGACAAAATACAACGGAAAATCTGTAATGTGATCGATACCAACTTGACAGACTAGCTGCGGTCACTCTCTCACCAGCGTGACGTGGCTTCACTGTGCCTCTTCAGTAAATACTTTCACGGCTTCTGCTCCGAACTTAGAATCACTGGTGCCCCCTAGGTACGAATTTGCACGAGATACTAGCTTAGCAACAACGTCCCACCCTTTTACAGTGAAACCGATAAAATGTAACCGCAATTTCTACTCCAACATTTTCTTTTCTCGCACTTCCCGCCTGTGGAATGCCCTTCTACATACTTGCTTCCCCGACAGCTACAATCTCCAGGAGTTTAAATGTAAGGTCAATAGACACCTCCTAACACACTAACTCGCATTCATTCTCTCAAACACTCTTCCCATCTACCCAACCATCATCTTCAATATCCTTACCCGTCTATCACCCTCCTTCTGACATTTCTTATATCAAACCACTCTTTCTCATCACCTTCCCCTATGTAACCCCCTGCGCAATAGTAGCAGTGTAATGCCTTGCTTGGGGTGAAATGATTAAAAAAATCTTATATTGTTCAGATTGTGGCCGCCAAGAATGAATCTTGTCATGACCTCTATGGCTCTTACAATTGTATCGATGTACAGGTTGAATAGATCTAGTGAGAAGACACAACCTTGTCTTACACCCATTTCTATATTTGTGTATCTGCTGAACTCGTTTCCTGTCCGTATGCAGGTGATTTGCTGTCAATAGAGGTTCTTAATTATTCTAATGTCTTTTCCGAATATGTCTAGGGTGCTGAGCATTTCTCTCAAGTCTTTGTGGCGTACTTTGTCGGATGGATTGTGTAGTCTATGAAACACAGATACACGTCCTTCTGTATTTGTATTATCCTTTCTGATAACATTTTAAGCATAAGAAATCCGCTGCTAAGAAAGTCGGTTCTCTGTGTAGGGCCAGGAAGTTTTTTCAGCCTGATACAATCCTGCGCATATATAAATCTACCATCCGCCCGTGCATTGAATACTGCTGCCATATCTGGTCGGGTGCTCCTGCTATCCACCTAAGTGTACCTGACAAAATCCGACGGAGAATCTGTAATGTGATAGATCCCGACTTGGCAGCTCGAATACAGTCACTTTCTCACCGGCGGATGTGGCTTCCCTGTGTCTCTTCTACAAATACTTTCACGGCTTTTTTTTTTTGATAAACTTAGCTCATTTGTACACTCTCTATATAAATTTACTCGAGCAACAAGATTGGCAACTAGATCCCACCCTTTTACTGTGAAACCAATAAAATGTAAACGCAAATTCTTCTCCGTCAGCTTCTTTTCTCGCACTTCCCGCCTGTGGAATTCCCTTCCGCCTACTTGCTTTCCCGACCGCTATAATCTCTAAGAATTTAAATGTAAAGTCATCTCCTATCTCACTAACCTGCACCCTCTCTCTCATGCTTCTTTCTCCGACCACTTTACTCTCATCAGTATTCTTACGCTTCTCTTACCCATTTCCTGACAACCCCTATAACCTGTCACTCTTTCTCATATCTTTCCTCCTATGTAATCCCCTGCAAAACAGTGATAGTAAAATGCCTTGCTTGAGGCTATATGATTATAAAAAATATATATGTTGCGTTCCTTGTTCCTGAGTCCTAGACGAAACCGCATTGTTCTTGTCCTTTCTCTGGCTTGTTTCTGCTGTGTGCTCGATTCATCAGGATTTGGATGATGAGTTTTGTTATGTCACTCAGTAAGCTGATCGTTCGGTAGAGTTCACTGGCTTCTTAGGCAGTGCTATGAAAAGTGATCTACTTAGGTCTTCCGGTATCACACCACTGTTGTAGATTTCATTTCAGCTGTCCCCCTCTGATGTTAGATAGTTTCCTTTTCGTTTGCATCCTTTCAAAAACCATGTCGTCGCTCACATGTTCGGTCCATGGCAAGTATCCCCAGCATCCTTCTGTAGAACTACATCTCTGTTACTTTTAGTCGTTCCTTCATCTTTGAGGAGATTGTCTAGCACTCGCTGTCATATAGGAGGACAGATAAAACATAACAGTCCAGTAATCTTTATCCATACGAAATGTAAAAATGTCCATCTCGAGCAGTGGTTCACAAACAGTGCTGCGCGCCTCAGGTACGGCAGAAGAGAATAACAGATGAGGTAGAATGACTGAAAGACGATCAAAGATTTAGAAACAGTTTAAAAAAATAATATATCAAAAATGAATATTATTTCAAAATTTAGAATATTATTATGGATTACATGTAATTGCATGTATGAGTCCAATTATAAATCGACAAAAATTATTGTTGAACAATTTTATCCTTGCGTTATTCTTTGCATTATGTCAAGTATTACGATTATAGTAACTAAAGACCGCAAATTGGAGGAGAGAGTTAGCTATGACAATGTTCGAATCCGCGGTTATCGCCCTATAATCCACTTTCTGGACCTTCTTTGCAGTAGGGCTGCTTGCGCCTTTTCACCGAGACTTCCATTTGGTGAGGCACGAGTAAATTTTAATTCCGAAAATATGGTCCAGCGACAAATATATATATATAAACAAACTGCAAGAAAATCGAATGCATGGTCATCAGTAAAAAGGGCAGCCCAAAATGCGAAATACAGGTCGGGGATAGTTGAATCAAGCAGGTAAAATTTTAAATACCCGAGAAGCGTTATAACAGAAGACGGAAAATGCGTCACAGAGATGCGAAGAAGGCGAATTGGCATGGCAAAGGAAGCATTCCAGAAGTTGAGTAAAGTATTAAGAAACAGGACAATTTCGCTAGAAACAAAGAAGAGAACACTGGATTGCTATGTGTTGTCGGTTCTTCAATATGGCAGTTAATGCTGGACAATATCTTCGAAGATGAAGGAAAAACTTGAAGCAACCGAAATGTGATTCTACAGAAGCATAATGGATAAAAAGTAGGGGATCAGTTCCATATTACAATCAATATATAAATTGACCGCTTACTTTGTGGTCACATCAGTTTCTATACATTTATATTTCTGAGATCCAAAAGTACAAAGATGCATTCCAGAAGTTGAGTAAAGTATTAAGAAACAGGACAATTTCGCTAGAAACAAAGAAGAGAGTACTGGATTGCTATGTGATGTCAGTTCTTCAATATGGCAGTGGGTGTCGGACAATATCATCAAAGATGAAGGAAAAACTTGAAGCAAGTGTGGTTCTCCAGAAGGATGCTGCGAATATCATGTGAGCAATGATGATGTCCTAGAAATGATGGAAACAAAAAGGAAATTAATACTGAGCATCAGGAAGAGACAGCTAAAGTTCCTGGGACATGCAATGAGGAAGGAGGGCTTGGAGAACCTGATACTAACAGGTCAGATAGAGAGAAAAAGAGACAGGGGAAAGCAGCGGATAACATATTTGAAGGACCTAATCAGGTGGATGACGGAACGAGGGTTGCATGGTGTAACAGGTGAAGGCCTGCTAAGAGCCACCAGGGATAGGGAGACGTGGTAAGACATGATCGCCTACGTCCTGAAGGGACAGGGCACATAGAAGAAGTACCACTGATCTAAAGGGACAAGAGATGTCACCACACAACAAATGGTATCGTTACATTAAACCAGATACCAATTTAACGTTAACGGTACTAAAGCTATCAGTCAACAGCCATGAGCTAAAGAAAATTCCCATTCGCTCATGGATATTCGTTGCCGTGTCGCCTGGTCACATTTTCGTTTTTTCGGACAGGCGTTCAATTCCGCATGAGAAGAAGTCATTAGTCTATATTTAGCACGACAGTACGATGTTGTGCAAGCTAATGTTTACTCAATGACTCAATAATATTGTGGATAGTATTTGGGCTGAAATTAGAATCTATTAAGACAGGTGTGACAAAAGAACATCTATTCTCTACTCGCCATTTTTCCTTCTGGTTATTATTTCTTGAAGTAAGATGACATACAATGCGCGTCATTTGAGAAACTGTGGCGAACACGTATCGATACAAATACAAAATATTGCATGCGAACATTTTTGCCAAGACCAGTTATGTCCGGGTTTTCTACGTAGCCGGCAAGACAGCTTCGCATGTCTAAACACCGGCCCCTCTGCAGCTGTTCAAGATCCGGGTCATTGCGAGATACCTCATACTAATGATAGGATGTGCGTTGTGGTGCAGTAGATATCGATGCAGAACGACAAATCGGGGAGCCGAGTTCGAAATCAAGTTGGATTCCTAGCATTCACTTACGCTCAAATACCCTTGTAAAAGGTATTAATCCGTCTCTTCCTTCCAGTTATGGGTTAAATAATAGTACAGATTGGGTTTTATAGCCTTGGCTGGCAACCAGTCTACCACAGAAAGCAATGGCAACCTACTGCGGGATAAACTTTTGCCCAGTCAGTCATGTCTCTTTTGAGACATGATCGCCCAAAGCGTGTATCACGTATGACACTTAGCTGACTGACTGAATCATGCTAATAAAAGCAACGGAAAACCCAGCAGTCAAAAGGACACAGTGTCTTGTAAAATCGTTCCCGTGGGTGTTTTTTTTCCCTAAAGTTGCTGTGGTTTTCGGGACAGTGTTGCGTTACCTCCCGTCTCTTATTACTCCCGTAATTGTTGGAAAGGCAATCGGTTAGCTGCTTCCCTTTCCGTATATTGCAACAGAAACATTTTTTTTTGAGGTAATCATATTATTTGACAGAGAAAACTATATTTTTACATTATGTCGTACACATCCATATAAAAATTACAAGTCTGTCCAATAAAGTAACATCAGCATTGATTACGGCCTCGATGAGGCTTCTCAAACGATTGCATCAATTTTTTTTTTATTCATGTTGTCATGACGTCCCTGCTAGCAAACCTTATGCTTATTGGTCTACCGTTAAACGACTCTTCTGACAAAATATTTCATAGAGTTTAAATCTGGATAGTTGGACGACTAAATTTTTAGGATGACATGATCGTGAAAATGTTCGGCTAGGCATTTCTCACTTTCTCAATCCTGTTTTTGACAACAGCATTCAGTGTATAAATGTAAGTGGTGGCACTGACTCCAAGGCTTTGTGGAAAAAGTGGGAAGACATGACGTGGCCTCCAAGATCATTACAGATAACAGAAACTTGTTGTGCACAACAGTGTGTAATTTAATGGGACTGTTATAGCTTCTGTATTTATATATATTTCTGAGTTGAGGTAGTATTTACACTATTTACATTATTCGGACTATTGTCCTCATCTTTGTTGTCATTTGTACGACGTTTCAGCCGTTGTAAGGCTCAGGTCTTCTTCAGGTGTTATGAATTTCGATATGAACCCTTTATTAAAATCACTGGGGTATATCATACTCATTCCTTGCGTAGAGCCTCTTTTGGTAGTCATGAGTTATATCCCTCTAACTCTCTATGTTACTTATTCACCCTTGCAGTAACCTGGTATTGAAGTCACAATTCTTTGTTTCAAGTCTGTATTCACTGGGCCATGTGTCCTTAAGGACATGATGAAGTAGGCCGAAGCGTACAACGACCGACAAGTCGTACAAATGGCAACAAAGCTGAGGACAATAGCCCGAATAATGTAAATAGTGTTATTGCTTATGTTTATTTTTTGCTCTTGAACAAAGTTCTTCTCATCTGAGAAAAACATAGCATCTTGGGCTCCTTGGGGTACTCCCGGATACTCCCAGGATTGAACAACACTATCCTCAAAACGTAAACTTGGCATGATATGTCTTCGTGCATAAGGCGTATGATTGTTAACTTCAATATATGGAGTTGATTAGCAACGGCTGACGTTGATTTTTCGAGATTTGTCGTCGATGACACCCTAGACTTTCTGAACGAACTCAACATTCCTGAAAAATGTCTGATAGACCAGAATGTTTTTTCTTCTTTTGGTCATTGTCTGCTTGCTTGTTTAGCGGCATATCAACTCCTTATGGGTCATTTAATGCAGAGATTTAATTTTCTTTGGAGCATTCTTCTTTTTTCTATGTAACTTGTCCTTTCAAGACGCAGGCGATGATGGCCTTCCACTACCTCCTATTCCTGGTGGCTCTTAGCACGCTTTCTCATGTAACACTACGCAACTCCCGTTCTGTCATCCACCTGCTCAGGCCCTTCAAATATGTTATCCGCTGCTTTCCTCTGTCTCTTTTTCCCTCTATCTGGCTTGTTAGTATCAGGTTCTTCAAGCCCTCCTTCCTTATTGCATGGCCCAGGAACTTTTTTGTCACTTCCTTATGCTCAATATTTATTTCTTTTTTGTTTCCATCTTTTCCAAAACCTCATCATTGCTCACATGCTCGGTCCACGATATCCGCATTATCCTTCTGTAGAATCACATTTTAGCTGCTTCCAGTTTTTCCTTCATCTTTGATGATATTGTCCAGCATTCACTGCCATATTGAAGAACTGACATCACATAGCAATCTAGTACTCTCTTCTTTTTTTTCTAGTGAAAGTTAGCTGTCTCTTTATACTTTACTCAGCTTCTTGGGCGCCTTCTTCGCCATGCCCATTCGCCTTCGGATCTCAGTGTCGCAATTTCCGCCTTCTGTTAAAAATGAAATTATGTTTTTTCTTTTGTAGTGGCAATGTTTTAATTTATATTTTTACAGCAATGTTTTGCTGGTTAGTTTCTAATATGAAAATATATTGTTGGTATTTTTACTATAAAAATGTATTTTTATACTTTCATGCTGTTTTGGCCCCAGTTTGGTGGTTAATTATTTGCTAATAGTTAAGGCCTTAACAAGTGCTACCACATGGGGTCAGGGTTAGACCAGAAAACAACAGCAATTAAGTGGTGGTTCCACGCTTCTCAAACTTCCCAATCAGAATCCTTGCTGCCGGTTTTAGTTTATCGTCATGCCCGACATTTGGACAATGAACACACAGTCTTGACAAGTACACGGATATCTTTTCTTAAAACACGAAAGATATGGCCACTTTTAAAGAAGTATTCTCCAAATTCATGTGGTTGGTCGCCAAGGCAACGAGAATGGCATTGGCATGGCTGTTTATCTTGTGCGTTAGAGTCGAATCTTCAATGGTGGTGCCGAATAAAAAGGAGACAAAAATCTTCAGTTAATGTTGGTAATTTTGGGTTTTGTAAGGACGTGTTTATGAGTACCATACGGAAACTGTACCCTCCATTCTGTAAGAATGTGTCGCGGAAGCGAGATAAGAGGGTATCGACCTCGCAAAATTTTGTATTTGTGAAAACAGCAAAGACAATGAAGAGACGGAGGCAAAAATGTAGGATTTCAATGTCGATTCTTATTGTGATAAAATCGACGAGCAAAACAGTTGGAAATCGGAAAAGACTAGAACGTCGGCACCTCTTTGGCACGATCAGCTCAGGCTAGAACATTGTTGTTGGTTGGCGGGACGTCGTCAGCGTCTGGTATGAAAGGCACAGGCTGGAAAGTCATCAACGTCTGGCAGAATCGACTCAGGCTGGAATGTCGTCAGGAACGTCATCGGCGTGTGACATGAACGGCAAAGGTTAAAACGTCGTTGTCGGTCTGCAGGAACGTTGTCAGCGTCTGGTTGGAACGACACAAGCTGTAAAGTCATCGATCGGCAGAAACGCCGCATGTACAGCTCAGGCTGGAAAATCGTCGCTGATAGGCAGGAACGACGTAAGCGGAAAAACCGTCAACGTCGTTAGTCGGCAAGAAAGGCGCAACCGGGAAAGTCTTGGTTGCAATTGAGCATGTACACTACAAGGTAGATGGGCGAGATTGCACGTGTGCGCTGTGGTCGTTGGGTGGCTCGTGTTGTGCTTCCTTTGCAGGATTCAAGCGCGGTTAAAGGGGATCGCTGCCAGTTAGCACGTGCTAAAATCGCGGCAACTGAAATTGAAAAGTCGTCGTCTCTTTTGCCAGATCGACCACGGATAAGCGGGATAAACCGTTCCACCTCCGAAGCCGAATCAAACCTAAAGCTGGACTGGCTGCAAACTAAAACGTAATCGCTCCAGAAATCAACCGGGGGCAGCGGGATTGCAAACGAAGCGTACACCTAACTAGAGTTAGGCAGAGAGTAGAAAGTGAGTCTCCGAGAACAGATAATACACCTTGATTCTACCCTCCGGGCCAAAGAAACCCCCTTTTTTGAAAACCATGAGAAGTGGAAGCAGTAGGTTTCGACAAATGACACGGTAATAGTTCCAAGAACAAACACCTGATTTTTGTTGATGTTGGCATTCACCAGATTTAAACCCCATTGAGCAAGTTACAGACCTCACTAAATTCGTTTCAGTCAAACTCAAGAAACCCAGCGTTAGTCCTAGAGTATCCCTGGGTAGATATAGCCATGCTACAACTTAAGTAACTCGTAGAGTGTATGCCATATTTCGTAGCCGCCGTTATTCAGGAAAATAAACGATCTCTACGTTATAGCTTTATTTATTTTTTGGTACTTTTTTTTATTATTTATTTTTATTTTTCTGCCCATTGAAAATCCGTGTTTGAAAACTTAAGACTTTTGTAGCTTCCCAGCTTTTTTTCACCGAGTCAAATATTAGCGATTATTATTTAGGGATTTCCCGCCTTCAGATAGTAGGACATTCCCTTAATAAACGGAGGTTGGTGAATTATTAAATAACACATGGCTTTAAATCATCAGTTTTTATCTGCATTCTGACATCTTAAGTGAATGCAGCCTTCAATTGTCAGCCCATGTGTTATTAATTTCTATTAACACAAAACTAAAAACGTATTTTGAAGGAAAAAATAATAGGTATATAAAGATAAAACAAAAACCCAACAAAACAATGCATTTCGTTGTTCCATTTAACCAAATTGAAAATAAGATTGCCACAAATGTTACTTGTACATAGGTATACATTGACCATAGTAGCCAGAATAATAATTGACAAGACTACTTATTTTTTTTCCAAGCAACAACGATATACAATTATGACAAACTATACGAGTTAGAAATTGATTATAAAAAATAATATTAGTTGTATTATGTAACTATAACAAATTTTATTAATAATATTAATTTATTATAACAAATCAATTGAATTGATGGCTTGTAATATGTAATAAGGATACTAATTGATTATAATGAATCGTATTAGTTTAATTGAGGATGACACATTTTATTAGTTGTGATAATTAATTATAAAATATTGAATTAGTTGTGTTGATTGATGATGCTAAATAGTTTTTTGTTTGTTTAACTGTACAACAATTCCTTATGGGTCATTTAATTGAATTTTCTTCGGAGTTTTGGAGTATTAAAAATATGTCATTCTGCTTTCACAATTGAATACATGGTAGATGATACTCAGCTTATGTGTATATATCCGTTTGTGTAGACCTAAGTAGTAGAGATGATGAGGTGTGTCTTATATTATTATTATTTTGGAATATAGTTCGACTTAAGAATGCTATGAATAGTTCTTTCATTATTTACCATATTCGGACTATTTTCCTCACCTTTGTTGACATTTGTAAGACGTTCGGCCGTTGTACGCTCCGGCCTTCTTCAGGTGCTAGAAATGTCGAACCAAACCCTTTATTACAATCACTGGGGTATATATATATATATATATATATATATATATATATATATATATATACTACGCAAGGAATGTTCATATACCCCAGTGATTGTAATAAAAAGTTCGGTTCGAAATTCCTAGCACCTGAAGAAGGTAAGAGCGTACAACGACCGAAACGTCGTACAAATGGCAGCAAAGATAAGGACAATAGACCGAATAACATAAATACTGAAAATACCACCTCATCTCAGAAATATAGACAAATAGAATGATCTATTATTAAACATCGATAGTCCGAATAATGTAAATATTTTAAATACCACCTTATCTCAGAAATATAGACAAATACTTTTTTCAAAATTATCTTCCCAATCAGTCATGTCTCTCTCGAGACATGATCGCCGAAGCGTTTATCACGTATGTTATTTAACTGACTGAAGGACTGACTGTAAAAACAAGGTCTCTTCAAATGTGCCATCGCTGGTAAGAATGGATGTAGTTAAATCGTTATTTCAAATTTCTTAAAAGACCTCGAGGGATAAGAAAAGAGAAATTCAAGTGGTTGGACCAGGAAAATTTCGTCGGTGTTCAGCGGGGTGAATCAATAGGTTTGTACGGCACAACAACATCAAACCGCATTAAGGCTCTTACGAAAACAGAATGCAGATCAAGAACGATAAGATCGCATCTTCAAGAAAAAGAATTTAAAAAGTTTAAACGACTTCAGAGTTCACATCTCCTTTCACACCCTTTCATGTTGTTTTTTCGTGGATTGTGCTTCTCCAATTGGTTATTTCTGCAGTTTTCGTCTCCCAAATGGCCGGGTTGATTTCTGCCTTCAGCAAGATGTTTTTGAAAAGATATTTGAAACGGGAATGTGATCTATTAAAAGATGCAAGCTCCGAGAAGAGGGTTTCTTTAGGTAGACAGATGCTTGACCTTCTGGCAAGGTGTCCGGTCTACCGAAGTTGATGGCGTGTCGTGGTGGTTACCAGGCTCTCTACCTCTTCGCGGAGGAGAATTTCATTGTTCGTAATCCGGTTCTGCTACGTATTTCATAGGATATAACTTCTGCTCGGATGAGCTTAAGTCACTGATGCCTCCTCAACAGGTGTTTATCCGTGCAACCAGACTGGCAACTGGGTCCCACCCATTCACAGTCAGGTTAGCCAAATGCAGACGACAATTCTACTCCTGCAGCTTCCTCTCTCGCACTTCCCGCCTGTAGAACTCACTCCCGCATTCTTGCTTTCCTGACGGCTACAACCTCCAGAAATTTAAATGCAAAGTTAATACTCATCTACTAACCACTGGCCTCTAGCTCTCTCCCCTCCCCTGTATAACCTTCCCTTTCTCTCCACCTATGTATCTGTCATCGCACCTGCTTTCTCAGCTTTCTATTGTTCTTTTCTAACTAGCTTGTTCTCCTCACTCTTTTCTAATTAATCTTTATACATTTATGTAACCCCCTGCACATCAGTGGCGTTTCCGCCTTGCTTGGGATGAAATGATTAAAAAAAAAAAATAACGAAAATTTATTTGATGGATTCTTCCAAGTTTGCGGATGTTTCTTCGGAAGAGTTTATTACCATATTCACTACGTTTCGGCCATTGTACGCTCCGGCCTTTATTTCAATCACTGGGGTATATTGTTCTCGTTCCATGAGCAATGCTACTTCCAGATGCCATGTAGTTATCTCCCTTTAATTCAACTCTCTTAAGTTATTTGTTCACCACTGCCAGGTATTGAATTCACAACTCTTTGAGTCAAGTCACTGAATCTAACCAACGCTTTTATCTATTGTGCTTAGAGAGTTATTAGAAAATAACTAAGACATCCGGAAGTGGCATGGCTCGTGGAACGAGAACAATCTACATAAGTGATATAAATAAAGGGTTCGGTTCGAAATCCCAATCATCTGTAGAAGGCTTGAGCGTAGAACGGCCATAAAATGTAAATAATACAAGTTTTACTACTTAATCGATAGTTGGAAGGAGAAAGAGGTTGATTCGCAACTTTTCCAAGGACGCGTAGGTGAATATAAAAAACCCGACTAGAATTGGAACTCTTATCCATTACACACACCAACACGCCGAAACTTACTGCACCTGGCATTCCTAAGCGATCATCCATCTAGGCACTGATCAGGGTCGACGTTGCTTAACTTCGGTGATTGGACGAGTTCCAGTGTTTCAACGTGACATGTCCATAAGCCTTGTAAAAGTTAAAATCATCTAAGGGTAAATACTTTAGATCGTGGGGGAGATTAAGGAGAATTAAAGTCGGCGTCTGATGGCGATCCCAAAAGAGGACTTTGAAGAGTGTTTTGAAAAGTGGAAAAGATGCCGCGACTCGAGTTCCCAAGGGAAGAATTTTGATGTGATCTGAGGCGTCAGATTGAATGGCTCGTTGCTACTCGCGCCGACTTCATCTACAAAGTCATCAGAAGATAAAGCAGTATTTCAAACAGTCATGTGGTTTAATGCGTTATTTATGTTTTTGCTCGTTTCGTAAGTCAATTTGCATTCTCAAGGAGGTAAAACGGGAGGCAAATAAAAATAAAATTTTATTAATCGTCAAAAGCAATTTACGAAAATCAAAAAATAAAAAGCAAATCCTTTTCAACTCTTCGTTGATAAAATTATGAGGTTTTAATGAAAAGAAATTTGGAGATCTGAAGAGATGCCTTCTTTTTTTTTTTAATGTCTTCTCACTAAGAAATGATTATAATAATCGAAACAAATTTCGCTCGTCTTCACAAGTTTTTGAAAGAGCGAGCTTATTCGCGGCTAATTTTGGTATCAGTTCAGTTAAGTGCCATACGTGATACACGCTTGGGACGATCATGTCTCGAAAGAGACAAGACTTACAGGTCAAAATATTTTCCCGCAGTAAGTTGCCATTACTTTCTGCGGTAGGCTGGTTACCAACCAAGGCTATAGAACCCATTCTGTCCTGCTATTTAACCCATCGATAGAGGGAGAAAAGATGGATTAAAACCTTTCCAAGGGTATTTGTGTCTAAGTGAATGAAACGAATTCCACTGGAATTCGACCCCGGCTCTAATTTCCGATCTGATATCCATTGCACCTCAGGCTCATTTTTATTTGTTATTAATTTCTTGTCAGTATATTTATGTATGGAACTGGCATCTTATAGCCATATTTATCATAATATAGATTCAGAATGCCTCCTGCAAAATACAATGAATAATATTCAATATTTGTTTACACAGAAAACTTGTTTTTATGTAATAATAATACACGTTCTGTGTATGACAATAAATTATATCCAGCAGCAAGGCATGAGGTTTTGAGGAGCGTTGAACGACCTCTTAATTTCTGTTGTTCCCAGGCACACCCTTCCGAAATCAAGGACTCTGATCGGTAGATTGAAGGTTTTGAGGAGGGTTGAATGACCTCTTAATTTCTGTTGTTCACTGATCCACACTTCCGGCAGCAAAGACTCTAATCGGTAGATTGGAGGTTTTGAGGAGCATTGAAAGACCTCTTAAATTCTGTTATCCTCAGGCCCACCATTCCGACAGCAAGGACTCTCATCAGCAGATTGGAGGTTTTGAGAAGCGTTGAATGACCTCTTAATTTCTGTTGTTACCAGACCCACCCTTCCGGCAGCAATGACTTTGATCGGTAGCTTGGAGGTTTTCAAGAGCGTTGAACGACCTCTTAATTTCTGCTGTTCTCAGATCCACACTTAAGGTAGCAAGGGCTCTTGATTGGTAGCTTGTAGGTTTTCAGGAGCGTTGAGCGACCTCTTAATTTCTACTGTTCCCAGGCCCACCCTTCCGGCAGCAAACACTCTGATCGGCAGCTTGGGGGTTTTGAGGAGGGTAGAACGACCTTCTATTTTCTGTTGTTCCCAGGCCCGAGCTTGCGGAAGCAAGGAATCTGATCGGTAGATTGGAGGTTTTGAGGAGCGTTGTACGACCTCTGAAATTCCTTCTGTTCCTTGGTCCACCATTCCGGCAGGAAGGCCTCTGATCAGTAGATTAATGATTTTGAGGAGCGTTGATCGACCACTTCGTTTCTGTTGTTCCCAGATCCACACTTCCAACCGCAATGACACTGATTAGTAGATTGGAGGTTTTCGGGAGCGTTGAACGACCTCGGAAATTCCTTTTGTTTCCAGGTTCACCCTTCCGCAAGGAAGGACTCTGATTGGGAAATTGGAGTTTTTTAGAAGCGTTAAACGACTTTTTAATTTCTGTTGTTCCCATGTCCACCATTTCGTCAGTAAGGACTCTGATCGGTAGATTGGTGGTTTTGAGAAGCGTTGAACGACAATTTAATTTCTGTTGTTCCAATGTTCACCATTCTTGCAGGAAGGCATCTGTTCCGTAGATTAGAGGTTTTGAGACGCGTTGAACAACCTCTTTATTTCTGTTGTTTCAAGATCTACACTTCCGGCAGCAAGGAGTCTAATTGGTAGATTAGAGGTTTTCGGGAGCGTTCAATGACCTCTTAATTTCTGTTGCTTCCAGATTCACACTTCCGACAGCAAGGACTCTGATCGGTATATTGGAGGTTTTGAGGAGCGTTGAACGACCTCTTAATTTCTGTTTTTCCCAGGCCCACCCTTCCTGTAGCAAGGACTCTGATCGGTAAATTGGAGGTTTTGAGGAGCTTTGAACGACTACTTAATTTCTGTTGTTCCCATGTTCACCATTCTCGCAGGAAGGCATTTGATCGGGAGATTGGAGTTTTTCAGAAGCGTTGAACGACATCTCAAGTGTTGTTTTTCCTAGGTCAACCCTTATCCCCGTTGGTAGCACCTGTTAAGGTTTTAGCTATGGTCTAATAGTTATCTCTTATAGTGGGTTTCAAAAATTATAAAATATTATAATGGATTTTTACAGTAAAATAACAACAATATATTTGACTGTCAACAAAAATGCTCTTTACAAAAATACGTCAATGGAACCTGATCTACAAATTGACTTCATTAAATAACCCACTCAGGTTCTTCTTCTTTATGTGTCGTGTCCTTTCAGGACGTAGGCGATCATGGACCTCCACTTACGCTTATCTCTTGTCGCTCTTAACACTTTTTTTCTTGGTATCTCTCCTAAACCCTGTTCCGTCATCTACTTCTTCATGCTCTTCAAGTATGTCTCTCGCTGCTTTTCTCTGACTCTTTTTCTCTCTATCAGTCCCGTGAGTATCAGATTCTCCAAGCCCCTCTTCCTCATTACATATACCAGAAACTTCAGCTGTCTCTTCCTAGTGTTAAGTATATGTTTCCTTGCATCCTCTCCAATACCACGTTGTTGCTCACATATTCGGCCCATGTATTTTCAGCATTTTTCTGTAGAACCACACTTCTGTAGAACCACACTTCTGTTTCATCTTTGAGGACAATGGTCAGCATTTGCTTCTATATAAGAAGACAGATATCACGTAATCGTTCAGTACTCTTTTCTATGTTTACAACGAAATCATTTTGTTTCTCAATACTCTACTTAGCTTTTAAAATGCGTCCTAGGCCCCAAAAAAAAAAAAGAAAAAAAAAGACGATACCAAACTATAAAACACTAGCAGTGTAGCCCGGCGTTGCTCGGGTGTAATGAAAGCTTTAAAACTAATCCATGATCCTGGATGTCAGACTCTTTGGACGTTGGCACAATAGACTAAAAAGCAATAGTTGTTTCCAGTTAAAGTGAAACCATAGACTGAAAGAAAAATGAATGGATGTAAGTCAAATTTTGATTTCCTGGTATCGATATCAAATTTTCTGCACTACTGTAAGAACTGCAACCTTGAAACTTCTGAATATCGTTTCTTATGTCTTTGTCTATGAGTGCATCAAATTTGATTAAAATCGGAGCACTCCTTCTATAACCCGATTTTTTTGATTATCGATTTTCGATATTTATCGGGGGTATCTCGACATAAAACCTAGCTAAGAACACTCGCAGACGCTTATAGTACAACTGTGTAAATTTTCAAGAAAATCGGTTCAGCCATTTCGGAGTCTATAGGTAACGGATACACACACACACAGATAAAGTTTCATGTATAAATAAGTTTAGATTAGATGATAATGGCCATATAATTTTATCGTTCTAAGTTATGAACAGAAAAAATATAAAGTTCTTAGATATAATCCCTTTACATAATTTGTATCAACGGTTTGTGAAAGAAACTTGAATCATGCAGCAGTTTCCGTTAATATCTCTCTTCACTCCTTTTGCCCCAGGAACTTTCTACCAGCAGAATTTCTTACTGCTACGAAAGAGCGGACAGGCAGTCGTTCTCCGATTTTCTGTGTATCGTTCCTCGGAAAAAAAGTGTCTGGTCTCCCCGTTGACGACTGCGCCTCTGAGGTCTCCAAGTGTATGAAAGCTGGCATCGACGGTTCATATATACGCCTCAAACATCCCCAAAAATGAGAAAAGAGCAAACATAAAATACCGGATTAATACTCAAATTTACATTTGCTGTCTCTAAATAAAATTGTTTTGATGAGCTTTCTTCTTTGGTATCTAAATTTTAGGAGTGTAAGCGCACTACTAGATGAAATGCATGCAGCTAAGGGCAGCTTATGAATCCAAATTCCCACTGGAACTTCTACCTTGGATTCGCACGTCCAAATGAATACCAACCTGGCTACGGTTGGGCGAGTTTCGTTCGGATGCGTCGGGTTTGGTAGATGAAATGTTACAACAGGTACACGTGGAGGTGCTAGATTGGCGGCAGGAGCTCATTTTACATTTGATATGGCTAGATGCAACCGTAAGTTCTATGCTAACAATTTCTTCTCTCACACGTCTCACTTTTTACTCAATTTTGAACTTCAAAATTTAAAATTCAGTAACAATCGTCTTCTTTTCTCTTCTTAATTCCTGGTCTTTTATTGTTATCTCTCCTTAATAATGTTTTTATCTTGTTATATCACACCCTGTAACAACTTGTGCCTTAGAGGCTTTATTGCCTTGCTTGAAGTGAAATGATAATGAAATAGTTTGTTCTTGTTTTTCTTTTAATTGTGCAAAACTGCCTTGCATTATTGTATCTTTGTTTTTATTTTTATTTTTTTATTGTGACCCGAAGTCATTTCCGGGAAGTCCAAATTCGCAGTATTTCCCGCGTTTTAGCCACCGCCATTGGTCGGAAGACAACGCCTTGCTGTTTAATGATTTCCTCACTCTCCGTTTCTGGTACTCAAAATGTGCGCATGAAGAGGCTAAGAATTGAAAAGGAAACGATTTGTGAAGGAATTTCCGCTCCCCCCCCACCCGTGAAACTTAATCTCTCCCGACTTTTCAAAACACTTTTGACGTCAGATATTTACCCCTTTTTCTCCGCCCCCCCCCGAAAAAATGGCATTAGAAAAAGAAATAAATTTCATATACACAGATACATGTCACCACCTCCGCATGAGTGTGCAGAAACAGAAAAAAATTGCATATTGGAAACTTTAAAAATACAAAATCATCATTTTCATCATCATGTCCATCGACAAGAAGAAGAAAGAGAACAATAAAATAATAATGATGATGATGATGAGAAGTCTACGACGAAGAGATAGACGAATCTTCTTCTTCATGTGCCGTGTCCCTTCAGGACGTAGGGGATCATGGACTTCCACTTGGCTCTGTCGCTTTCAGTAATTTTTCTCATGGTATCTCTTTCAAGGATATTTACTCTTCTCCCCACTTAAGAGAGATGTGACACACGGTCTTTTTTAACGTACACCCAGGTAAACTCGTCAAATATTAACCATCCCCCACTCACGCGATAGCTGGATTCAAAACCGGTTTTAAACTGGTCTTATTCGGTCTTAATTGGTCATTTGAAACACATCCAGAAGGCCGGGTCCCAGATGTGCGTTGTGGTGCAGTGGATATTGCCATGGAACGACAAATCGAGTGGCCGAGTTCGAATTCCATTTGGATTCCTTGCATTGACTTACGCGCAAATACTCTTTGGAAGGGTATTAATTCGTTTCTTTCTTCCAGTTACGGGTTAAATAACAGCACAGATTGTGTTCTGTAGCCTTGATCGACAACCAGTCCACTGCAGAAAGCAATGGCAACCTACTGCGCGATAATCTTCTTCCCAGTCAATCATGTCTCTTTCGAGACATGGTCGCCCAGCATGTATCACGTATGGCACTTAAATGACTGACTGATTTCTTCCAAGCTGCGCTCCGTCAACTATTTGCTCAGACCTAACAAGTACGTCTCGCGCTGCTTTCCCTGTCTCTTCTTCCATTTATCCGACCTGTGAGTATCAAGTTCTCCAGGCCTTCCTTCCTCATTACGTATCCCAGGAACTTCATTTGTCTCTTCCTGATATTTATTATAAGTTTTCTTCTCGTTGTTTTAGTAAATCAATTTCTTGTTTTATTTTTTTAAAGTGCGTTTTTATTATTATTTCTATTTTGGCGGACGTCAGTCAGTTGAGTGCCATACGTGATACACGCTTGGGCGATCATGTCTCGACAGAGAAATGACTGACTGGGCAGAAGATTATCCCGCAGTAGGTTTCCATTGCTTTCTGGTAGACTGGTTGCCGACCAAGGCTATAGAACCCAATCTGTCCTATTATTTAGCCCATAACTGGAGGGAAGAGGCGGATTAATACCTTTCCCAAGGGTATTTGCGCGTAAGTGAATGCAATGAATTCAGCTGGAATTCGAACTCGGCTCCCCGATTTCTCGTTCCGAGCCGATATCCACTGCACCACAACGCACATCCCAAGAACAAGCGGGCGTAAACAACAGAAATACCTTCCCTTTCTTTTAAAAAAAGTTTTCTATTCATTTTTTTTTCAACGAATTATTATCGATATCCCACTTATTTCGTTGGTTTAGTAAATAAATTTTTCAATTTGACCAAACTGAGCCACAGCAACGCGTGGTCGGGTCCAGCGAGTTATGAATAAGAATGCAGGTTATTACTTGAAGAACTAAGAGGGTACAAATGCAAAGATTAAAAATTTACAAGGTTTTCCATTTCACTAAAAAAAGACATTAAACACGAGTGCTATCGCTTCCTTTAACTTTCCTTTCTTTGTTTCTATTGTTACTTTCTTTCTCTAAGACCAAACAGTGCTTTTGGTATATCTTTGCTTCCGTCTATCCTCACAATTAAACAAGAATGAAACATTGTTTATCAGACGTAATGGAAATGCTTAACGCACGTGCTAACCAACAAATTTTTCATTTTTCTTTCATTCATTATCTCACTGAAACTAAGTAGCGCCTCTGATATATCTTTTCCGCCTTTCCACATGATTGAAACGGAACATTCTATTATTTATGAGGTCTTGGCAGAGCGTAACGCACATACATGATAAGTAAATAAGGGAGGAACAAGTAGAACTATTATAATAACTAAAAATGCCCGCGAAAATTTTACGGTTTTCCTATCTGAACTTTATGATGAATCTTAATTCTTCAGTTAATGATTGAATAAACTCTTTTTTTTTATCATATCACCCCGAACAAGGCAGTAACGCCACTGATGTGCAGGGGGCTACATAAGAGTAAAAGGATTAGAAGAGAGTGAGAAGAAGGACGAACCAGTTAGAAAGGCGCAATAGAAGGATGGGAATACAAGTGTGATGACAGTTGCGAAGGTTGAGAGAAAGGAAAAGATCTACAGGACAGTGTGGAAAGAAATAGGGTCAAGTAGTTCGGAGATGAGAATTGACCTTGTATTTAAATTCCTGGAGGTTGTAGCCGCCAGGAAAGCAAGAATAAGGAAGCGAGTTCCACAGGTGGGAAGTGCAGGAAAAGAAGCTGCAGGAGTAGAATTGTCGCCTGTGAATGGGTAAGACCCAGTTGCCTGTCTGGTTGCACGAGTAAACACCTGTTGCGGAGGAACCAGTGACTCAAGCTCGTTGGAACAGATGCTATAGAAGTATTTATAGAATAGACAAAGCGAAACCATTTCTCGTCGGTGGGGAAGTGGCTGTAGTTGAGCCACCAAGTCGGTACCTATCATATTACTGATTCTCCTTTGGAGCCTGTCAAGAACACGGAGATGAAGAGCGGGGGCACCTGACTATATATGACAGCAGTACTCCATGCATGGACAAATGGTTGATTTGTGTATATGCAGGATGGTTTCAGGTGGGAAAAACTTCCTGGCCCGACACAGTGACCCAACCTTCCTAGCAGTGGATGTAGCTATTGACTCAATGTAGTGGTTCCAGTTGAGATCAGAGGAAAGGGTAAGGCCGAGGAGGCGCAGATGGAGACAAAACATCCGTAGAAATTCCCCTGACACATAGTTGATATTTCAGTTTAACAACAGATTTGAAAATTGACAAATTTTTCTATTATTAATTAAACAAACACTTCTATCTGCCCGTTTTCTTTCTTTCTTTTTCTCGCTGAAACCAAGTAGCGTCTCTCGTATCTCTTTCCGCACGATCAAAACGGAATAGTCAATTATTCACGACGTATTGACAGAGCGTAACCGTTGTGCTAAGTTAGTGAAGGATAATAATAATAAGACTAATGCTTGCTGAAAATTCCCAGACATCTAATGAAATATTTTGCAAAAATAAAAACATATTTATTAATTTTAAAAATCGCTAGTTTTAATTTCTAAAATAAAATTAGACGGTTAGATGATTTTAAGAGCAATTTATTTTTGTTCTTGCTGCAGTCAATGGGTCGGTGTCTCTTCCTGTGCAATGGGAGTGACAATGATAGCGATGACTAGACAAATGGTCAGGTGCCCCTGCCGTTCTCCTCAGTGCAACCACTTTCCCATCGTCGAAATGTGGCCTCCCTCTGTCTCTTCTATAAATACTTTCATGGCTTGGATGAGCTTAAGTCACTGATGCCTCCTCAACAGGTGTTTACCCGTGCAACCAGACTGGCAACTGGGTCCCACCCATTCACAGTCAGGTTAACCAAATGCAGACGACAATTCTACTCCTGCAGCTTCCTCTCTCGCACTTCCCGCCTGTGGAACTCACTCCCGTATTCTTGCTTTCCTGACGGCTACAACCTCCAGAAATTTAAATGCAAAGTTAATACACATCTACTAACCACTGGCCTCTAGCTCTCTCTCCTCCCCTGTATAACCTTCCCTTTCTCTCCACCTATGTATCTGTCATCGCACCTGCTTTCTCAGCTTTCTATTGTTCTTTTCTAACTAGCTTGTACTTCTCACTCTTTTCTAATTAATCTTTTTACATTTATGTAACCCCCTGCACATCAGTGGCGTTTTTGCCTTGCTCGGGGTGAAATGATTAAAAAAATAAAAAATAAAAAATAAATAAATAACAAAACAAAGATAAAACTATTACTTTTACTACTATTACTACTAGCATTGTTTTTGCTACTAATACTACTTCTACTCCTAATGCAATTAACAACAACACAATATGGAGCATTTAGAGAACAATTTTGTTTTTCTTTTGTTTTTTACTATTTATCAACCCTTTGTAGATTATTTAACGCCGAAATGTATTTGGGATCATAGGAACAATTCTTTTTTTGGGAGTGAATATTGCATTTACCATTTTTTGCAGATACAAGTCTAACTATTTAGTTAGCCATAGCTGGCTGTGAGTAATGGATTCATTTTTTCTCAGGGTACTTGTGAATAAGTGAATGACGCGAACCCAATTGAAATTTGAATTCGGCTTTTCAATTTCCAAATTGAGCCATTATCCATTACACAAATAACAATACTGACAAACGCAATGACCCTTACTATAAAAAAAAAAAAAAAGACGTTGCAGAAACAAAACCTTATTTGACTGGTGTATTGCTAGTTTGTTTCTTCCTTTTTCGCTGGCATTATGTTAGTTTGTCTCTCCTTTTCTCTCCTTGGAGGGCTGTAATTTGGTTGTCTTGCTACCCTTTTGAGGTCACTCACTGGCTATTTCAGTTGACTACCCCAACCTCACCTCAATATTCACTTGGTGTGACCAAAAAGTAAAAAAAAAAATTATCTTCCTGGTAGTACCCTCGTGTTGGGATGGGAATCAACTTTGTTTGAAATATTCTTAAAAGTAAGTCATTTTTTTGCTTAATTTTAAACTTTTCATGTTTAATTGGTTTTCTTTAATTTTTTTAAAATTTTAGCAGAAATCTCTTTGACTGGACTTTAACTAAGTTAAAACTTAGCAATCTTTTTATTAAAAAGAAGTTATATTTTATTTTTTCCTATTTTCTATTAAACAAGTTTTTTTAAACTACTCTGTTGAAAATCTATGAGATATTTTGGATAAAACAATTGATAAATCAAATGTTACTTCGCAAGACACACTTTGGGAACAAATACATACTGCTTGGAAGGAGATACCATTAGATACATTGAAGAAGCTTGTGATGTCAATGCCTGAGAGAATGAAGGCTGTGATTAAAGCAAAAGGCTATTATACTAGATATAAAATTTATTTTGTAAAAAGTATTTTTTTCTTGTTAAAGCATTTGTTGGATACATGAAATAAAATTATTTTAATTAAATTGTTTATTTTCTGCCAATATACCTCATAAAAGATAAAATAGTTCTTGTTTTAATACTTTTACACAGTACTGTATATTTGTCAATTTCTATGGCATTTTTTATACTACTACTACTAATACCCTCATTGCTTCCAGTGGAGCATAGACCATCAACAAACCCTTGCCTTCGACAAGGGGGCCGTCGATGCTTCTGAAACATGTGTTTTTTTTATAAATAGAAGAGTTGTGACAGAGGATAGAAAGTGCGACACTGAGATCCGAAAACGCATTGGCCTGACCAAGGATGTATTTCAAACGCTAACCAGGGAACTGAGAGACAGGCTAATCACATTGGAAACAAAGAAAAGAGTCCTGGACCGCCACGTGATATTTCTAATTTTGTATGACAGCGGATATTGAGCAATCTCTTCAAGGATGAAGGAGAGGCTCGAGGCAGAAGAAATGTGGTTTTACAGAAGGATGCTGAAGATACTATAGACCGAGCATGTAAGTAAAGACGATGTGTTGTAGAAGATGCATACCAGAAAAAATATATATTTAACATCAGGATGAGACAGATGAAGTTCTTGGGACACGTAATGAGGAAGAAGGGCTTGGAGAATCTGAAACTCACAGGACGCATAGAGAGAAAGAGAGACAGTAGAAAGCAGTTCAAGACATATTTGATAGGATTGAGAAAACAAATGGCACAGCAAAGTTTTGGTGAAATACCAAGAGGAAAAATATTAGGAGTGACATGGAACAGAAAAAAATGAAAGTCCATGATCGCTTACACCCTGAAGGGACACGGTACATAAAGAAGAAGAAGATGGGGCGCTGACTCTACGAAGAGCCATTTGTCCTCGGTTACGTCAGTTAAGTGCAGTACGTGATACAGGTTTGGGCGATCATGTCTCTTTCAGATCATGACTGACAAAGCAGACAATTTTCCAGCAGTAGTTTACCATTTATATCTGCGTTGGACAGGTTGCCAACCAAGGCTATAGAACCTAATCTGTCCTACTATTTAACATAGGTGAAGAGATGAATTAACATCTTGCAATAAATGCAACGAACTCAACTGGAATTCGAACTCAGCTCAACGAGTTCCTTTTTCGGAGCCGATATCCACTGCACCACAACGCACATTTAGCTATAATGGTTTTAGAATAATCCAGAAATGATAATTGGAGCAAAGCGTCTGTATACCGATAGAAATGAGAGTAAATAAATACACAAAAAGTAGAAAGGTTAGACGACAGCAAGGTGTCTTCTCGCCGGACTTATTCAACCTTTACAGTAGATGATCTTGAGTGAATTATGAATCTTACCTGGACTCATTATTGTCGGTCACAATCTTAACAACATAGGATATGCATTGTTCGATGAGACATGCTAAAATGGTAATTTAGTAAACTTCGACTTGAATGTTCCAAAGCCATAAGCGAATTGGTCTTCGAGACAAGATTGCTAATTCACCGGATTAGAACTTTGACGCAGACGTAAAAACTCAAAACAAAAAGAACATAGATTAAGATGAAAGAAAAAACAAAACAAAAAAAGCAAACAAAAAAAAAACAAAAAACAAAAAACAAAAACTAAAACAAACAAACAAAAACAAAACAAAAAATAAAACAAAGGAAATGAAGAAGAGAAGGAAAGAGAGGAAATGCGTAAAAGAAGAATAACAGAAAAGGAAAGACAAGAAGAAACAATAAGAAAAATAGAGAAAAAAGCAAATTAGAGAAAAAGAAATCGAAGCAGAAAGAGAAAGATCAGAAGATGAAAAATCAGAAGGGGAAAGAGAGTAGAAGAAAAAAGAGGAGGAGAGAAGAAAAAGAAAGAAAGAGAGAAAAAGGAAAAAAACACAGAGAGGAACAGAAGCCAACAAGATGTCGATGTCCTTGACTAAGTTTTTGATTAAATTAATCTTTTGAATATGCAATAAAAATGGGGAAGAAAATAAAAAGAAACACAATAGTGACTTAAATTTGAAAATTCTAATGGATCCGAAATGTTTTCAGATTATTTAATATTAACAAAAAGATAGCAACGTCGCTTTACTCCTTTCAACTACTTGGGATATCAAACCTTAGTGTATCGACATTGCTATCACGAGTCTTATTGAATTCTGAAATATCGTTTTAAACATCGATTTTAGAAAAAGTCATTATCCAAAAGGAAACAAATGTAGAGTGTAGTCGGGGACGACTGAGATTGATGATTCGATGTTTTGCTAAAAAAGCTTGTACGGGACATGAAGAATAGACAAGAACATGTCTCTTTCGAGACATGATCACCCAAGCGTGTTTCACGTATGGCACTTAACTGACTGATACAAATGATAATGAAGGCAACAACCATAAAAATTAAGCACATTTAAAGAAAGCGGGAAAAAAGGACTACAAATAAACTACAAGAAAACTGAATGCATAGTAATTAGTAACGCCCGGTTCACACTCCACCCACGTCTATTGAACAGGTTAAGAGGCTTATCCTTTGTTTCCTGTTTAGGATGTGGTTTCCGGCTTTCTCTTTTCCAATCTTCTTACTTTGTTTTTTTTTCAATTAGAGTAGATAGATCTATCTATCGCCCGGTTCACGCTCCACCCACTTCTATTGAACACGTTAAGAGGCTCATCCCTTGTTCCCTGTTTAGGATGTGGTTTCCGGCTTTCTCTTTTCCAATCTTCTCACTTTGTTTTTTTTTTCAATTAGAGTAGATAGATCTATCTATCGCCCGGTTCACGCTCCACCCACTTCTATTGAACAGGTTAAGAGGCTCATCCTTTGTTTCCTGTTTAGGATGTGGTTTCCGGCTTTCTCTTTTCCAATCTTTTCACTCTTACGTAGCCCCCTGCACATCAGTGGCGTTACCGCCTTGCTCGGGGTGATACGATTAAAAAAAGAAAAAAAATTAGGAACCCAAAATGCCAATTACAAGTTGGGGATACTATAAACAGGAGCAGAAATTTAAATACCTAGGAATTGTTCTAACAGAGGACGGGAAGTACAGTACGGGGATTCGAATGCATATTGACATGGCTAAAAATGCATTCCATAAGCTGAGTAAAGTATTAAGAGACAGGAAAAATTCAATGGAACCAATGAAGAGAGTATTGAATTGTTATGTGATGGATGTCCTTCAATATGGCAGCAATTAGTGGACAATCTCACCAAATATAAAGGAAAGACTTGAAGCAACCCAAAAGTGATTATACAGAAGGAAGCTGAGGATACCATGGGCATGAACGACAAGGTTTTGGACTGGATGGACACGAAAAGGAAACTGTTATGGCGAAACACACTTATTCCTCAGATAATGGACTCTCCCTCCTATATCAATAAGATTTCTTGGGAAGTTCATAGGAGTTCTTTAGTCCTCTTTTGAAGTTCAGTAGAACTACTAGGCAGCTGATATTAGTCGGCAGTTAGCCGAATATTAAGGAGTCAGCTTTTAGTGGAAGATTACCAAGTTCCTAACATTTAGGGTACATTAAGTCGATTAGCAACCGACATAGCACGATTATAACCTTCAGTGCGAAAACTACCCCACAACAGAAACTGATACTTGATATAAGGAAAAGACAGCTGAAGTTTTAGGGACATTTAATGAGGAAGGAGAACTTGGAGAAACTCATGCTCACGGGACGGATAGAAGGAAGAGACACAAGGGAGAGCAACGTATGACATACTTTATGAACTTTAACAGATGGATGGTGGAGCGGGGATTTAGTAGGATAACAGGAGAAAGGGCTTAGAACTACAAGGTAAAGTGAAATGTGTAAGGCCATGATTGCCTACGTCCTGAAGGGACACGGCACATAGAAGAAGAATCCTACCAATATTTTCCCGTAGTAAGTTGCCATTACTTTATGCTGTAGACTGGTTGCCAACCAAGGCTATAAAACACTATGATCTGCTATTCAATCATTTTATCCAGATCAATCAGTTAAGTGACATACGTGATTCACACATGGGGGATCTTATCTCTTTCGATCCATGACTGACTAGGCAGAATATCTTCCTACAGTAAGTTGCCATTTCTTTCAGCGGTAGACTGGTTGCCAACAAAGGTTATAGAACCCAATCTGTTCTGCTATTCAATTTCAGTTAGTTAAGTGTCATACGCAATACACGCTTCGGTAATCATGTCTCGAAAGAATATTTTCACGCAGTAGGTTGCCATTACATTCTGTGGTAGATTGGTTGTCAGCCAAGGCAATAGAACCCATTATATTCTTGATGTGGATCCGAAAGAATAACTCGGACAACGGATAATAGGTTTAACATAATGTATTTAACAAGGTAAATATAACTACAAGAGTGGCAGTAAGCCAGGCCTACCTGGCGGGCTGCTTCCGGAACTACTGTATTTACTAGCCTTCCCACGCAAGGCCGGATGTGACACATGGTCATTTTAATGTGGGTATTCCCGGCCATATAGCCGGGCCAAAAATATGTCTGTCTATTTTTACCGAGTCGTGGTTCTACCCTTCGGCGGAACCACGACTGGGTTTGTGCTCTCTGCTCGGAAGCAGAGAGCGCCCCCTGCCCGAAGGCAGAGAACTGACAGTGTCATAGTAACAGCGGCAAATGCCGACTGGAACTACTGTATTTACTAGCCTTCCCACGCTAGGCCGGATGTGACACATGGTCATTTTAATGTGGGAATTCCCGGCCATATAGCCGGGCCAAAAATATGTCTGTCTATTTTTACCGAGTCGGGGTTCTACCCTTCGGCGGAACCACGACTGGGTTTGAGCTCTCTGCTCCGGAAGCAGAGAACGCCCCCTGCCCGAAGGCAGAAGAATTGACAGTGTCATAGTAACAGCGGCAAATGCCGACTGGAACTACTGTATTTACTAGGCTTCCCACGCTAGGCCGGATGTGACACATGGTCATTTTAATGTGGGAATTCCCAGCCATATAGCCGGGCCAAAAATATGTCTGTCTATTTTTACCGAGTCGTGGTTCTACCCTTCGGCGGAACCACGACTGGGTTTGTGCTCACTGCTCGAAAGCAGAGAACGCCCCCTGCCCGAAAGGCAGAGAACTGACAGTGTCATAGTAACAGCGGCAAATGCCGGCTGGAACTACTGTATTTACTAGGCTTCCCACCCGCAAGCCCGGATGTGACACATGGTCATTTTAATGTGGGAATTCCCAGCCATATAGCCGGGCCAAAAATATGTCTGTCTATTTTTATTCCGAGTCGTGGTTCTACCCTTCGGCGGAACCACGACTGGGTTTGTGCTCACTGCTCGAAAGCAGAGAACGCCCCCTGCCCGAAGGCAGAGAACTGACAGTGTCATAGTAACAGCGGCAAATGCCGGCTGGAACTACTGTATTTACTAGGCTTCCCACGCAAGCCCGGATGTGACACATGGTCATTTTAATGTGGGAATTCCCAGCCATATAGCCGGGCCAAAAATATGTCTGTCTATTTTTACCGAGTCGTGGTTCTACCCTTCGGCGGAACCACGACTGAGGTTTCGTGCTCTCTGCTCGGAAGCAGAGAGCGCTCCCTGCCCGAAGTCAGAGAACTGACAGTGTCATAGTAACAGCGGCAAATGCCGACTGGAACTACTGTATTTACTAGCCTTCCCACGCTAGGCCGGATGTGACACATGGTCATTTTATAGTGGGTATTCCCGGCCATATAGCCGGGCCAAAAAAATGTCTGTCTATTTTTACCGAGTCGTGGTTCTACCCTTCGGCGGAACCACGACGGGTTTGTGCTCTCTGCCCGAAGGCAGAGAACCGACAGTGTCATAGTAACAGCGGCAAATGCCGACTGGAACTACTGTATTTACTAGCCTTCCCACGCTAGGCCGGATGTGACACATGGTCATTTTATAGTGGGTATTCCCGGCCATATAGCCGGGCCAAAAAAATGGCTGTCTATTTTTACTGAGTCGTGGTTCTACCCTTCGGCGGAACCACGACTGGGTTTGTGCTCTCTGCCCGAAGGCAGAGAACTGACAGTGTCATAGTAACAGCGGCAAATGCCGGCTGGGACTACTGTATTTACTAGCCTTCCCACGCAAGGCCAGATGTGACACATGGTCATTTTATAGTGGGTATTCCCGGCCATATAGCCGGGCCAAAAAATGTCTGTCTATTTTTACCGAGTCGTGGTTCTACCCTTCGGCGGAACCACGACTGGGTTTGTGCTCTCTGCCCGAAGGCAGAGAACCGACAGTGTCATAGTAACAGCGGCAAATGCCGACTGGAACTACTGTATTTACTAGCCTTCCCACGCTAGGCCGGATGTGACACATGGTCATTTTATAGTGGGTACTTCCCGGCCATATAGCCGGGCCAAAAAAATGGCTGTCTATTTTTACCGAGTCGTGGTTCTACCCTTCGGCGGAACCACGACTGGGTTTGTGCTCTCTGCCCGAAGGCAGAGAACTGACAGTGTCATAGTAACAGCGGCAAATGCCGGCTGGGACTACTGCACTGAGAGTATAAACCTTATGGTTTAAATAATGACTGGAAGAGTCCATAAGTGTCAGTAGGTACGCGCCCACAACAGTTCTGCTATTTAACCTAATAGCTGAAGGTTCCAATCTCACAATTTTCGACAATAAGGCTAAAACCCGGACCATAAATGCTATGATTGATCATCGCCAAAAAAAATAAAAATAAAAATAAAAATAGTACAATGCTGTATACAAGCTTATAGAAAAAAAAACAGAGATTTACTCAGTATATGTTGATTTAGAATGACTCTAACACACATAGGATGTGCGTTGTGGTGCAGTGGATATCGACTCGGAACGAAAAATCAGGGAGCCGAGTTCGGATTCCAGTTGAATTTCTCGCATTCACTTACGAACAAATACCCTTTGCAAAGGTATTAATCCGTCTCTTCTCTCAAGTTATGGGTTAAATAATAGGACAGATAGGGTTCTATAGCTTTGGCTGGCAGCCAGTCTACTGCAGAAAGCAATAGCAACCTACTGCGGGATAATCTTCTGCCTAGTCAGTTATGTCTCTTTCGCGACATGATCGTCCAAAGCGTGTATCCCGAATGTCACTTAACTGACTAACACACTTAGAGAGAGAGAGAGAGAGAGAGAGAGAGAGAGAGAGAGAGAGAGTGGGGTGCGATAGGTAAATTGTCGTCGATTTCTACTTTTAATTTTACGTATATGCATTGTTTTTGATTTTGTCGACTGCACAATATATCAGGGTCAGATGGGCACCTTCTGTGTGAAAAAAATCACCATGACGCAGTTTACTCTGCCAGAAATCTGGAAACTGCACTGCTAGCCCTCGCGCCGATAACTTCAATACGAACATCTCTGAGTGTTTGTGTGTTGAATCTGAGGACAGTGCAGAGGATTCGGAAAGAGTTGGATGATATATCCAGCCAACATCATGGTATTTGGAGCGATCACTAGGGATGGCAACATTATACTCCCTCCCCACCCACCAATAGATCCACAGACTCAACACGGAGGCCTACATCAAATGCCTTGAGGAGGTAGTGCTGCCCTGGGTCAAGAGGGTGGCTGCTGGAAGGCGATATATTTTGCAACTTTACTCTGCACCATACTAAACAAGCTGGAGAACCTAGTCATGGCTCTCAGAAAATTCCTGCAGCCATATTACTCCTTACATCAGGCAACCTAACTCCTCAAACTGAAACCTACTTGTTTGTTATGTGTGGGGTGCAGTTGAGAGAGTGACCAACAAAACTCTTTGTAATACCAAATATGCACTGAAAGCAGTGATTACGGCAGCATTCACTTAACAAGGACAACACCCTGACGTGTTGCCGAAGATTCCGAAAACGTCTGGAGGCCATGGTTAACACCAATGACGATTTTATTGAATAAATTTACTCAAATTAATAAGTTTATTTCAAGATATTTTTGTGTAATTTTGGTAAATATGTGTGTTAAAATGAGATGTCAGTGATATTTTCATTTTTGTGTCATTTAGACGACAATGTATCCATCAAATCTCGATATATATATATATATATATATATATATATATATATAGCAAGTAGCAAGTCCACTAATTAGTGGTTAACTAGGGCAAGGAATGTTTTGTATATTTTAACACCCTCAAAACAAAATTGTTGTCATTAAATAACACAGAGAACGTTTTACTGTCTGCCATCAGCATGACTAATGCTAAACTCCAAAAGAGCAATACCCTACATCTTGTTTTCCATAACATGAAATAGAATGACTATATTGAATGAATTGCTAGGTTTACTGCAAGGAAATATATATATATATATATATATATATATATATATATATATATATATATATAAATTCTATGTATTTAGGCTGGGAATGCTATTAAAACAGAAAAGAATTTGTATCGGTTCATTTTAATGATGGACTTTTTTTAGTTACGAAAAAAAACTTTTAAATATTTTAATGGTAAAGTTAGTAAAATAAGCATTAAATCTAGCAGAATGATTAAACAGGTATGAAGATTTTTATAAATTTAACGTTTTGCTGTTTAATTTGGTATTAAATTAAATTAACTTGCGAGGCAAAACAAAATTGCTGGAGATTTTTCTCATTTAATCTTATTTAAAATTAAATATCTGTTCAACTGGTGTGAGACGCCAGATGTCAAGCTAATTTGACCAGCAACAACAATAGATGAGTTCGAAAATAGATGGAGGTGTTATCTGTAAATGAACGGCAATCCTCTTATCACGTTTCTGGAAGTAGAGGCAATTCAGGAAAATGGTACATTTTATGTGGGTAGAAAAGGAAATTAAATTATGCAAGTTACTTTTTTTATTTTTCACTTTTCAAGTGCATTATAGTTTATTATATTTCCGTGTCTTGATCCTGACTGAACTTTTCCTCTTATGTTTTCTTCAGTTCAGGTAAAAATAATTGCATGAGTATCAAGTTATATAAAAATCCTGTTATAAGCAGAAAAGAAAAAAGCGAACAACTCTTCTGTTTTTGTTTTTGAAAAAGCAATTCTTTTAAACCTTCACACCCAAACGCACGGATGTTATGATTATATCAGTTCAGCTAATCTTTCATAATGTTCTATTTCTAGGGATATGCTTTGATATATATATATATATATATATATATATATATATATATATATATAACTGTTGGTATAATGTTATGCAATACATTACAATACAATGTCTCTTCCTAATACTTTGAGATAACTTCCGGAGGTTTTTCACAGTGTGAAAACTTTGGGTGGTTTCGGCGGCGGATATGCATTGCTTCTGCTGTTTTTGTCATTTACACACACACACACACACACACACACACACACACACACACACACACACACACACACACATATATATATATACATATATATACACATATATACACATTATTATTATTATTATTATTATTATATGGGCGCTTAGCTGAGTATTTAATAAGTTAACATCACGATATGATAACCGGGTTCGAATTGAGAAGATCTGGGGTCTTTTTTTGCCCGAGTGTACGAACTTGAAATGCCCCACGGTTAAAATTGGTCATTGTACCACATCCCACCTTTCTGCGAAGACTCGGTTAAATACAGAGAACCGAGTTCGAATCTCACCGTAGTCGATTTTTCTATGAAGGAACTACCGCTAATATCGGACTGAGAAGATGATTCCAGCTATGGGTTAAATTATAGGACAGATTGGGTTCTATAGTCTTGGCTGGAAACTGGTCTACCGCAGAAAGCAATGGCAACCTTCTGCGGGATAATCTTCTGCCCAGTCAGTCATGTCTCTTTCGAGACATGATCGCCCAAAGCGTGTATCACGTATGGCACTTAACTGACTGATGGGCTACAAGGGATCATTTCTATAAGAACCCTTTTCCAATCAAGGCGAGGGTTCCATCTGCAACTGGATGTCCTCACGATGTCATCTTTGCACTTATTAAATATCACGCTAAACCTTTAGGTGCCCAGAAGTTTTTTTTAATTGTTCGTGCTTATAGAACAAGAATAGCATTTCGAACTCAAATTAAGAAAGCCAAAATATTTCACATCTTAAATTATTATTATTACTATAGGAATAATGTTTCGAACTCTTAATCGAAGTGCAATGTAAACGATCCTGACTTGGCATCTCCACTTCAGTCACTTTCTCACCGACGTGACGTGGCTTCGCCCTGTCTTTTTTACGAATATTTTCATGGCAACTGCTCTGACGAAAAATTTTGCCCTGGTGCTCTGACCAGATGAATTTAAGCACGCTATCAAGTTGACATCTACGCCCCACTCATTTACCGTTGAAATAGTTAAACGTAATCACCTCTTCTAATCTAACAGTTTCTTACCTCGCACTTCCCACCTGTGGAACTCCCTTCCACTTACTTACTTCCCTGATAGCTACAAAAATTTAAATGCAACGTTAATTGCTATCTTCTAATTTACTGAATTCCATTAATGTTTTATACTTTCCTTAATACCCGCTGTATTCAGACTTTTCTTTCACAGTAACCCCTTGAGCACTAGTGTCGGTCCCGCTTGGCTTAGGGTGAAATGGTAACAAAAAGAAGAAATGAATGTACTCCTTCTGAAGAAAGCTGAAGTGTTTCACATCCAAAATGATTATTGTTTTACTTCTTTAACTACTATGAATATAATATTTTAATGTATGTCTGGCCACTCTTATCCGAGGATACCTGTCTACTTGGGCGGCTAGCTAATCCCCATTGCTGGCGTCTGCTCAGGCACATTTGTATCTGTTCAAAAATCACAGAACCCACCTGTGATTTATACTGCAACTATGCTGAGTACTCCTTAGTTACAGTTTCTGGAGGAGAACGCATTATATAGTGTGAACAATGGTCTGAACAAAGCCAGAACGCTCAAACCCTCGGTCACGGTGACTTATGACTTCGTGTTAACCCAACCATCGGTGACTTCCAAAGGGTTCCGTCTGTCCAATTTTACTAAAAAAATTTGGGTCAACCTGTGGTATGGTTTTCGGGTACTTTCTAAAGGTACTGCACGCTGGGGATAATCTTTCCCAGACCGATAACACCAAGAAGTCATCTTACTGGTAAATCAACCAAGGTTAGTTCCGAACTCGGGCCTCACTGTCAGAAATTGAACGTCCAATAGCACATTAATAAGCTTAACATAAACAGTCAGAAAATCATAAATATGTGACTCTTAGTGAAGATCGATTGGCCTACACTAGCAATAGCCGGCAATATTACCTTTTAAACAAACGAATTTCACAAGGGTTATGTCATGGACATTTTTTGGCAGAAAAATAATGGCATAATTGATCCTTACTTTTATTTAATAGTCATATGTGAGTCTTAAATATTTGGTTATATTTCTGAGATGAGGTAGTATTTACATTGTTTGCACTGTTCGGACTGTTGTTCTCAACTTTATTGCCATATTTACGACGTTTCGGCCGTTGTACGCCCCGGCCTTCTTCAGGTGCTAGGAATTTCGAACCGAACCCTTTATTTCGATTACGCCGATAAATCATTCTCATTCCATGTGCGATGCTCCTTATGGTAGCCATATAGTTATCTCTTTTTAACTCAACTCTGTAAATTGTTCACCACTTATGTAGCCTGGTATAAAATTGACAATTCTTTGGGTCTTACTCTTTGGGTCAAGTCACTTGAACTAAATAACACCTATATCCACTGAGCCATGTGTCCTTGAGGACATCAGTATATGAATTTCTAGGATTTATAAACCTAATGTCTCAGTAATCATTGTTTTACCAGAGCTCATATTGCAATCTTTGACGCTAATGATTTTTTCTAGTACTCCGTATTACTGATTCTCGTATTAATTTCTATGCTTTGCAGGCTTAGGAGATTTTTGTGGCCTAACAGAGTTGAGTTAAGGGTAGATGCATACATGACTACCATAAGTGGTATCACACATGGAATGAGAATGATTTACCCCAGTGATCGAAATAAAGGGTTCGGTTCGGAATTCCTAGCACCTGAAGCGTACACCGGTCGAAACGTCGTAAACATGGCAATAAAGATGCAGACTACAGTCCGAACAATGTAAATAATGTGAATATACTTTTTTGTCTTAACGTTTACGTTGTCAGTTCTTCAAATGTTGGTTTCATAAACATTTGGGATTTAAGTTGAACAAACTCCTTAAAAACTGTTCATTTTGCTAATAGACTAATTAAAATCTGATAGTTTAAAAAAATGCGGTGTAGTGACCGTATGACACATTGATGGTTTTTTTTAAATAATCCGAATATCCGATAAGTAACAGATAACGGATGTACTTAGTGGTGCAGTGGATATCGGCTCGGAACAAGAAATAGGAGAACCGAGTTCGAATACCAGCTGAATTCGTTGAATTCACTTACGCGTAAATACCCCTGGGAAAAGTATTTATCCGTCTCTTCTCCCTCCAGGTATGGTTTAAATAGCAGGACAGATTTGGGTTCTATAGCTTTGGTTGGCAACCAGTATACTGCAGAAAGTAATTGCAACCTACTGCGGGTAAATCTTCTGCCCAGTCAGTCATGTCTCTTTCGAGACATGATCACCCAAGCGTGTATCTCCTGTTCAGTCAGTCAGTTAAGTACTTAACTGAACAGGTGATAAATTTGTTTAAAAGCCTGTTTTGTACGATGCGGTGTTAAAAAGCTATTGGATCGACACCTATCTCAAAACCAGAACAAATGTGACAAAACATCAAGATTATTTTTATTTTTATTTTTATTTTAATCATATCACCCCAAGCAAGGCCACTGCCACTATAGCGCATGGTGCTACATAGAGCGGTTGGGTATAGGGGATAATTGCACCCCAAGAAAGGCAATAATGCCACTAAGACGCAAGAGGTTACAGAGTGTTAGTGAATATGAGAAAAACTATTATTAAGTAGAGAGGATAATAAAAGAATGAGAATTATGAAGACAGATGATATTGATTGACATTTCTTTAACATTTTTGAAGATCAAATTTGATTGGGAAGCAAGAAGTCGGAAGAGGTTTCTAAGGCGAGAGAAAAAACTGTTGAATCTAGAAATTTCAACTGCAAATTGATGAAACTTTTCTGCTAATCTAATCTTCTTCTTCTTTACGTGCCGTGTCCGTTCAGGACGTAGACGATCAAGGGCTTCCACTTGCTTATATCTCTTTATCCCTTTTAACCTTTTTTCTCTTGATATCTCTCCCAAACACCACTCCGCCATCCACTTGCTTAAGCCCATCAATTATGTGTTATGCGCTCTTCCCTGTATCTTTTCCCCCTCTATCCGTCCTGTGAGTATTAGATTCTCCAAGCCCTCCTTTCTCATTATGTGACCCAGAAACTTCAGCTGTTTCTTCCTGATGCTAAGTATAAGTTACTTTTTCGTTTACATCCCCTCCAAAACCTCACATGTTCCGACTATGTTGTCGATGATTCAACTTTCTGAAGGTTAGTATCAGCCATACTGATAGAAGTTAAAATGCGTTTTCTCAGATGATTAACAAAGGGCAGTTACGCTTTCGAAACGTTAAAATTAATAATACCCCATAATAGGTGATTCTTGAGATCAGCTGCCAATTTGACCTTATCGAACTGATCAGACTTACGATTACGCTAAGAATAATTAGTTGTCATCAGTATATACAAGTTAACCTGTCGTATGCGACCACCTGTTGTTAACGACCGTTTTTCTATGCACGGACGATTTGCTAATGTTAATTGACCCTTAGTGAGCGACAGCCTCCAGAAAGTGACCAGCGACTAACATTAACGAGTGAGAATTACTGAAATTGCGACCGCTTTAAAAAGAATCCATTTTGGTCGTACACTGCGAACTTCTAAATTAGGAGAAACTAAACGAGTAATCTATTTCATTTTGATTTGATCTGAGCCAGGAACACTTCCTCATTGTTTTGTTATTGTAGTGTTGTATCAAACTTTTATTTCTTGTTGAAATGTACATTGCCTGAGTTTACCTCACGGTCAAACATCGGCTGTTTTGTATAACATGTATTGCATTTGACATGTTCAAGGGATTTATCGCAGTCTCTGTTATGACTTGGATAAATTCAGAGATGGGGAAAATCACAATTATGTCCCTTTCTGAAATGTCTATCTTTTCTTTCCTTTATTTTTTGTGTGTATCTATCTACTCTATTTCTATCTGGGTATATCTATCTCTGTCTCTCTGTTTCTCTACCGCCACCCACGATCGCCGTCAGTTTTTTGTATGTCTTGTTTTTTTTTCAGTGTATTATCGCAGATTCTCTTTTGCTATCACTCACATGTAAGAAAAATATTTTGGTCTTTTGTTGACCGTTGTAAATACGTTTTTTAAAATTTAAAAATGAATTATACAGAATAAATTTCTTTTAAGTTCAGCCATTTTCTTATGTCCTCATGTATTTATTACCAGATTACATGGTAAAATTCTTATATGTACATTCTGATGAGTGGAATATACGTTCCTGACGTAAATAGGTTATGACTATGAGCCTTTAGTGACCGACCACCTGTCGTATGCGACTAGTTTTTGGTGGCAGTAGAGGTTTGTCGCATACGACATGTTCCACTGTATATCATAGATAGATAACATTGAGTATGGAAAGTCATTTATGAAAATTAGGAATAATGTAGGTACAAGAAAAGGCTACTTCGGCAGCTCAGTATACAAGTGAGAACGGTAAATAATGTTTTGTAAAAATTTACATATTTTTCCGTCAGTGAGTGGAGTACCGGTGAAATGTCGTAGTGAGTCAATGAGAGAGGATATAGTTTAAACATTTGGCAGTAACTGATCTAATGTTGAATCAAAGTATTTGTTGGTTAGTGCTGAATAAATAAAAAAAGAACACGAAGTTTTGGTGGCTAAATACTGGCAGAAACTTTTGGTGTAAGCTTTTATTTATCGACAATGATTTCATTTACACAAAATCTAGAACAGTTTCGTCCGATGTTATCATAACAAAAAACACTCGCATCTGACAGAGTGGATAAATTAAGACATCTGTAAACAAGAACTGATTTTCTTCTGTCATTCTTTCCATTGTTTATATTTTTGTGCCTGTCTTCATTTTTGTTGTTTCTCTTCTTTTTTTCTTATCTTTCTATTTTTCTTTTCATTCTATTTTTCTTTTTGCTATCGTTTTTCTTTCTGTTTTTCGTTATCTTTCTTTTTTTCTGACTTTTTCATGACTTTTCTTCTTTTTGTTTTCTTTTTTCCTGCTTTTTCCTCTTTCTGTTCTGTATCTTTTTGTTTTTCTTTTCATTTTCTTTCTTTTTTTCTATATTCTTTTTAGTTGTCTTCTATCTTCCTGTTTTCTTTTTTATCATTTTCTTTTTTTCTGTTTTTACTTTTTTTTTTTTAATCATATCACCCCGAGCAAGGCGGTAACGCCACTGAAGCGCAGGGGCTACGTAGGAATGAAAAGATTGGAAAAGAGAAAGCCGGAAACCACATCCTAAACAAGGAACAAGGGATGAGCCTCTTCACCTGTTCAATAGACGTGGGTGGAGTGTGAACCGGGCGATAATTTAGTCTATCTACTCCAAACTGATGTTAGTTTTCTTCTTTCTGTATTTCTTCTCATTGTCTTTTTTCTGTCTTTTTCACATTTCAACCCACGAGGACTAAACCCCCCCCCCCCCAAAAAAAACCCCCCCAAAAAACAAAAACAAAACAAAACAGCAAAACAAAACGAAAACTATTATTTAAAAAAGCGACAACAGATAGCATAACTCATTCAACGCATACTCCGTCAAGTGGAAGGGAAGTTGTGTAGGGATAAGAAATTAGGAATTAAAATCAACCTTCTTCTTCACTTTTACAAAAGTTCACAATGACGTGCGAAATCCTGGTTTTTCCCAAATAAAAAAAAGGATTGACCATGTACCTGAAGAAAAAGTCGAAACCAGATTTTGCAAGTAGGTGCTAAATTGATTTTTGACCAATGGAAACGACTTGCAAGACTTGAGGACTTCTCTGGAGGCGTGGAGTGAAAAAGAAGAAAAAAAAATTGGAAGAAGAGGTCGAATGAAACTGTGATGTGCCCTGCGTGCGGGTCGGCTTCTTGAATTATCTTTCGTTACATTGCCACGAGATCCTCAGCTAACCGCTCCCATGTCGGACTGCCTTTGATAGGTTGGGGACGTGGTTTAAATAGTGAAACTTCTCATGATGCCGGCTCCGTCGAGCCTTTTTGCATCTAGATGTGAAAATACGTCATATATGAAATTGCTGTTTTTAATCCAGTCAGGATTCAGAATTTTACTTTTCGCACTGAATTGTGAATAGTCATTTGAATCCACTTTTGCGGGTATGCAATTTTACTTTGGGTTTTCCCAAAGGATTTTAGTTCTTAATTTCTTATCCCACTACATTTCCTCTTTCCCACTTTTTGTATTGTCTTTTTGTATTGTTTTTATTTTCTATGTCTTTCTTTTCACTATTTTCCTTCTTCCGTTTAGTCTTTCTTTTTGTTGCCTTTCTCACTCCTCTCTTTCTTTTCATTGTCTATCTTTGTTTATAATCGTCTTTCTTTTCATTGCCATTCTTTTCGCCTGACGCGGACTCGAACTTTCCCCGTCTCTATCTGTCTATTTCCATGTTCTCTGTATCTTTTCTTTTTTCTACCTCACTCACCTACATTTCTTTCATTCGATTATTTTTGAATTACGCCACATATAAATGGATACTGTTAATTAATATTTCTTCCTTCCTGAAACTAGACTACTGAGAGCCAGGAAAATTTCATTGGAAGCAAAGAAAAGAGTGCTGGACTGTTATGCATCGCAGCGAATGTTGGACGATCTCCTCATAGATGAAGGAGAGGCTCGAGGAAGCAGAACTGTGATTCTACAGAAGGATGCTTAAGATACCATGGAGCGAACAACGACGAGGTGTTGGAAAAATGCAAACGAAGAGAAAACTTATATTTAACATCAGGAAAGGACAGCTGAGATTCGTGGGACACGTCATGAGGAAGAAGAATTATATACAGCTATCTAACTTGTATCATAGGGTTCAATACTAAAGATGCTAGAAAAAATGGTCGGCTCATCTTACTGTTTTGGTAAGTACCTGACACCTGTCATACTTTTATTTATTTATTTATTTATTTTTTCACAAAACACAGATCGGACGAAAGATGAAGTACTGCTGGCATATCTGAAATGGAGTTGCTCAACCGTGATAGAGTTCAGCCTTGACAGACTTCAGCCTTGAAAGCGTTCAAAATCGCTTACGCGGTCTTGCAGGGTGATGGGTGACACTTCCAACTCTACACCCTTTTTCACCACAAACGCATCGTTGCAGGCCTATTGCTACTGCGTTGCTATTCTATGGCAAATATTAAGATAAGTTCAATTCGTTAGTCTCACGAGTTCAAACCTTTACAGCAGTACAAGACATTTTATACCGAGTCAAATCGTCCGCATTTGTTCGGTATTCTAAAAGCAAGAAGAAAGTTCCACTCAGTTCTTTTCAAGAACGCTGTGTGTATACTTCCCGGAACACTTCAATAGTAATCCCTTCAATTCAATAGTCAGTTATTATCTATCTTTCTTATCATTATAATATTCTCTTCTTTTACTCCCTATTAAACACGAATAATCCAGTAAAACTCTATCATGAGTTATTCTTGGGCCTTATATTGTGCGAAATTTAGTAAAAATAAAGTTATCAATTATCACACGTCCCTGATATTACAACGGGTTATATCCGCTGTGGACATCCTTCTCCTAGTATCCTTGTACCAGACTAGATTACACTTAAGAAATACTACATGTCTGCCATAAGAGTGAGAACATTTGTATATAGTTGTATAAAAAATATGTGATCGCAAGCACAACGCTATAAAAAAAAGTGTGTCTGTGTGTGGCATGTGGTGGATAATCCATTTGTGGTGGGAGCGAAATCAAAGAGTAAATGTGTAGGGTTAAATCAGATGCAAAATGTAGTGGTTAAATCAAATGTTAAAAATGGGGCGAAATCGGATATTAAAAATAAAAGGGGTTAAATCAGATGTTAAAAGTGGTGGTTAAATCAGAGATTAAAATAGTGAGAGGTTAAAAGTGTAAGGGGTTAAATCAGAGGTTAAAATAGTGGGGTGTAAATCAGAGGTTAAACGTGTAAGGGGTTAAATCAGGTGTTAAAAGTGGTGGTTAAATCAGAATTTAAATAGTAGAGTCTAAATCAGAGGTTAAAAGTGGAAAGGTGGTAAATGTTGTGTTACAGGTGGGATTTCAATCAGATGTTAAGATTTCTTATTCACTATTTTTATCTGATCTCATAAAATGAATTCTTTTCATTGTATTATCCAAGAATGCCAGAATTTCTGCCAGGATTCGTCACCAGCGGCCGTAATCTGAACAATATAAACTACGCAGATGATACAGTGCTGACAGCAGACACAGAAAGCAAACTACCAGACCTCCGACAGGACGTAGTAACGGAAAGTAGAAAGAAAGGACTACATATAAACTACAAGAAAACTGAATGCACGGTCATCTGTAAAAAGAGGAGACCAAAATACAATCTACGGGCCGGGAATACTAAAATCAAAGAAAACAAAGAAAGGAAACTACAAGACCTACAAGAAGTATTAATGAAAGCGGAAAGAAAGGACTACATATAAACTACAAGAAAACTGAATGCACGGTCATCTGTAAAAAGAGGAGACCAAAATACAATCTACGGGCCGGGAATACTAAAATCAAAGAAAACAAGGAAAGGAAACTACAAGACCTACAGGAAATCATTAAAGAAAGCGGAAAGAAAGGACTACATATAAACTACAAGAAAACTGAATGCACGGTCATCAGTAAAAAGAGGAGACCAAAATACAATCTAAGGGCCGGGAATACTAAAATCAAAGAAAACAAAGAAAGGAAACTACAATACCTACAGGAAGTCATTAAAGAAAGCGGAAAGAAAGGACTACAAGAAAACTGAATGCACGGTCATCTGTAAAAAGAGGAGACCAAAATACAATCTACAGGCCGGGAATACTAAAATCAAAGAAAACAAAGAAAGGAAACTACAATACCCACAGGAAGTCATTAAAGAAAGCGGAAAGAAAGGACTACAAGAAAACTGAATGCACGGTCATCTGTAAAAAGAGGAGACCAAAATACAATCTACAGGCCGGGAATACTAAAATCAAAGAAAACAAAGAAAGGAAACTACAATACTTACAGGAAGTCATTAAAGAAAGCGGAAAGAAAGAACTACAAGAAAACTGAATGCACGGTCATCTGTAAAAAGAGGAGACCAAAATACAATCTACGGGCCGGGAATACTAAAATCAAAGAAAACAAGGAAAGGAAACTACAAGACCTACAGGAAGTCATTAAAGAAAGCGGAAAGAAAGGACTACATATAAACTACAAGAAAACTGAATGCACGGTCATCAGCAAAAAGAGGAGACCAAAATACAATCTAAGGGCCGGGAATACTAAAATCAAAGAAAACAAGGAAAGGAAACTACAAGACCTACAGGAAGTCATTAAAGAAAGCGGAAAGAAAGGACTACATATAAACTACAAGAAAACCGAATGCACGGTCATCAGCAAAAAGAGGAGACCAAAATACAATCTAAGGGCCGGGAATACTAAAATCAAAGAAAACAAAGAAAGGAAAATACAAGACCTACAGGAAGTCATTAAAGAAAGCGGAAAGAAAGGACTACAAGAAAACTGAATGCACGGTCTTCTGCAAAAAGAGGAGACCAAAATACAGTCTACGGGCCGGGAATACTAAAATCAAAGAAAACAAGGAAAGGAAACTACAATACCTACAGGAAGTCATTAAAGAAAGCGGAAAGAAAGGACTACATATAAACTACAAGAAAGCTGAATGCACGGTAATCAGTAACAAGAGGAGCCCAAAATGTTAACTACAAGTCGGGGATACTACAGAAGGATGCTGAGGATACCATGGACAGATCATGAGATCAACGACGAGGTTTTGGAGGGTAGAAACGAAGGCTGATACTTAACATCAAGAGAAGACAGCTGAAGTTTCTGAGACATGTAGTGAGGAAGGAGGGCTTAGAGAATCTGATGCTCACCGGGCGGATAGAGGAAAGGAGAGACAGAGAAAAACAACGTGTGACATAGTTAGTAGACTTGAGAAGATGGATGGCGGAGCGGGGGTTGAGCGGGATAACAGAAAACGGGATGTTAAGAGGTAATAGGGATAAAGAAATGTGGAGGGCCTTGATCGCCTAAGTCTTGAAAGTACAAGACACACAGAAGAAAAAGAAGTTTGGGAAAATACTCATACTTCGTTTTAATGTATAAAAGAGAGAAATATCGGTCTGATATGGAAAGTGCGACACAAAGATCAGAAGGCGAATTCGCATGGCAAAGGATGCGATCCAGAAGCTGAGTAAAGTACTAACATACAGGAAAATTTCACTAGAAACAAAGTAAAGAGTGCTGGATTGCTATGTTATGTCAGTTCTTAAATACAGCAGTGAATGCTGGACAATATCATCGAAAATGAGGACAAAACTTGAAGCAGCGGATATGTGGTTCTACAGAGGATGCTTCGGATATCGTGGACTGAGCATGCAAGCAACGATGAGGTGTTGGAAACAATGGCAACGAAAAGGAAATTTATACTGAGACAACTGAAGTTCCTGGGACAGGCAATTAGGAGAACCTGATACTGACAGGTCAGATAGAAGGAAAAAGAGACAGAGGAAGACAGCGGATAACATATTTGAAGGACCTGATCAGGTGGATGACGGAACGGGGGTTGCGAGGTGTAACAGGAGCAAACATACCAAGAGCCACAAGGGATAGGGAGACGTGGAGAACCATGATCGCCTACATCCTGAAGGAACAGGGCATACAGAAGAAGAAGAAGAATATCAATTGTCCATATTTACCTACACTAAGTCTGTAGTGACTAATTGCAAAAATTGCATTACGAAATAAAGAGGAATAAAACATTTAATCAAGCACAATCTCCAAATAATAATTTTGAACTGAACCCTTTATTTCGATCACACAGGTAGATTGTTCTCGTTCCATGAGTCATGCTACTTCCGGATGTCTTATATATCAACATAGACAAGAGTACGAACAATGTAAATAATAAAAAAATGAAAAAAGAAAGGGCTACATATAAACTACAAGAAAGCTGAATAGATGGTAATCAGTAAAAAATAGGAGATCAAAAAATATCAACAACAAGTCAGGGAGACTAAAATCAAGCAGGTACATACATTTAAATACATGGGCAGTGTCCTAACAGAGGACAGAAAGTGCAACAGGTATACTGGCATGGCCAAGAATGCATTCCAGAAGCTGAGCATAATGTTAAGAGACAGGAAAATTTCTTTCGAAACAAAGAAGAGAATACTTTTTTTTTTTAATAATTGTGTCGCCTCAAGCAAAGGCATTTTACTGCCACTGTTGTGCAGGGGGTTACATAGGAAGAATGTTATGAGGAGTGAGAGGTTGCAGAGCGTATAAGGAAGAGCGTAGGAGAGGGAAGAGAGTACTGGTGAGAGTGGGGTGGACCGAGGAGGAATGTTATGATGAGTGAGAGGTTGCAGGGGGTGTCAGGAAGAGAGTAGGAGAGGGAAGAGAGTACTGATGAGAGTGGGGTGGACGAGGAGGAATGTTATGAGGAGTGAGAGGTTGCAGGGGGTGTCAGGAAGAGAGTAGTAGAGGGAAAGAGAGTACTGATGAGAGTGGGGTGAACAAGGAGGAATGTTATGAAGAGTGAGAGGTTGCAGGGGGTGTCAAGAAGAGAGTAGGAGAGGGAAGAGAGTACTGATGAAGGTGGGATGGATGTAGAAAAGCATGAGAGAGAGGATGTAAGTCAGTGAGACAGGAGATGACTATTGACTTTACATTTAAATTCTTGGAGATTGTAACTGTCAGGAAAGCAAGTATGCGGAAGAGAATTCCACAGGCGAGAAGTGCGAGAAAAGAAGCTGTTGGAGTAGAATTTGCGTTTTTGAATTGTTATGTGATGTCTCTCCATCAGTATCGCAGTGAATACTGGACAACGATAAAGATAAATATTTTCATGGCTTTTGCTCTGACGAACCTGGATCACCGGTGCCCCCTCCACAAGAATTTACTCGGGCAACCAGACTGGCAACAAGATGTCGCCCTTTTACAGTTAGATCAACCAAATGCAAGCGACAATTTTATTCCATCAGTTTCTTTTCCCAGCTTCCCTCCTGTGGAACTCCCTTCCATATACTTGCTTTCCTGACGGCTATAACCTCCAGGAATTTAAATGCAAAGTCAATTCCCGTCTCTTTCACCCCCTGTAACTAGTTCGTCTTTGTCTTCACTCTCCTCCTGCCTAATATTTCAACTCTCTTATGTAACCTCCTGCACATCAGTGGCGTTAACGCCTTGTTTGGGGTGAAATGATATAAAAAAAGACTTGAAACAACCGAAATGTGGTTCTACAGAAGGATGCTGAGAATACCAGGGACAGAACATGTGAGCAACGACGAGGTTTTGGAGAGGATGAACACGAAAAGGAAAATGATACTTAACACCAGGAAAAAAACAGCTGAAGATTTTTGGACATGTAGTAAGGAAGGAGGGCTTGGAGAATCTGATACTAACGGGACAGACAGAGGGAAGGAGAGACCAGGGAAAGCAACGCGTGACATACTTAATGAACTTAAGCAAATAGATGTTGGAACGGAGGTTGAGTGGGATAACAGGAGAAGGAGTGTTAAGAGCTGCAAGTGATAAGGAAACGTGGAGGGCCATGACCACTTACGTTCTGAAGAGAGAGGGCACATAGAAGAAGAATCCAACTGTAAATATTTTTGGTTTTGTTTTTAAATACAAATTTTCTTTGTTGTCCACTTGTCAGTCAGTTAAGTGCCATACGTGATACACGCTTGGGCGATCATGTCTCGAAAGAGACATGACTGACTGGGCAGAAGATTATCCCGCAGTAGGTTGCCATTGCTTTCTGCAGTAGACTGGTTGCCAGCCAAGGCTATAGGGCCCAATCTGTCCTGTTATTTAACTCATAGCTAGAAGGGAAAGAGATGTATTATATTATTAAGTAGAAATTAGTGGGTGATCAGTTTATTACTTCATAACAATATAAAACTGATCCCCCACTTTATGCCCAGTAGAAGCCTTAATCATTATTCCAACTATTATATTCAGTCAGTCAGTTAAGTGCCATACGTGATACACGCTTGGGCGATCATGTCTCGAAAGAGACATGACTGACTGGGCAGAAGATTATTCCGCAGTAGGTTGCCATTGCTTTCTGCGGTAGACTGGTTGCCGACCAAGGCTATAGAACCCAATCTGTCCTGCTATTTAACCCATAACTGGAAGGAAGAGACGGATTAATACCTTTCCCAAGGGTATTTGCGCGTAAGTGAATACAATGGATTCAACTGGAATTCGAACTCGACTCCCCGGTTTCTCGTTCCAATCCGATATCCACTGTACCACAACGCACATTTTATTCTATAATAAGACTTACCGAACTTTTCCACATAAAAAGTGGTTGAATCAAACAAATAACTTTTTGTTTTCTTAAACTTCTGACAACTTTTTTTTAAAACGAGTTGGGGATTTTTTTTTAATCTTTCAGTGAATGTTGGACAATATCTTCGAAGATGAAGGAAAAACTTGAAGCAGCTGAAATGTGGTTCTACAGAAGGATGCTGCGAATATCATAGATTGAGCATGTGAGCAATGATGAGGTTTTGGAAAGGATGGAAACGAAAAGAAAATTAATAGTGAGCATCAGGAAGAGACATCTGAAATTCCTGGGACATGCAATGAGGAAGGAGGGCTTGGAGAACCTGATACTAACAGGCCACATAAAGGGAAAAAGAGACAGAGGAAAGCAGCGAATAACATATTTGAAGGACCAAATCGGGTGGATGACGGAACAAGGGTTGCGTGGTGTAACAGGAGAAAGGGTGCTAAGAGCCATCAGGGATAGGGAGATGTGAAAAGCCATGATCGCCTACGTCCTGAAAGGACAGGGCATAGAAAAGAAGAAGAAGAAGAATTTCTTAAACTACGAGCATCTTTTATTTTCTTAAACTGCAGGCATCTTTTATTTTCTTAAATTGCTGACAACTTTCTTTTTCTTAAATTACGAACAACTTCTTTTTTTTTTAAATTACGGATTGTTTTTTTTAGACTATGGACATATATTTCTTACCCTGTAGACATTTTTAACTTTATTAAACTACAGTCATCTTTTTTTCATAAATTACTGACATCTTTTTTTTGTTATACTGCTAACATCTAGGTATTCATTTTCTTAAATTACGGACAATTTTCTTTTCCTTAAGTTAGGCAATTTTCTTTTCCTTAAATTACGGATATCTTTTTCTTAGTCTCTACGGGCATATTTTTCTTACACTGTGGACATCTTTAACTTTATTACACTACAGACATCTTTTTTCTTATACTGCTAACATATAGGCATCCTTTTTCAAATTTATACAGAGCATCCATCGTATACATCAGCCTCCCCTCTTTTATATTCTCTGCATTTTTCTTTTGTTTGTGTATAATACAAACTTACAAAAAGTGTGCGTTTTCTCTTTCTTCCTCAGCTTTTTTCCTGCGCCCCCCTCGCGCACACGTTTCCCCCCCTACCCCACATAGACTGATTGTTCCATACCTCTTTCCGTTCTTTATACAATGGACACATACGGCTTTTTTTTTTCTCATCCTTCTACCCGACCATCTCTCTTTGGATCATACCCGAAATTAACTAATTTCACACACCCGCATTCTTTCGCCTTCTCTCGCACACACACATACTCACATTTCTCTTACACAAACTCTGCATATACATCTACCGCTAGTCAGTGACATATAACCACGTGTATAGTGAAGACTATCCTACTAAAAAGCGAACAAATCGAGGAGAGAGAAAAAGAAAAACGAAAGCGAGGCGAACTAGGTTAGTACATGTGTACCGACGAGAACGGTGATCAGGCCACTTCCCAGCGCTTATTGCTTACTGCAACTTAAGGTGCACACATGCCACGTCGCCCCATCCATCTGAGCCAGTCCACGCGTGTGCATTTATGGCAAACCTACTCCATCATTACCGATGCCGGGTCTGACGACATTTAAATCGGTTTCCGATGCCCGTCTTCATTAAATTCGGACATTTTACGCAGTAGATTCTGCCTTATTTATTTTTTATTTTTTATTTACTTAGAGAATTATCCGATCATTTCTTTTATCTATCTATCTATCTATCTATCTATCTATCTATCTATCTATCTATCTATCTATCTATCTTAGTTAGTGTTCATAGATCTATCTATCTATCTATCTATCTATCTATCTATCTATCTATCTATCTCATTTAGTCACTATCTATCTATCTATCTATCTATCTCATTTAGTCACTATCTATCTATCTATCTATCTATCTATCTATCTATCTGTGTTCATAGATCTATCTATCTATCTATCTATCTATCTATCTATCTATCTATCTATCTATCTCATTTAGTCATCTATCTATCTATCTATCTATCTATCTATCTATCTATCTATCTATCTATCTATCTATCTATCTATCTATCTATCTATCTATGCAATCTTCTTTTTAACGTGAAAAGCATGCTTTCATCTTCTAACTGGCCACAATAATGGGTCTCACGTAACAATATCAAAATTTTAGATTAGACATGAAAGACTGACTTACTTCTTAGCCCAGCATTGCAACATATTTAGTGTATAACTAATCTGAAAAAATTAAAATCTATCAACATACACCTTGACTGAGATAAAACTATATTTCTATTTTTCTTATTTGTATGAAACCACGTTAAAGCATTTAGAATGTTAATTTACCAAGTTTGAAGATCTTTACTTCTAGGAAGGTTGACAAAGTACAAACATTTTATTTCCATTCAATTTTTTTTTTAGATTTATAATATATATTAAAGCAACTCTGTTTTTGTGTGTTCTCTGTCTGTCTGTCTGTCCGTCCGTCCGCCCTTCCACAATAATCTAAGCAACTGCTGGTTTGATTTCAACCGAATTTGACATGCGAATATACTATGACCCACTGTGTCACAGGCTACGTAAAGTTAACCTAGGTCAACCCTGAAGGTCGTGAAAGGTTAAATATAAGGTCAAAGAAGCCATTTCTCATAGAAGTTAAATATTATTCCCACGTATAAATATCGTGGTAAGGGAGGTAAATCAATGCATGGCAGTAAATTAAAGTAGGGTGATTATGCCAAATACAGGTGGGGGATACTAGAATCAAGCAAGTAGAACAATTTAAATAACTAGGAAGTGTTCTAACAGAAGATGGAGAGTGAGACACAGAAATCCGAAGACGAATTGGCATGGCGAATAACTCGTTCCAGAAGCTGAGTAAAGTATTAAGACACAGGAAACTTTCACTAGAAACAAAGAAGAGCGTACTAGATTTCTATGTGATTTCATTTATTCAATACGGCAGTGAATGTTGGACAATATCATCGAAGATGAAGGAAATACTTGAAGCAGCTGAAATGTGGTTCTACAGTAGGATGGTGCGGATATCATGGACCGAGCATGTGAGCAATGATGAGGTGCTGGAAAGAATGGCAACGAAAAGAAAATTAATAGTGAGCATCAGGACGAGACAACAGAAGTTATTCTAACATGCAATAAGGAAGGATGGCTTGGAGAACCTGATACTAACAGGCCAGATAGAGGGAAAAAAACAGGAGAAACAGCGGATAACATATTTGAAGGACCTGATCAGGTAGATGACGGAACGAGGGTTGAGTGGTGTAACAAGAGAAAGCGTGCTAAGAGCCACCAGGGATAGGGAGATGTGGAAACTCATGATCACCTACGTCTTGAAAGGACAGGAAACAAAAAAGAAGAAGACGAGTATAGGCTTTGTGTTAAAAGCAAGCTTAGTCGCAAAAACAAGCTCTAGCCTTACATTGTCTTGTCAGCGATTGCATCATCTACGAAGGAGCAAGTTGGTTTTATAACACATAATAGAGGGAAAAACAGACAGGGGAAAGCAGCGGATAACATATTTGAAGGACCTGATTAAGTGGATGATGGAACGAGGGTTGAGTGGTGTAACAGGAGAAAGCGTGCTAAGAGCCACCAGAGATAAAGAGACGTGGAAAGCCATGATCGCCTATGTCCTGAAAGGACCTCGCACATAGAAAAAGAACAATAGTTACCTTTGGGATTTGTAATGTTTTATAGTGGGTTGAACATAAATTATTTAAGAAAGACACGAGGTTGAGATTTACTTTGTTTATTCAGCCATATTAGATACACACTAAAAGATAACTAATCCAAGGGAGCGAACTCTTATACATTGAAGAGCTCACCTTGTCACAGGATTTCGGTAATCTATGCAAATAAAATAGAGTGTTTGTCTTTTTATTTAGATAAAACTTGCAGTATAGCCCGGCGTTGCTCGGGTGTAATGAAAGCTTTAAAACTAATCCATAGACCTGGAGCTCAGACTCTTTGGACGTTGGCACGAAAGACTAAAAAGCAATAGTTGTTTCCAGTTAAAGCGAAACCATAGACTGAAAGAAAAATAAATGGATGTAAGTCAAATTTTGATTTCCTGGTATCAATATAAAATTTTCTGTACTATTGTAAAAACTGCAACCTTGAAACTTCTAAATATCGTTTCTTATGTCTTTGTCTATGAGTGCATCAAATTTGATTAAAATCGGAGCACTCCTTCTATAACCCGATTTTTTCGATTATCGATTTTCGATATTTATCGGGGGTGCCACGACACAAAACCTAGCTAAACAACTGTGTAAATTTTCAAGAAAATCAGTTCAGCCGTTTCGGAGTCTATAGGTAACGGACACACACACACACACACACACACACACACACACACACACACACACACACACAGACAAAGTTCCATTTATAAATAAGTTTAGATTAGTTCCCGAGCATCACACGACAGACATGCTATTACTTAATAATTAATGCAGAAAAAGATTTAAGTAATTTCTGTAAAAACAGATATATGGGTAAGTAATGAAATGAAAATGAATATTAATCTAAGGAAAAAGAGGAATTTAATTATATCTGAGTTTGATGGTGATACACAACAAGAGTTTAAGCGTGAATAGGAAGATGAAGGAAAAAAAAGAGAAATATGTTGATGCATATTGTATCGGTGAGAAATTGATCCAGCCATTTAATATCAGCGAAAAAAAGTACGTGCTAATTTTAAAATACAGGGACGCAAATTTGGATTCCATTCTCGTTCTTTTCGCGGGCCACTGAATAGACGCGACTATCACAAAGATACATATTAAAAGACAACCGTTAAAAGAAATTAACAATAATTAAGAACAAACTGTGTGAAAATAGAAAAGGGAGTGACCGATAGCACTTGGGACAACAAACCCCATGGACAATTTTTAGACACTCTTACTCACACATTCTATATTTCTTTCTTATTTTAGTTTCCCCAAAGTATTATAAATTTATTAAGATATTCATTTTCTATAATGAAATTTTGTTCATGCGAGTATTTAAATGTCGTTTTACTTTACTTGGTAGTGGTACTTACTAATTTTTTTAACTGTTTTTTTAATGTTTCTTTGGATTTTTTTTTCTCAACCGGTTTTAATCCTCTACTGAATCAGTAAAGAATTTCCTGACTTATACTAATTTAAAACATAGTAATTTTCTAATAGGAGAAGATAAGCTCTCCTGTCACTCGGTTCGTAAACTCCACTTCTTCAAATCAGGAGTAGAGGCCCATACCTTGTTTCCTGTTAAGGAAGGAGTTCTCTGTTTCTTTACTCTCCCCTAGTCTTAATAGTGGTACTGCCAAGAGTTTTTATGTGTTGTGTGTAGATGGCGGTAAAACTCTTCCTAATAAGGGTACTGAGTTGGCACTTTACTGGTTGATGCTTCCAACTGGTAGTTAGGAGCCCGAACTCTTGCGTAGCGTCAAGAAAGGCATAATATCAGTAGTCTCATAATATCAGGATTTTTGCAATGCCATGTCGCGCATGAATGACTGTCCCTGCAAGTGCCTCTGGTGGGTAACCCAGAGGCCACACTATGCCGCAGACTGTGCCAGTTCCCGTCCCGCACATGTCGCATTTTGACCATAAACAAACAAAACAAATAAAACCAAACCAACCAAGTAAAAGCACCTAAACTCTACAATATTTCTTTCTCCAACATCCGTGGTATTCGTACCAACTTTTGCAGTGAGGAATTGTTCCTCCTCGAAAAGTTTCATAGCATTTTAGCTCTTTGCGAAATTAATCTCAATCCTAAAATCCCCTCCTCTGATTTCTCAATTCCCACTCATCTTCCTTTCTTTAAGAAAAAAACTTTAATGTCCACATGCATGGCCGCGAACATCTACCTCTGGTTACGGAGATCTCTTTTGAATCTCCAGTTCGCTCTTACATGTGACTCACTGTCTCCGTCTGACTCTGCTAAACTCAGTAAGCTATCTCTTCTTTCTCTACGGCCCCTCTTCCTTTCATGACTGTTGCGTGCTACATAGTATTTCAGACAATATAGACAAAGGCCATTTCCTTTCACCTGTATTTGTGTTCGGTGACTTTAATGCCTATTATGCCAAGTGGCTAGAAAACTCAGACACCGATCAGGCTAACGTACAAACGTTGAACTTCTCAATTACTCAGTCTCTCACGCAAGTAATGGATTTCCTCAGTAACCTTGAATGTCACGCTTCTTTTTCTTACTCCTATCCCTGACTCTTACCATGTCACGCAGCCCTGCCCTCTAGGCAACTCTGATCATGCTGGGGTGTCTGTTAACATCTCTTTCTAATTCCCACTTCATACAGGAAGCGCCCACAAGCAGAATACCTTACTGTTACCAACGAGCGGACTGGGATTCGTTCAACGATTTCCTTCGTAATTATTATGGTGCCCTCCTACGAGGAACTGACTCTTCCTCTTGTTATATGTAATTACCTGCGTGACTTACTGAGTGTGTTAATCAGAAGCAGTTAACAAAGAGCAGTTTAACACAAGCAGTTAACAGCAGTTGACGGGAGCTACTAATCAGGCAATGAGCAGCGGAATAATACCTTTAGACTTACTTGTTTCTAGTTACTTATTTCTAGTTACTTATTATTAACACTTCCTTTGAATGTCTTATTTCTTGTTATACTAATACACTGTTTTGAACCTACCTTCTTGTTCCGTGTTTTATTTCAGGCACAAACCGGTGACTACAAATTTGCAGCGTAGTTACGCCACAACTCCACAACAGTAATATTCCTTCGAACAAAGTTTTCAGTCTCCTTGTTCAAAAGTGTACCTCCGAGCTCTCCTCTTGGGTGATACCCGGCATCGATGCTTTCATCCCAGCAAGACAATTCCAACTTAAACCTCGTTCATCTCCTTGGTTCTCTTCTGCTTGCTCAGCCGCCATTACCCACAAGAACTAATTTTTCCGTCTTTACCGGAGCAACACGTCTGATCACAACAGGCGCTTTTTTTTGTCTCTGCTCTTAATGGATATAAACGTGTCCTAAATGATGCTAATTGCTGATAAAATGAAGCATCGCGTAGCATCTCGCAAATTCGTTTCCAAAGATTACTGGTGGCTCTGAAAAAGTGTGCTTCAATCCCTCCTCTATTCCATCAGTTCGAAGTTCTCACATCTACAGCAGACAAGGTTGAATGCTTTGCCCACGAATTTTCTTCCCATTCAAATTTTGACTCGTCTGGTGTCGCTACACACGATTTCACGCAGGATCTATCTAGTGATAAATGCGTAACACCGTCTCTGGTCTCTGGCATAATATCTAAATTAGACTTCCATAAGACAAGGAGAGGCGTTCGTGTGAAAGGACCTGAAAGCGTGCCCATTTAAAACGACTTTCATTTCACAACTGGAAGGGAACTATTTTTTTTTTTTAATCATTTCACCCCGAGCAAGGCGGAAACGCCACTGATGTGCAGGGGGTTACATAAATGTAAAAAGATTAATTAGAAAAGAGTGAGGAGTACAAACTAGTTAGAAAGGAACAATAGAAAGCAGGTGCGATGACAGATACATAGGTGGAGAGAAAGGGAAGGTTATACAGGGGTGGGGAGAGAGCTAGAGTCCAGTGGTTAGTAGATGAGTATTGACTTTGCATTTAAATTTCTGGAGGTTGTAGCCGTCAGGAAAGCAAGAATACGGAAGCGAGTTCCACAGGCTGGAAGTGCGAGAGAAGAAGCTGCAGGAGTAGAATTGTAGTCTATATTTGGCTAACCTGACTGTGAATGGGTGGGTACCCAGTTGCCAGTCTGGTTGCACGAGTAAACACCTGTTGAGGAGGCATCAGTGACTTAAGCTCGTCCGAGCAGAAGCTATGAAAGTATTTATAGAACAGAAGAAGGGAGGCCACATTTCGACGATGGGGAAGTGGCTAAATCAAAAAACCTTCTTGTAATACCGTAACCCTGAATCTTGTGTAGGTGGTCAGCATGCCAAACCTATTGAAACACTTAGATATCTAGAGCCAGAGTTTCAGCTTCGCCATTATTAACAGTTGCTTCGTATACATATTCAGTGATGGTCGTTAGTACATCGGCGGTAGATTTGGCAAAGCGGAAGCCATATTGTTCATTAGAGAGAAGGTCTTGAAAGGTGAGATGCTTAACCGTTTAGGCATTGATTAAAGACTCGAACACGTTGCTGAAAGACGGTAAGAAACTAATAGGGCGATCGTTAGAGGGATCGGATGATTCTCCAGAGTTCTTAAAAACAGGAATTACAAATGAGGATATCCACCAATCATGAAAGCAGGAAGCAGAAAGGCAATAGTAGAAGAGTTTTGAAAGGACTGGAGCCAACTCGGGGGCACATTTCTTTAGGACGACGGTTGGAATATCACTACCTCTGCTTGCCTTGAGTCCAATTTAGAAATGATGTCACAGAGAGCTTGGATATCTGGAGACTTTTCAAAGAGGATGTTGGTACGAATACTCCGAAGAAAGAAGTCTTACGGGGTTTAGGTGTGTTTTGTTGGGATGGTTTTATTTTACATCTTGCTTATACACATGGTGGGGTCCTGGGCATGACGGTAAACTGCATCCGGCAGTAAGGCCTCTGATTGGGAGGTTGTGAGGAGCATGGAACCACCTCTTAATTGCTATTGTTCCCAGGTCCACCCTGACCTGGAGTGTTAGCACCTGTTAGGGTCCCAGCTCTGGGCAAATAGTTAACCCCTAAACTGGAGTCAAAACATTTTGAAAGTATGAAAATACTTTTTTTTATAGAAATATATTTATAAAAATACTTTTATAGAAAAATATTACCAAAATACATTTTTGAAGAAAAAATTACCATAACACATTTTTGGAGGAAAAAAAATATTCTCGGCAAAACATTTTTGAATACAAAACTAGAAGACATTTTCAGTTTTCTAAAATAAAAAAGAATAAAAAATTTTCATAAAAATCTGTCTAAATCTGTCTGAAAAGCAGTATAAGCGAATATAAAAAAAATACCTTAAAACCCCACCTTTTCGGCATTAAATAACCACATTGGTTGATATGCCGTTAAACAAAACTCAAACTATAGTCATGGTATGATATATTAGTAAGGAGAAAGCTTCTGTTGTTGCAACAGATGGTCGTCAAATGTAACATGTACGGGAAAGGAACTGATGCAGTCTGCAACATAGTTTGGCCACAGGGTTGCCCACCGAAGGTGCTTCCAGGGACACTCTTCCATGCGTGACGTGGCATTGCAAGGATCTCGACATTATGCGACGGTAGATTAGAGAATCCTCTCTAGAAGCTATGTAAGATTTCGGGCTCCTAATTATCAGTCAGGAAGCAGCGACCAGAAAACTACCAACCCGGTACCATCAGTATGAGGAGATGTTGCCACCGTATCACAAACAAAACTTGTAGCTCTTCTTTCTGAAAAGACGAAAGGAATCGGAAACCCCTTCGTAAACAGGAAAAAACGGATGAATCACTGCTCCTGTTTCAGAGGAGTAGAGTGAGTATGGACCGAGCGATAGAAAAGCCTATCTACTCTTACGTAAAAAAAATAATAATAATAAAATAAATAAATAAGGGTAAAAATAAAAGAAAGTTACTAAGTTTTGACTTAGTTAAAGTCGAGATATCCATTACGGATTGAACGAAGAATTAAAAATGACAGATATAGCTTCCAAAATATTCATCGTTTTCACTTCCAGTTAAGTTTATTTCTTCAAATGTTTAATCAGAATAGCTTATCTGGACAGTCGTATCGGCTACAAGTAGAGTTTTTTTGACAATGACATGTTTAACTTACATTCTAATATATTAAGCGGGGAGGTGTGTGGGTGGATAAAGGTCTGTCCCTAGAAACATGTGTGAATCGAGACCATTGATGGCCACAGAGTGAATGGACAGCAAGTACAGAAGCAGAATAAAATAAAAATAAAAAAATGAAAGGAAAAACAAAGCGAATTTTAAAGAGAAATTATTAATAAAATTTAGATGCTCAAATAACCACGGTGAACACCAATTAGAAAATAAAAACAAAAACATAAAAACAAATTAAAAACAAAATTTATTTTATGCATTTAATATCTAAATAATTTAACCTTCTCCTTATAATTTTTCTTATTTTTAAACTCCTGTCTTTTGGCCTGGGAATGAAGTCATTCTTTCACAAATGGAGAGATTTGAAAAAAATCCGAAGCGAAGATGTACATTTTGAAAAGAGAGTAAGTTAAAGTCATTTACTTTCTGTTTTAATAAATGGGTTATTTTTTTAGATCAAATTTGTATTATATATATATATATATATATATATATATATATATATATATATATTGTCATCCGCAGACAGATCTGTTTCACTGTATCTCAGCTCATCAGTACGGTTAGACTCCGATTGCTTTTTAACCCAGGATTGAAACCCGACCGATTTGGCGTCAGTCGGCGATTCTACCTCTGGGCTATGAGCGTTCGATAGAAGAAGGCAGACCTTTTAGCGCATATATTATCATTATACGCGCCAAATAGCTAGAGTAATCTAATTCATTTTACGGAATGAGCGATGCGTACACGCCAGAGTAGCTACTGTTTTTCAAAGTCTATATATATATTTCTCCTTTTCCAAAATATATATATTCATATATTTCGGAAAAGGAGAAATATATTTACATACAGGTTAGATAAGAAAATCATATATATATATATATATATATATATATATATATATATGAGGGAGTTTTTGGATAGTATGTGATAAGCTTTAGCCAGGAGGAGTCTTTTGTGTATAATTTTGTGATATTGGTCATAAATTTTTGTGTCTCTTTTGTGATTAACTTTCTCGTATGTAGGGCTTTCATTTTTCGTTGGTATATGTGTTTGTCTATGATTACATTTCAAGGAGGTGAGTTCGGCCACAGTTTTGATTTAGAAAATGCCACACTGGTGAAAAGAGTGGGCGGTTTATTCAGGAGAATTCTCAAGAGCGCCACTATCTATCTATCTATCTATCTATCTATCTATCTATCTATCTATCTATCTATCTATCTATCTATCTACGTAACCTTATATATAGCTATCTGCATATAATAAGTATCTTCATATCTATCTATTTATCTATCTACATATCGATGTAACTGATCGATCATTCTTTTAATATTTATATATCCTTCTCATTTAGTCAAATCTATCTATCTATCTATCTATCTATCTATCTATCTATCTATCTATCTATCTATCTATTTTATTGATCAATCATTCGGAGAAAGGACAAGAGAAAGGACAAGAGAAAGATGGGGAGACCAGTGTGAAGACAGTTGTGAGGGTAGAGTAAAAAAAGGAAAGGAACAAGATACACGAAGTGATGAGGGAAAGGACGAGGGCAGGATTGGAGTCAAGTGGACAATATATAGAAATTGACATTGCATTTAAATTCTTGAATATTGTCGCCGTCAGGGAAGCAAGTATGTGAAAGGGAGTTCCACAGGCGAGAGAAGAAGCTGATGGAGTAGAATTGGTGGCTGCATTTTGTTGATTTAACTTTAAAAGGGTGAGACCTTTTTGCCAGTTTGGTTGCTCGAGTAAATTCTTTTGGAGAGGGCATCAGTGAGCTAAGCTCGTCGGAGCAGAAGCCATAAAAATATTTGTAGAAGAGACAGAGGGAAGCGACATCTCGCCGGTGAGAAAGTTACTAGAATCGAACTGCCAGGTCGGGACCTATCACGTTACAGATTCTACTTTGGAGCCTGTTGAGAACTCTGAAATGAGTGGCAAAGGCGCCTGACTAGATATGACAACAGTATTCATGCACGGTCGGATGGTTGATTTGTAATTTTTTAAATAAAAATATAGCCCCAACCAAGGCATTTTACTGCCACTGTTTTTCAGGGGGTTTACATAGGAGGAAAGTTATAAAAAAGAGTGACAGGTTATAGTGGGTGTCAGGAAGTGGGTAAGAGAAGGATGAGAATACGGATGAGAAATGAGCGTGAAAAAGAGGATGCAGGTTAGTGAGATAAGAGATGGCTATTTACATTTCAATTTTTTGAGATTCTATCTATCTATCTATCTATCTATCTATCTATCTATCTATCTATCTATCTATCTTTTTTTATAATCGTATCGCCCCAAGCAAGGCATTTTACTGTCACTGTTTTGCAGGGGGTAACATAGGAAGAAAGTTATGAGAAAGACTGACAGGTTATAGAGGGTGTCTGGAAGTGGGTAAGAGAAGGATGAAGAAACTGATGAGAGTGGAGTGGACGGAGAAAGGAGCATGAGAGAAAGGATGCAGGTTAGTGAGATAAGGGATTATATGTATATGTGCAGGTGGGAAAAAACTTCCTGGCCCGACACAGTGGCCTAACCTTCCTGGCAGTCGATTTAGTTATTAATTCAATGTAATGATTCCACTTGAGGTCAGAAGAGAGGAGGAGACCGAGGAGGCGCAGTGTATTACTTTCAGGAAGACTCGCTTAGTCCATGCTGATGGGTGGGTATAGGGGTATGCCTGTGTTGGTTGACAGATAGCAGTATCATTTTAGAAGCATTAAAATTTACAATCCATTACTTACTCCAGTCTACCACAGAGTGGATATCCTTTATAGCAGCGAGGTTATCAATTACCGCCTCGCCAGCTTTCTTACTGAGAGTGAAGTAAATAGTAGTGTCATCAGCGTAGAAACCTACTTGGAATTCGATCACGTCAGGGTGATCGTTTATGAAGATCAGAAAGAGCATCGAGCTTAGGATAGAGCCCTGGGGGACGCCAGCGTTCATGTGGTAGGATGCGGAGGCATGCCCGTTCAAGATGACTTTTATTATGCGGTTTTATAAGAAAGATTTGATCAAATCAAGTAAGCGTCCAGCGTAGCTTGCGTTAGAAGGCCAGCGTGCCAAACCCTGTCAAATAATTTGGAGATATGCAGGGCAACAGCTCGAACTTCGCCGGACTTATCGAGGGCTTGGTATATGTACTCGGTGTTGGTTGTTGGCATACCGGCAGTAGTCCTGTCAAAGCGGAGGCCATATTGTCTGTCTGAGAATAGTTTATGGGCAGTAAGATGTTGAACTATTTCAGCATTGATAATGGCCTCGTACACTTTTCCGAAAATTCGTAGGAATCTGATAGGACGATGATTAGACGGAAGACAAATTCTAATACTAAAATAATAAAATCTTTTGTGTATTTTATATATATATATATATATATATATATATATATATATATATATATATATATATATTCGGTGTTTGATTTTCTTACATGCGTATAATGCACTAGCGCGAACACACACACACACACACACACACACACACACACACACACACACACACACATATATATATACAGTAGTATGCAAAAGTATTAGGACAAGAAATATTTTATCTTTATGAGGAATATTGACAGAAAATAAACAATTTAATTAAAGTAATTTTATTTGATTTACTCAACAAATGCTTTAACAAGAAAAAATACTTGTTACAAAATAAATTTAATATTTAGTATAATAACCTTTCACTTTGAAATAATAAAATAATTGCGACAATTTGCCAATCGCACCTAGTATATGTATATATATATATATATATATATATATCGATATATATATATATATATATATATATATATATATATAGTACTATGCAAAAGTATTAGGACAAGAAATATTTTATCTTTATGAGGCATATTGACAGAAAATAAACAATTTAATTAAAGAATTTTATTTGATTTACTCAACAAATGCATTAACAAGAAAAAATACTTGTTACAAAATAAATTCAATATTTAGTATAATAGCCTTTTGCATTGATCACAGCCTTCATTCTGTCAAGCATTGATATCATATACTTCTTCAGTGTATCTAATGGTATCTCCTGCCAAGCAGTTTGTATTTGTTCCCAAAGTGTGTCTTGCGAAGTAATATTAGATTTATCAACTTTTTTATCCAAAATATCCCATAGATGTTCAATAGAGTAGTTTCAAAGTAACTTGTTTAATAGAAAATAGAAAAAATTAAATATAACTTCTTTTTAATACATTTCTTTTACACCTAGTTTTAAATAATCAATATTTATTAGCAATTTACTTGGCTTTTCACCCTGTATTTGAACTTTAGTGAGGTTTTTAGGAAAATTGGGGGTAATTTTAAACTTTATTTTGCTGCCTCATAAAAGTTAAAATAGTTCTTGTCCTAATACTTTTGCATACTACTGTATACACTGAAAATATTCTCCATACGATGACACGGCTACTAGCATTCGTTAATATATTTCAGGGTAAATCTATCCTCCTATGTTGTTTAGGTCAAATTCTGCCCCTGTTTTCAGAATGTCACCAAAGAAATCGAGACTCGTCAAACTAGGCACCATCATCTTTTTAGCGTTCAACTTTTGTAGACATTAGTAAATTGTCTCCTAAGTTTCTTGTTCCTATATGATTACAATAGCACCTGGTATGTTCTGCTACTGTAGCTCATCTGCTTCAAGGTTCGACGTTTTGTGCGTTCAGAGATTCCCTTCTGTATGACCCCGTTTTAAAGTGTTGTCATTTGGATGTGCGTCGTGGTAGAGTGGATATCGGCTCGGAATGAGAAATCGGGAAGCCGAGTTTGAATTCCAGTCGATATCCTTGCATTCACTTACGCGCAAATACCCTTGGGAAATGTATTAATCCGTCTCTTCCCTCCAGTTATGGGTTAAATAATAGGACAGATTGGGTTCTATAGCCTTGGCTGGCAACCAGTCTACCGCGGAAAGCAATGTCAACCTACTGCGGGATAATTCTTCTGCCCAGTCAGTCATGTCTCTTTCGAGACATGATCACCCAAGCGTGTATCACGTATGGCACTTAACTGACTGACTGAATATAATAGTTAGAATAATGTTTAAGGCTTCTACTGGGCATAAAGTGGAGGATCAGTTTTATATTGTTATGAAATAATAAACAGATCCCCCCTAATTACTACTTAATAATATAATACATCTCTTTCCCTTCTAGCTATGAGTTAAATAACAGGACAGATTGGGTCCTATAGCCTTGGTCGGCAACCAGTCTACCGCAGAAAGCAATGGCAACCTACTGCAGGATAATCTTCTGCTCAGTCAGTCATGTTTCTTTCGAGACATGATCGCCCAAGCGTGTATCACGTATGGCACTTAACTGACTGACTGACATTTGAGCTACTGTTGAATCACTCACCTTTCTCAACTATTTCATCCAGTGATTTCCGTCTACAGAAATCCCGCTTAATGGAATGGAATTTCTTTTCTATTCTCTCCAAGCTCTAGAGTTAAAAGTGCTAGAAAATGCTAGTAGATAAGCATTTTTTTTTCCCCAGTAAGGTTCACCCTGTAGAAGAGCCAGGGTTACTGAAGTTAGTGTTGTGGTAAGGAGTAGTTTATATGCGTAGCCGTGGAAGATAACGTTTAACTCTAGAATTGAACTGGTTAAGGTTATAGTGATCGAGAGAAAGAGAGAGAGAGAGAGAGAGAGAGAGAGAGAGAGAGAGAGAGAGAGAGAGAGAGAGAGAGAGAGAGAGAGAGAGAGAGAGAGAGAGAGAGAGAGAGAGAGAGAGAGAGAGAGAGAGAGAGAGAGAGAGAGAGAGAGAGAGAGAGAGAAAGAGAGAAAGAGAGAGAGAGTGAGATAGAGAAAGAGAAAGAGTGAGTTTGGAGAGTGGGGAATAATTCTCCAACAAAAACCCGACCTTTTGAACTCTGTCAAGTCTGACGAAAAGTGACGACTGGACAACTTTGCTTCTCAGACCCGTCGCCTAGCACCAACAACCATGTTGAATTCAAAGTTACTTAAATTACTCTTGATTTCGAACACTAATGCATGAAATGGAACGTTGCAAATTGTCATGACTATATGTAATTATAATTGCTAGCGTGTCATTGACTGATTAGAAATGAGCTTAAAAGAGTATTTGTTAATGTGCAATTAAGTCACCACTGAGTGCATATCCTTCTTTAAATTTTGATAATAAATTATTTGGTGAATTTCAGATTTTATTATATAAATTGTAACACAAGCTTCTGTGTGTAAATAATTCCAAGGGATATCGATGACAGAAACATATATTTGCTTAACTTAATCAATTAAGTACCATACGTGATACAAGCTTAGGTGATCATGTCTCAAAAGAGACAAGACTGACTGGGCAGAATATTTTCCCGCAGTAGGTTGCCATTACTTTTTGCGGTAGACTGGTTGCTAACCAAGGCTATAGAACCTAATCTGCCCTGCAATTTAATCCATAGCTGGAGGGAGAAGTGACAGATTAATACCGTTCCAAAGGATATTTGTGCGTAAGTGAATGTAAGAAATTCAACTGGAATTCGAACTCGGCTCTCCGAGTAAACCTGAATGAGTATCCTATATAACTTATTGAGTATTCTACATACCTGGATAAATTATCATTTTATTATTATTTTTTATGAGCTCTTTGATATTCGATAACCTTCAATATATTTTATCTCTTGAATTTGGTAACTATTCAGCTGTTTCGACTTTAATGCTACTTGCAGCAGTTTTAATTGCTTCCTAGAAATCTTTTTTTACTTGAATATTATTTTCTATTCTCGCATATATTTTTAGGATGGGCCATGAGATTTCTATCGGATTAATATCTCCAGAGGGTCGGTTTCTTTTCATTCATTTGGTGTTTTGAAAACATTTTAGGGATAAAGTTGGCAATAACTAAGTTTTACAGAATATGAAAGAGCTTTAGCTGTGTTGGTAATGTTAAGGTTAGCGACTCGAATACAGAAACCATCAAGCAGCGTTCAATTCCTGGTTGTATTCGTTACATTCACTATTATTCTTGGAAAAAGGCATGAATCCATCTCTTTTCTCTATAACTATGTTTTAAATAGACTGTTTGACGGGCCTCTCTTGCCTTGAGATGGCAACCATTCGAAGAAACTTTGAACTCAATGACAACTGGAAGAGAATGTTATCGTACTTGAAACATTGCTTGGGTTGCAATATATGTGTTGCCCCTTATGACCCTGATGAGTTACGGGATTCGTGATGTGATGTGATGGAAAGAACATTGTCTTGTATAAATATTATCTTTATTTCAATGCTTTTAGTTTGTGATTTTTAACACTCAAAAATAGATTTTCTAAGATGATTGTCTTCATCTACTATCAACATTTCTACCATGGACCAAATATGTGAGCAAGAACAAGGTTTAGGAGAGCACAGAAATGGAAAAGAAACATATACTTAGCATAAGGAAGAGACACCTGAGGTTTCTGGAACACGTAATGAGAAAGGAGGGCTTGGAGACGCTAATACTAAAGGATAGAGAGAAAGAGACACCTGAGGTTTCTGGGACACGTAATGAGAAAGGAGGGCTTGGAGACTCTGATACTAAAGGATAGAGAGAAAGAGACACCTGAGGTTTCTGGGACACGTAATGAGAAAGGAGGGCTTGGAGACTCTAATACTAAAGGATAGAGAGAAAGAGACACCTGAGGTTTCTGGGACACGTAATGAGAAAGGAGGGCTTGGAGACTCTAATACTAAAGGATAGAGAGAAAGAGACACATGAGGTTTCTGGGACACGTAATGAGAAAGGAGGGCTTGGAGACTCTAATACTAAAGGATAGAGAGAAAGAGACACCTGAGGTTTCTGGGACACGTAATGAGAAAGGAGCGCTTGGAGACTCTAATATTAAAGGATAGAGAGAAAGAGACACCTGAGGTTTCTGGGACACGTAATGAGAAAGGAGGGCTTGGAGACTCTAATACTAAAGGATAGAGAGAAAGAGACACCTGAGGTTTCTGGGACACGTAATGAGAAAGGAGGGCTTGGAGACTCTGATACTAAAGGATAGAGAGAAAGAGACACCTGAGGTTTCTGGGACACGTAATGAGAAAGGAGGGCTTGGAGGCTCTAATACTAAAGGATAGAGAGAAAGAGACACCTGAGGTTTCTGGGACACGTAATGAGAAAGGAGGGCTTGGAGACTCTAATACTAAAGGATAGAGAGAAAGAGACACATGAGGTTTCTGGGACACGTAATGAGAAAGGAGCGCTTGGAGACTCTAATACTAAAGGATAGAGAGAAAGAGACACCTGAGGTTTCTGGGACACGTAATGAGAAAGGAGCGCTTGGAGACTCTAATATTAAAGGATAGAGAGAAAGAGACACCTGAGGTTTCTGGGACACGTAATGAGAAAGGAGGGCTTGGAGACTCTAATACTAAAGGATAGAGAGAAAGAGACACCTGAGGTTTCTGGAACACGTAATGAGAAAGGAGGGCTTGGAGACGCTAATACTAAAGGATAGAGAGAAAGAGACACCTGAGGTTTCTGGGACACGTAATGAGAAAGGAGGGCTTGGAGACTCTGATACTAAAGGATAGAGAGAAAGAGACACATGAGGTTTCTGGGACACGTAATGAGAAAGGAGGGCTTGGAGACTCTAATACTAAAGGATAGAGAGAAAGAGACACCTGAGGTTTCTGGGACACGTAATGAGAAAGGAGGGCTTGGAGACTCTAATACTAAAGGATAGAGAGAAAGAGACACCTGAGGTTTCTGGGACACGTAATGAGAAAGGAGGGCTTGGAGACTCTGATACTAAAGGATAGAGAGAAAGAGACACCTGAGGTTTCTGGGACACGTAATGAGAAAGGAGGGCTTGGAGACTCTAATACTAAAGGATAGAGAGAAAGAGACACCTGAGGTTTCTGGGACACGTAATGAGAAAGGAGGGCTTGGAGACTCTAATACTAAAGGATAGAGAGAAAGAGACACATGAGGTTTCTGGGACACGTAATAAGAAAGGAGGGCTTGGAGACTCTAATACTAAAGGATAGAGAGAAAGAGACACCTGAGGTTTCTGGGACACGTAATGAGAAAGGAGCGCTTGGAGACTCTAATACTAAAGGATAGAGAGAAAGAGACACCTGAGGTTTCTGGGACACGTAATGAGAAAGGAGGGCTTGGAGACTCTAATACTAAAGGATAGAGAGAAAGAGACACATGAGGTTTCTGGGATATATAATGAAATATTTCACTAACACTTATCACAACTGCTTGGAGAATCTAATACTCACAGGACAGGTAGAGGGTAAGAGAGACAGGGGAAAGCAACGCGGGACATAATTGATAGGCTTGAGCAAGTGGATGGTGGAGTATATTTGGGAGAGATGCCCAGAGAAAGAGTATTGAGAACGCAGGGGATCAAGGGAGAGGAGTAAGTGAAGGTTCATGATCGCCTACATCCTGAAGAATATTCCATAGAGTCTTAAAACAAATGCCAACAATTTAAGTTTAGATCTCTTTATATTTCTTCTACGATTTTCACTGGAATTTAAACAGAATGATCCCACCATTTGTGACTACGCGAATATTGTGACTATGTAATTATGCGATATTAGTAACTTTGCGAATTTGGTGGACTGAAAGAGCAGAACAATGCATCTTTGTTCTAAACTAGCCGAGGTGGATTCTTGGGGTGGGTGAGAGTTGGTATGTAAAATTCAATTTATCCAAAGTTAACCTGATAACGTTCCAGAACTAAAGAGCGGACCATGAACTTTCAGATAACAAGAAAAAAAACTTTTAAAAAGCGACAGGAGATAAGGGTAAGTGGAGGTCCATGATCGTCTACGTTCTAAAGAGACACAGCACGTAAAAGAATAATTTTACTCTCTAGAGTATTAACCACATGCATTACTCAATCCTGTTGCTGTTTTCTAAGTTGCGTTAGATGACAATTTCCCAGAAGGTTACGACATCTAATCAAAAGATCAAACAATGTAACTCTACACGCATTGTTATTTCTAATGTTACTCTATATTTATCATTACAATTCGGAATCCAGTTTTCATGACCATTTTCACCAAAATTAAAAATTTCTCCTTAAAAGTCATTTAAAAATTGTAACTTGTTTGCTTTCGTGTTTTAAGCCAATGTTCTTAATATTTTGCATAATCTTGTTCTGTTTTCTTGCTTATCATTTTGAGAACTTGGTGTTTTTCCTCGACGTCGTGTAATGGTTAGCAAACTTGTTTCACTGACACTTATCACAACTGAGTAGTGAGTCCGATCCTCACTGGGTACCTCATAATTTCGACTCTGGGTCATATCTAAGCGGTGTTTAGAAAACCACTTTTGGGTATCTTGACGTGATGTAATGGTTAGCAAGTTTGTCTTACTAGAACCTATTACAACTGAGTAGTGAATTCGATTTTCACTGGGTACCCCATTCTTTCTGCCTTGTGCCACATCAAAGCGGCTCTCAGAATTTGATTGCTATTTTCTCTTTTCAATATTTTCTTTCTATATTTTCTAATTGTTCTGTGACCTTTCATCAACTCCCGAGATTGATTTTCTTTTAATATCTTCGCAATCTCCGATTTTCCATTTGATTTTAGATCTTTCTTACGACCAAGTGCATTGTCTACATTTTACTGAATTTAAAAGTTAAATATCACTGACTATTATTTGGATGTGTGCGTAGAGTTATCGTCACGTAAAATGAAATTGGGTGCGCCAAGTTCAAACTATAGACGAGGAATTTGTGTTCACTTGTAAAAGGTTTGAAATGATCTCTTCTCCTCATATCTATTGGTTAAATAACAGGGCAGACTGATATCGCTAGCTTTGCTTGACAACCGGTCTAAGATCGTAAATGAAAATCGGAGAACCGAGTTCCAATCCCAGTTGGATTCGTTATATTCACTTTTTTTAAAAATCGTATCACCCTAAGCAAGGCGGTAACGCTACTGATGTGCAGGGGGCTACATAAGAGTGAGAAGATTAGAAAAGAGAAAATGGGAAACCGCATCTTAAACAGGAAACAAGGGATGAGTCTTTCACCTGTTCAATTAATGTGGGTGGAGTGTGAACCGGGCGATAGTTTAGTCTATCTACTCCAATTGAAGAAAAACGCGAAAATACTCATAGAAAAGATATGAATGTATCTTTACTACACCCAGCTATGGGTTAATCAGTAAAATTTGTATCGCTAAAACCAATATTATCTGAAAAAAAAAATACATTGCTTACAAAATATTTAGATTTCAGCGTTAAACAATCCGGAGGTTGATATGCCGCTTAACAGCACAAATCTTAGTATTAATTTTTCACTTATGGATTTTTAAATATAAAAATAACGGTATCTTTTGTTAAGTCCTTACAATTACCAAATACCCTTGGGAATGGTATGAATCAACCTCATCTACAAGAAACTAAGGATTAATTAGTAAGATTTATATCAGTAAACCATTAAACTAAGGATTAATTAGTAAGATTTATACCAGTAAACCATTAAACTAAGGATTAATTAGTAAGATTTATATCAGTAAACCATTAAACTAAGGATTAATTAGTAAGATTTATATCAGTAAACCATTAAACTAAAGATTAATTAGTAAAATTTATATCAGTAAACCATTATTACCTCCCATCCCAATTTTTAAAATCTAAAATATTTTTTGGCTTTAAATAACCTACAAAGGATTGATAAGCGGTAAAAAACGAATCGTTCAAGTTTTTTATGTTGCTGACAACTATACATTCTGTTTTCTTGCAATTCATAATTAGTCTTTTCTTCCAGCTTTCATTTACTACCTTGTCTAAGAGACGCTCTTAGTTTTATTTGTGCCTGCCATTAACAGACAACGTATCTTATATTGTTTAAATTCTTCTGGACTAGAATAAAATAAAATACAAAAACAAAAACAAAACAACAGAATTTAATATGCGGTTTTCATTCCTTCCTTTTATTCGTCTTTTTAGTTCTAAGTGAATAGTTGTTTAACCCGGTTACTGGAAAGGCTTTGTAATATGTTTTGATCTGAGACAGTAAAAGAGATTCTGTTTAACAAGAAAAGGACAAGTATTTCGCCCTGCCAAATATTTTTTTTTGTTAGTCCTGATGCACTTAGTCTTGTTGCATAATCTTTACTTTATTTAGGATATTTCTGTTCTGTCCTTCATTTAGGATCTTTCTGTTCGTGGGTGTGCGTTATGGTGTCGTGGCTATCGATTTGGAACGAGAACTTGGAGAGCCGTGTTCGAATTTTATTTGAATTCGTTGCATTCACTTAAGCGCAAATGTCTTTAGGAAAGGTATGAATACGTCTTTTCTCCCTCCAGCTATGGGTTAAATAGCAGGACTGATTGGGTTTTACAGCTTTGGTTGGCAACCAGTCTACCGCAGAAAGTAATGAAAACCTACTACACGAAAATCTTCTGCCCGGTAAGTGATGTCTCTTTCGAGACATGATCGCATAAGCGTGTATCACCTATGGCACTTAACTGTTCTGCCCTGGATAAAATGCTCCATTGTTTGGTGTTATTTTTGTTTTACTGTTGTTCGCTCAAGAGCCATTCAAGGTAGACGCTTACTGAATGGAATTATTTGAAAGTGGATAGACTGGAGTAGATAGACTAAACTATCGCCCGGTTCACACTCCACCCACATCTATTGAACAGGTGAAGAGGCTCATCCCTTGTTTCCTGTTTAGGATGCGGTTTCCGGTTTTCTCTTTTCAAGTCTTTTCACTTTTATTTTTTTTAATTTTTTAATTTTTTTAAAAAATTTTTTTTTCCAATTGGAGTAGATAGACTAAACTATCGCCCGGTTCACACTCCACCCACATCTATTGAACAGGTGAAGAGGCTCATCCCTTGTTTCCTGTTTAGGATGCGGTTTCCGGCTTTCTCTTTTCAAGTCTTTTCACTTTTATTTTTTTTTATTTTTTATTTTTTTCCAATTGGAATAGATAGACTAAACTATCGCCCGGTTCACACTCCACCCACATCTATTGAACAGGTGAAGAGGCTCATCCCTTGTTTCCTGTTTAGGATGCGGTTTCCGGCTTTCTCTTTTCCATTCTTTTTACCCTTACGTAGCCCCCTGCGCTTCAGTGGCGTTACTGTCTTGCTTGGGGTGATATGATTAAAAAAAAAAAAAATAAAGCGTTAGTGAAATCACCAAACAACGTTGTTCCAAAGGAAAACATACATAGAAGAAAAAATGAGTGGATAACTGAAAAGATTCTTGACATGATACAAAAGAGACAGAAAACAATGCCAAGACAGGGAACGGAATACAGAAATCTACACAAGAAAATAAAGAGCAAATGCAAGAGAGGATAAAGAGGCATGGTTCAATTACAAATGTTCAGAAATAGCGAGATTGAGCATGACTAATAAAGAAAGAAAAGTAATTGAACTAACAGGACAAAAGACATCCTCATCAACAGGATGCATAAAATGCAAGGAGAGAACACTTTTCTGAGATAAAGAGGAAATACTTCAACGATCAGAAGAATATATGAGATCTCTTCTACGATAAGAGAGAGCAACCAACAAAGGAAATGGATGGTAGAGCAGGGTTTGGGTGGGGTAACAAGGGAAAGCGTGTTAAGAGCTATAAGAGACAGGGAAATGTGGAGAGTCATAATCGCATAGGTCCTGAAGGGACACGGCACATAGAAGTAAAAGATGTGTGGCGGTGAGCAAAAGAAACCATTCCTCTTTCTATTGCAAGTGTTCAGGCGAGCTTCTCCTCGCCATCTTTTAACTGACACACGCTTTGGGCGATCATGTCTCTAAAGAGACATGACTGACTAGGCATAAGATTCTCCCGCAGTAGTTTTCTTTTACATTCTGCGGTAGACTGGTTGCCAGCCAAGGCTATAGAAAGCCATCTGTCCTGTTATTTAACCCATAACTAGAGGGAAGAGACGGATTAATACCTTTGCCAAGGGTATTTGGGCGTAAGCGAATTCGAGAAATTCAACTGGAATTCGAACTCGGCTCTTCAAGTTGTCGTTCCGAGTCGATATCCATTGCACCACAACCCACATCCAAATGTAAGTAATTTTCAAATTAGAAATTACTTTATTTTGGTTTTAAAGCATATAACCCTGCAAGTTACTTGTTCACCACTGCTGTAGCCTGGTATGGAACTCATAACTCTAAGTGTCAAGTCAAGAACTAACCAACGTCTACATCCAGTGGGCAAGGGGAGTTTAAAATATTTTCATTATATCATTTAATTTATAATAGGGACGTTGTTTTACCACCGGATAACATCTTAAAATCACGTCATTTTTACTATGGAGACGAATGCCATAATATTATACTGCAGGAGCAACATTTTGCATATTTAGGAATCATTTGAAGAAAACTAAGAAACAACAATTTGAAAGTTCTAACACATCCATCATAGACATAAATTTTGAAATAGGTATGAGGGTCATTCAATAAATAAGATGAATTTTCGGAATAAGGACTTCTAATACAGATAGAAGCTTACTTTTTTAAAACTTTTTTCCTTTACTTCTTTTTCAAACGGATTTAATTTTTTGTGCAGATTGAAAAAAAACTTTGAGAGTTTGGGAGATTAACAAAGATGGTCGACCAAGAAGCATGCTCCAGGATTGAACAGAGGTCAGTTATCAAGGTTTTGGTTGCTGAAGGGTGCAAACCAGTTGAAATTCATAAGAGAATGTTAACTGCGTATAGTGCCACATGTTTCAGTAAAAAATATCTACAAATGGGCTAAATTGTTTAAAGAAGGACGAAGCAGTGTTGACTATGAAGACAGGCCTGGGAGGCCTACAGAAGTGAGGTCTCCTGATGTGATCGAATCAGCCAATGACCTCATTCAGTCTGACAGTAGATGACATTGCAAGGACTTCAAGTCTGTCTGTTGGGACAGCACACAAAATTGTCCATGATGACCTTCTGCTGGTGAGTACCAAACGGTGCAGACCATCAACGAGCTAGGCTGGAAACTGCTCTCTCATCCCCCGTACAGCTCAGGCGTTGCCCCTTCAGACTCACTAGTTTGGTCCCTTGAAATCATTCACGAAAGGTGCGAAGTTTGAAAGTGACGATGAAGTCAAAAGTGCTGTGAGCGATTGGCTGAGACATCAGTCCAAAGATTTTTACGCTGAGGAAATATGGAAGCTTGTGCACAGATTGGAAAAGTATGTGACACTGCTGAGAGACTACGTTGAAAAATAAAAAAAAGTATGCTTCTATCTGTATTAGACGTGCTTATACCGAAAAATTCACCTTCTTTATTGAATGAACCTCGTATCTTAGAAATCATCATACTGTCTTTCTTCTCGATGCCAGTGTATTGAAGACGATGTGAGCTATACTGATAACATAGGTATTGATAGTTGGGATTAGAACCATATTGACCAAAAAATAAAATTTCCTTTTCATGTTTTCCAAAAAGTAAAACTCAAGATAAACGTTTCCAAAACAGAAACTATGAACTTGAATTGACACCAATACTGAATCTATCTTAAAAATTCAGTATATAGAATTAATAAATACTAAAGACTTCAACTACCTCGGTTGATGGATGTGTTATAACACGTTTAGTAATGGAGACTAGGAAAATTAACCGGCTATAATTATTAGATCACCCCATTGTTTTAAAAGAATGATGCATTTCATACTATTTTTTAGTATTTATTGGCAAGTGAATAATTCAAAATGAAAATAGAATAGTTCTTTTGTTAATATCGCACTATAACATGTTCATCAAATGGAATTATAAATATTTAATAATTACCTATATTGTAGTTTCATCAATGAAAGAATGAAGAAAATTTAGGGGGATTCGGACAAGTTCATTTTTGCTTCCTTGCCTTGCTTCCTTGTCTTGTAAAATTTTGCAAAGTAACAATAACAAAAGAACCATTCTATTTTCATTTAGAATTATCCACTTCGAAATAAATACTAAAAATAGTTTGAAATACATCATTTCTTTTAAAATACTGGAGTGGCCTAATAATTATGACCGGTAGTGCAAATTAAGCTGAGTTTAGGTTATTTTCCTCATCACCGCAAAATACTAAAAACCAAAATTCGAGTCATGTCCTTCAGTAGCTTTGTCACATCGAGATTTTTATGTGGATGTCATGCATGTCACCAAACCCAATAATTAAGGGAATTAATCACTTGAAGATTTTAAACAAAAGCAACAAATGTAACTCAAAGAGAAAATAATAACATGAAGTGTTGATATTTCAGACTCTACTTCTAACAGAAGATTAGAAAAGAAGCCCACATCAATAACGGAAAGAGCAATAACAGTTGCTGGACACGAGGAAATTATTTTCCAGAAAAATTCTTTTAACAGAAAAAACCTTAAAATTACAGCCTACAATGAATGCGAAAGCAGCTATTACCACCATTACTATCAGGTATGCTTTGGCGATCATGTCTCGAAAGGCTGGAAAGAAGTTTTTCTCACAAGAGGTTGTCATTACTTTCTGCTGTAGACTGGTTGCCAACCAAGTCTATAGGGCCCAGTCTGTTCTATTATTTAACCCATAGCTGGAGAAAGAAGAGACGGATAAATGCCTTTTCCATGTGTATTTGCGTCTAAATGAATACAACGAATTCAACTGGAATTCGAACTCAGCTCTTCAATTTATCGTTGCAAGCCGATGTCCACTGCATCACACCTTACATCTTTTAAAGTTATCTCGGTGACCAGGTTGAAACATATTTATAAAAGGTATTTAAGAAAAGGTATTAAGAAAAGATATGAAGAATTCCAGTTGAATTCGTGGCATTCACTTACGCACAAATACCCTTGGGAAAGGTATTAATCCGTCTCTTCCCTCCAGTTATGGGTTAAATAACAGGACAGATTGAGTTCTATAGCCTTGGCTGGCAACCGGTCTACTGCAGAAAGCAATATCAATCCACGCAACAGTTTTCAAATATTTGCTTTCAGGAAGGATCTGCAATTTAGTCAATCCTGATTTGGCAACTCGACTTCAGTCACTTTTTTATCGATGTGATGTGGTTTCCCTCTGTCTTTTCTGCAAATGATTTCACGGCTTCTGCTCTGACGAACTTATCTCCCCGGTGCCCACTCTCCACAAATTTAGTCGACTGGCAACTAGATCCCGTCCTTTTACAGACAAAACTGTCAAATGTAACCACACTTCTACTTTACCAGCTTCTTTTCTCGCACTTCCCACCTGTGGAATTCCCGTCCATATACTTGTTTTCCTGATATCTACAATCTCCAAGAGTTTAAGTGCCTTAACAGCAGAATTGCATCGACGAATCGAAACGAGGTTCTATAAATCTACCATTACATATCCCGGTTTTTGTTTTGTGAAGGGTAAGTCCTTGAAAGAGATGGTAAAGAGTGCGTAATGTAAATAAATTGCTAATGAATTTATTACGGGCATTCGTTGAAATTTACGATAAAAGGGATTGTTAGCTGTCAGGGCAAAATGCAATCATTGCTCAAAGAAGAACTATGAGATGTAACAGGGTTTGGCGAGCAACAGGGATTGGCTTTCCACCCAAGCAGACCAGTGTCCGGCTATTATATATATATATATATATATATATATATATATATATATATATATATATGAGAGAGAGTTAGTGTGTGTGTGTGTGTGTGTGCGTGCGTGTGTGTGTGTGTGTGTGTGAGAGAGAGAGAGAGAGAGAGAATACAAGAGTTAATGTTATTTCTTGAGCTTTGAAAGATTCAAACAATATCTAAGTTAGATTTATTTGTTCGCTCTAATGTCAAATGATAAAAGTTAGGACGTTAAGACAGAAGACATTTAGGAAGTAAAAACCCCATGTAATTTATTTTTGTCATATTTATTTCCCATAAAATAGATATAGCTATATAAAAAATTATATATCGTTATCCCATATATATATGAAATCTACTATCCGCCCGTGTATTGAATACTGCTGGTGCCCCTGCTATTCACCTCGGGATTCTTGACAAAATCCAACGGAGAATCTGTAATGTGATCGATACTGACTTGGTAGCTCGGCTGCAGTCGCTCTCTCACCGGCGTGACGTGGCTTTCCTGTGCTTCTGCTCCATTAACTTAGCTCACTGGTGCCCCCTATGTATGAATTTACACGAGCTACTAGATTAGCAAACTATGACCCACCCTTTTATAGTGAAACCGATAAAATGTAACTTTTCACTCACTTCCCGCCTGTGGAATTCCCTTCCATATACTTGCTTCCCAGACAGCTACAATCTCCATGAATTTGACTGCAAGGTTAATATACATCTCCTATCTCACTAACTTGCATCCATTCTCTCAAGCTCTTTTCTCCTTCCACTCCACCCCCATTCTCGGTATTCTCATCCGTTTATTATCCCCCTTCCGACATTTCCTATAACTAACCCTTCTTTCTCATCACTTTCCCCTATGTACCCCCCCTGCGCAACAGTGGCAGTAAAATGCCTTGCTTGGGGAGAAATGATTAAAAAAAATAAAAAAAGGTGCTATGGAATCATCCTAGATATCTTTTACGAAGACCGCATCACAAATGAAGCATTGCGAGAGCACACCATCAACAGACCCGTTGGAATTCAGGTTTGTTAATAGTGGGGTCTCACACTACATCTCATATCGCCTGTTAAAAAGAGAAACTTGAATTGTTTTGAACACAACAGACAATCTTTCCTTCAATCTTCCTTTAAGGTTCCACGGTAGGTAAAAGGTTCCACGGTAGGTAAAAGGTTCCACGGTAGGTAAAAGGTTCCACGGTAGGTAAAAGTAGAGGCAAACAACTAGAGGGGGGATGTGCTGACAAAGCCAGTAAGGGGACAGGAAGATCATTCCCAGGGACTCATGCAAAGAGGCAACTGAGTTCTATTGCTTAGCAACCCTACAAGCACAACCAGTTATGCTGCTGCCGCTGCTGATATATTTAATAACGATCTGTTGACACTGTTGGCTACATCCTTCAGGAATTTAAATGCAATGTCAATACCCATCTCTTATCCACTTGACACCATTTCTTTCTACATCACCCTGTATATCTTGTTCTTTTCCTTTCTCTCTACCTTCGCAACTGTCTTCACACCTGTGTTTCCACCCTTCTCTTGTCCTTTCTCTGACACCCTATGTAACTGGTTTGTCTTTCACTCCCCGCCTATCTAAACTGTTACACTTATGTAGTCCCCTGCGTATCAGTGGCGGTACCGCGTTACCTTGCTTTCTTTGGGTGAAATGATATATATATATATATATATATATATATATATATATATATATATATATATATATATATGGGTTATGTCTTGAAGGCTGTCACAATGCGTTGAATGAAATAAAGGAAGGTCGGGAGGTGTTTGTATGACCTATTTATTACATTGATATTTCGAGACTATAATCTCATCATCAGAATGTCAGAGAAATCCTCAGACTGCGCTTCTCTCTCTATATATAGCAAACAAAGAGGAATCCGTTCATTCTAGTGAAAATAATTGATAAAATTTATAAATATGCCTTAGAGTTTAATACGTAAAAGAACCTCATAAAAAAGAACGAGGAATGGGCTTTGGGCAAGATAAAACCGAGTGTCAGGAACTTTAATTAGGGAGCCAAATGAAATATTGCAGTACGAGGGACCATCATACAACAACTAGGCTCGTTGCTAAATGTCATTAACACTGTCAAGAAAAAAGATCAATTTGAAACGCGAAGGGCACGTCTTAAGAGTCAGTAGTCTTTCCACACTTAATGCTACATGGTACGAACTTAAGCCAATGAAAAAAAAATATCAACATTAGAAAAATGGTCTGATAACGTCACTGAATGGACTGGAAAATAATTAAAGGAGATTTAGATATTTGCAGAGACATGGAGAGAGCTAGTCAGGTGCACAGTTGCAATGCCACCCTGTGACCACCCTCGGTTATACGACCAATGATGAAAATGAAGATGATGATGAAATGGAGTCTGAAAGAAGATACGGGTAACTTCTAAAAGAATAAAATTAGTTTCTTATTTATGCCCATTACCAATGCCCAAGTTATTTCGTTCGTTCAATTAGCGACAGTTTATCCATGAACTTGTTTTTTATAATCATGTTTGTTTTATAATTGACTAGCAGTATAGCCCGGCGTTGCTCGGGTGTAATGAAAGCTTTAAAACTAATCCATGGTCCTGGAGCTCAGACTCTTTGGACGTTGGTACGAAAGACTAAAATGCAATAGTTGTTTCCAGTTAAAAGCAATTATACCTACTTGGAACCAAACCCGAAGCAAAAACTAAAATAAAAGGGCTGGAAAAAATACAGACATACAGGCAGATAAACAGACACACACACAAACATCTTGTCTTTTATATATATATATATATATATATATATATATATATATTTTCTGCACTATTGTAAACACTGCAACCGTGAAACTTCTGAATATCGTTTCTTATGTCTTTGTCTATGAGTGTATTAAATTTGATTAAAATCGGACCACTTCTTCTATAACCCGATTTTTCGATTATCAATTTTTGATATTTATCGGGGGTACCTCAACACAAAACCTAGCTAAGAACACTCGCAGTGGCTTATAGTACAACTGTGTAAATTTTCAAGAAAATCGGTTCAGCCGTTTCGGAGTCTATAGGTAACGGACACACATACACACACACGAAGTTCCATTTATAAATAAGTTCAGATGAGAAATATTGATAACTAGAATAGTTTTGCAACACGCTGCCAGTATTGAAAACCTCGTCGTATTTCGTAGTAACTTTGAATAAGTTGATTTGTTTAGAAAAATACTTTAACAAAAACCCAACATCGCGGTGAAACCAACTAGACTTTGGACCCGCTACCTGTTTGCGTTTCGCTGCAAAATTTTGTTTTGATTGGTTAATTTATGGCTATTGTAGACGATGTGATTGATGGACACGTGAACGGACATTACAGAAATTTATATGTAGATAGATAACCTGTATAGTTAAATAAGTATTTGTTATTTTAATCATTAAATTTCTTTAGAAAACTGTGGGAGTATTTTGTATATTAAATATTAAAACTTTTAATTTTTCCAGGAAAATTAATTAAAATTTATTGTACCTCGCTACGCAAACTAGTAAAACCAAATACATTTTTGTCACCCGCTTACATACATTTTGCATTTCTCACCCAAATTTGATTTCGATCGGTCAATGTGTGGCTATTTTAGATGGCGTGACCGATGGACGGAAGTCACGGTCTTTGATATATCGATAGATAATGAGTTGAATATATGGATGGAAATCTGGACAGATGAATAGAATAAGTAAAGAACAGGCAGGAAAAAAGTGTCTTTAATCCAACATGTTTCATTTCAACAAGCTTCTTCAGAGATTTTTAAAAGACAAATGATTTAAAAACTTTTTAAATACTTTAAAAAAACTTTTTAAAAAATCCAGAGACAGTACGTTGATTGAAGTTTGATCTCATTGGTCATATACGTGTCACGTGTAATAAAGTGATGGATGAATATGTTAAATTTAAGGGAAAAACTTATATCTGTATAATTATGTGTACCACAGGTAATATAAACACTAGATGTTTATGATGAATGCAAGTATATGAATGCGACAATAATGAATGCTTCAAGCGTATTTAAACTATAGACAAATTAAGTGTGTTTATATGTTGGTGACGTTAGTATGTGTGGGTGTAGTAAACAAAATAAGATCTACATTTAATATTCAAATGCTAAGCACTGATTCATTGGTTTTGTCAGAAAAAAAAAAGATTCGAATTTACAAACTTTGCTTCGAACACACGCAAAAGCTAATCCAAAACAAAACTCGTGAAATGACGTTTGTCAAGGGTACGTGTTAATTATGCTCGTCTCAGTAAATCTCTGGCGACGGTCGAGCTTGCTCCGTCTTTTATTTCGTTTGAGGGGCTCAAAAAGGTCATTTTGGAGCTCACTCCAGCATGTGATGCTGGCCTTTCAATTGAACGACGAACAAACTTCGCGTCGGCTCGCGAAAAGGGCCCGTAAAAAGAATTTGTTTCTGAAAATTGAACATTATTAGAATATTGTTTTTAAATATTTCCTAGTTTCTATTGGCTGCAAAAAATTTCGCATTGAGTTGTGAAGGGCTCAAACAGATCATTTTGGAGCTCACTCCAGCATGTGATTCTGGCCTTTCCATTGAACGACGAACAAACTTTGCGTCGGCTCGCGAAAAGTGCCCGTAAAAAGAATTTGTTTCTGAAAATTGAAGATTATTAGAATTTTGTTTTTAAATATTTCTTAGTTTCTATTGGCTGCAAAAAATTTCGCATTGAGTTGTGAAGGGCTCAAACAGGTCATTTTGGAGCTCACTCCAGCATGTGATTCTGGCCTTTCCATTGAACGACGAACAAACTTCGCGTCGGCTCGCGAAAAGTGCCCGTAAAAAGAATTTGTTTCTGAAAATTGAAGATTATTAGAATTTTGTTTTTAAATATTTCCTAGTTTCTATTGGCTGCAAAAAATTTCGCATTGAGTTGTGAAGGGCTCAAACAGGTCATTTTGGAGCTCACTCCCGCATGTGATTCTGGCCTTTCCATTGAACGGCAGGTGAAAAATTGAACTGTAAAATATCGTGTGATTGAATAAAATCATTGTTTACTTTTCAATTATATAACTGACTTGCAAAATCACATTCTCTTAGGTTGAGTCATACGTATAATCCCTTTTTAGGAACCAATTCTAATGGCGAATGTATCGTTCGAACTAACCTTTCTTTAGATGTATTATCACAGGTGACGAAACATGCGACAATCAAATTATTTGTTTGGGCGTTATTTTTAATCGATACTCGTATTTGAATAGATATTCTGTTTTTAATCAAGCAGTATATATTTATTTTTATCGGCCTGATTATTTACGATAAATTTTGTTACGAAAATGTGTGTCATTTGGTAGAAATTTATTGTAAATAATAAGGCCTATAGAAATAAATATATAAATATATTGTTTGATTAAAAACAGAATATCTACTCAAATACGATTATCGATTAAAAATAATGTTCAAACAAATAGTTTCAATATGTCGGTTGTTAAACCATTTCGTTAATCTTCGGGATTTTCCGTAACATACGACAATGTTAACGGAAAAGGCAGTTCATTGACAAGAATAATTTTCTAAAATTGAACCTAAAAACGTCCAGGGACGAAAAGCAATAACGTGCGTGTACTGGAATCATCAGGATTTTATTTATTAAGAGTTCTGAAAACACAATAAAAAAATTGAATGCAGATTTATGCATAAAGCAGTTATAACGTGTCCATGAAAGCTTGATGAAATTCACACCAAGCTCGTCAGTAGAAAAGATGTCATCCTCCTCCATAACAACGCAAAACTGCATGCAGTAAAAATAACATTGAAAAAAAAAATAATGGAAACTCGGTCGGTCTGTTCTACCACACGTCCGCCCTATTCACATGACCTTACACAAACAGATAATTACATTTTTCGTTTGCTGCAAAACGCTTTAATGTGGAAAACCAGATGCAAAAGTTTTCACCTGAAAACCTGTGGAATTTAAATCGAAATGGACTTAAGAAGATTCTTGGCATTTGGCAACAAGACATTGCAAATAATGGTGAATATATTAGGTTGTTACAAAAATAATGGCCGCTCGAATTGTTTTTTTTTATTCGTTTCACCCCAAGCCAGGCAGTGCTGCCACTGATGTGCAGGGGGCTACATAAGAGTAAAAGTTTAGACAAGAGGAGAATGAAGAGAAAGAAGGACCAGTTACAGGGGATGTGATACGTGTGGAAATTGTAACAAAAGAAAAGAAAATGATTTACCACAACACAGAGCTATATCACAAACAGATATTTAATTTACTAAAAACACAAAATAAAATATATACAAATATAAATATACAATGTTGGCATTCCAAACAAAAAACATAGAGTTTACTTCGCGAAGTGTTACGAAGGAGAAAGAATGTGAGGGAGTCAAGTAACTTTACCAGGTTAGGGCTAGCGAAGTTATCTAAGTGCTATTACTGGAAATTCTCAGGTATGTGTATATGTAGAATAATTTTTAGTTTGGTCAATGAAAATATTCGAAAATAGTATTTACTAATTTGTTCCATGAGGTTCTTCTTTTGGGCTTTTGTTGGTCGGCAACTTTTCATAGAGATTCTTTCGGGTGGATATACTAATCCACGAATCAAGGCCGGAGTTGATAATGGTTTCAGAGAAAGGACAAGAGAAAGATGGGAACAAAGGTGTAAAGATAGATGTACAGGGTGATGTAGAACGAACTGGAGCTAAGTGGATAAGAGATGGGTATTGACATTGCATTTAAATTCCTGGAGGTTGTACCCGTCAGGAAAGCAAGTATATGGAAGAGAGTTCCACAGGCGGGAAGTGCGAGAAAAGAAGCTGATGGAGTAGCATTTTCGGCTGCATTTGGTTGATCTAGCTGTACATGGTGGGACCTTATTGCCAGTATGGTTGCACGAATAAATTCTTGTGATGGGGGTACCAGTGACATATTTCGTCGGAGCAGAAGCCATGAAAATATATGTAGAAAAGACAGAGGGAAGCCACATTCCACTGGTGAGAAAGGGGCTGGAGTCAAGCAGCTAGGTCAGAATTTTGGTATTCATAATAATGTACGCTCTTTATTTTCAAACGAAAATATTCGTGAAGCACAGAGGCCCTTAATCATGAACATGACAAAACATGATCTTTTTTTACTTTTCTTGCATGAGTTTAAACTTGGGCACAGTACCTCCCAAACTTCTCCCAATATCAGAGCATGAGGATATGGGTCCACAAGTGAACAAGCAAAGACGAAGGTGGTTCCAGAAATTTCGTACTGGTGACGAGAGCCTTGAAGATGAATAAGGTAGAGGATGGTCATGCAGTTTTGATAACGAACAATTTCAAGCAGTTGTTGAGCAAAACCCACGTCAGACTGACAGGGAAATGTCTCAGAAGCTTGGTGTCAGTATTACAACAGCCTCATGACATTTGCAGAGTACTGGCAAGGTGAATCTCAATGAAAACAAAAACTCAGGTGTTTTGAAGTGAGCCCGATGCTCTTCTGCGTAAAACCAATGATCCCTTTCTTGATCAAATATTCACTTGAGATAAAAAATGGATGATACCCGTAAACGATCAGGTCAATGGCTTGATCGGGATGAGTTCCCACCAAACATTTCACAAAGACAAAATTGCAGTTGACAGTCTGTTGTTCTGCAGTTGGTGTTATCCACTACAACTTTCTGGAAGCCTATCAGAGCATTAATGCAAAGCTTTATTGCAATCAACTTGATGAAATGCATGCACATCTGCACAAGGTGAGACCTGCATTGGTGAATCGATGTGGTCCAATTCTGCTCCACAATAATTTCCCTTTAGAGAACTGTGTTCTTGATCAATCCAAATTCGTGAACAATAACATTGGATATACTACTAATTGTTTAGCTCTGTTAGGTCTCATTTAAATAGACATGAAGACCTGTTAAACTCTATCCGTAACATAGTAATCAATAATAGAAATATAATATCATAATCAACATATAAAAACAGTTAAAAATAAAAGCATTAAAAGAAAAACCGAAACTTAACAATATCAACTATGAATATGGCCAAAATGTGCTGACCATGTTTCGAAAATAAAACATTTCTAGAATTAAAGATACATACGTAGACAATGTATAGATTCAGTTAAAAGTAAAATGAAATTCATCATCATCGATAATGGCTAAAAGTATAGCAGAAAGTGTCTGGATAAATAAACCAATTTTTATATAATTTTATTTATTTATGAAAAGGAAAAAATTAAGATGGCTTGAAAAATTATATAAAAACCTTAACCACAACACATTATCTGTCCTTTTTAACGAACCTTGCATGAAAGATGGATTCCTGCCTAAATACACAGTATATATATATATATATATATATATATATATATATATATATAAAGTACTGTGCAAAAGTAGGACAAGAACTAGTTTATCTTTATGAGACATATTGGCAGAAAATAAAAAAGTAATTAAAGTAATTTTGTTTGATTTACTCAACAAATGTTTTAGCAAGAAAAAATACTTGTTACAAAATAAATTTTATTTGCTTTGAAATAATAAAATAATTGCGACAATTTACCAATCGCACTTAGTATACATATATATAGTACTGTGCAAAAGTATTAGGGCAATAACTATTTTATCTTTTATGAGGCATATTGACAGAAAATAAGCAATTTAATTAAAGTAATTGTTGTGGCGATTGACTTGAAACACGTTTATTCCTCCGCGTTACTTATTCGAAACTTCGTCGCCAAATTGTTGTGGAGTCTTGTTTAGAAAACCACACAATATAATAATAACAAAATCAGATATGAGAGGAAAAATGTAAGTATATTGAATAAAAGATATACAACCGGTACATGGTTAGTAGATTCAGGAATACTAGTTAGTAGGAGTCAAAAATATGCAAAGAAGTAAACCCGGGTAATAAGTCTATATTCGTGCTGACCAACGAGCGGCGGTTCAACTGCTCTGACAAACACTAACTCTAACAACAACAACTACTCAACTACCATTCTCTGTAAACAGGATTATTTGTATATTTTGGAAGAGTCCATAAAGTGTGTGAAAAGGGGTGACTCCCCAACAGCAATCTTATTTTATTTACTCAACAAATGCTTTAGAAAAAATACTTGCTACAAAATAAATTTAATATTTAGTATAATATCCTTTTGCTTTGATCACATCCTGCATTCTGTCAGACATTGACATCACAATCTTTTTCAATGTATCTAATAGTATCTCCTGCCAAGCAGCTTGTTTTGTTCTAAAATGTTTGTAAAAAAAAAACAAAAAAAAATTTTCTCGTTTTAATGAACGCTAGCAATTTGTCAACCGTTATATTTGAAGCAGAAAATTTTGCAGTAATGTTTAGCAACACAGTTTTTCGGTTATTTCTTGTTACCATAACTCAAACCCCTGATGATGATCTCGGAAAGAGAATGGAAGTACTTGGGTACCTTGAGAAATTAATGATAATAACATTTGTCAACGTTACAGCTAATTTCTGACATCTTTTGATTCTAATACGCGAAAGATTATCCGTGAGTATGAACGAATTTTATTAAAAATAAACAGACACAATGTTTGCAATTTATTTAAATTTATTGTCTAAAAGAAAATTTGCTGCCTAAATACACAAATATATATATATATATATTGTATCGAGGCAGCAAATAATTTTCTAAACATATACTGTTAAATATAAGAGACAATGAATGTCTATTATGTTTAACCATGAGCCGTTCTAAACGTCGTATTTTGGCTTTAATTTCAGTTGAAAATAAAGACAAAAATTATCCAACATTTGGATAATTTTTTATTAATTTGGTTCTAAGCTTAAAATATCCAAATGTTGGAGAAATTTTGTCTTTATTTTCAACTGAAATTAAAGCCAAAATACGACGTTTAGAACGGCTCATGATTAAACATAATAGACATTCATTGTCTCTTATATATATATATATATATATATATATATATATATATATATATACATGCACACACACACATATATATCTTTATATTGCACGCACACATATATTATACACATATGGTTATTATAGAATACATCGGCGTGGGTGTTTTATATTTGGAATTTGTAGGCGTCTTTTCAAGATGATGTCTTGATGTTTATATACTAGCGTGTATTTAAAAAAAATTGAAATGTATACGTAGCGGTATTGTATGTAGGTGCCTGTATTTTAATTAGCTCTGATGGGTGTGTATGTATACTAATCTGAAACTGATTATGTGTATTATTAAAGAAGATTGTCGTCCGACGTAATTTTCCTCTAGGTCAGTCATTTTCGATAATAATAATATATAAAGACACCCACATCATATTCTCAATTTCTACCACCCGATTCTATTTTGGCTTCATTTTTTGTACTTACAATACGAAATGCAAAATATTTATACTAACGTTTGTATTTTCTTTTTCTATTTTTTAGTTGAAAAAAAGAAGTAGACTCTTGCTATTTATTTTTGTCATACGAAAATTCAAGTATGAGATCGAACCGAATGAAACACGCGTCAAGCGAGCCGAGAAATGAAAAGATGACGTCAGCATTGAATAAAGCGAATTAAAATAGATCATAAAAGAAAATGGCGACGATGAGACAGTCTACGCATGCGTAGGCGTAGATAAACCATTTAGTAAAGACGCCGTATGGCTACTTTTTTAATATTTAAATAATAATTGGAAATGAAAAATGAAATAGTCAATAAATATACCTACATTTGTTGAATTTGTAAACTTCTTTTTTCGTGTATTTATTTTTGGCTTTATGTGAACACATACACACACACATCTATCTATCTATCTATCTATCTATCTATCTATCTATCTATCTATCTAATCTCTGTTCTTATCTATCTATCTATCTATCTATCTATCTATCTATCTATCTATCTCAGTCTGTTCTTATCTATCTATCTATCTATCTATCTATCTATCTATCTATCTAAGTCTGTTCTTATCTATCTATCTATCTATCTATCTATCTATCTATCTATCTATCTATCTCAGTCTGTTCTTATCTATCTATCTATCTATCTATCTATCTATCTATCTCAGTCTGTCTCTATCTATCTATCTATCTATCTATCTATCTATCTCAGTCTGTTCTTATCTATCTATCTATCTATCTATCTATTCAAAAGAAAATGATTCAGACTAACAAAAGCATATATATATATATATATATATATATATATATATATGTGTGTGTGTGTGTGTGTATATATATGCTTTTGTTAATCTGATTCATTTTCTTTCTCTCTCTGTTACCCACTCTCTTCCACCCACTCTCTCAGGTTTTGTTTTTCTCACTGTTTCTGTCTCTCTGTCTCCCTCACGGTTTCTTTGTCTGTCTGGCTCTCTTTCTCTCCCTCATGTCTGTATTTCTAAGTTTTTCATTCACTTTTTTATCTATTTTTACTATTCATGTGGTAGTATGTATAGGCTTTCTGATAATCTGCTTCGAATCGTAAAATATATCTAAAAATGCAATAAAACTATGACATTATTTAATTCAGTCAGTTAAGTGCCATACGTGATACACGCTTGGGCGATCATGCCTCGAAAGAGACACGACTGACTGGGCAGAATATTATCCCGTCGTAGGTTGCCGACCAAAGCTATAGAACCCAGTCTGTCCTGTTATTTAACCCATAACTGGAAGGAATAGACGGATTAATACCTTTCCTAAGGGTATTTGCGCGTAAGTGAATGCAGTGAATTCAGCTGGAATTCGAACTCGGCTCCCCGATTTCTCGTTCCGAGCCGATATCCAATGCACCACAACGCACATCCTATTTATTATTTAATTAGAAAAGCTTTTAAATGCTTTTATAAATAAGATTTATTAAGGAAACTTCTATGCTTTCTCCGTGCCGCGTCCCTCCAGGACGTAGACGTTCATGGTCTTCCACATCTCCCTACCCCTTGTAGCTCTTAACACTATTTCTTTTGTTATCTCTCCCAAACCCTACTCTAAAATTCGTTTGCTCAAGCCCATCAAATATTTCTCGCATTGTTTTCTCCTCTCCCTCTGTTTTTATCGATCGGCCTTATGAGTATCAGATTCTCCAAGCCTTCCTTTCTCATTATATGTCCCAGAAACTACAGCTGTCTCTTCTTGATCTTAAGTTTCAGTTTCCTTTTCGTTTCTATCCTCTCCAAAACCCTGTCATTTTTCACATTTCCGGTCCATGGTATCCCCAGGATCCTTCTGTAGAACCACATTTCTGTTGCTTCAAGTATTTTCTTCGTCTTTGATTAGATTATCCAGCTTTCACTGCCATATTGAATAATATATTGTCTCAGAAAAAAATCGATGAATGATAAATTTTTACAAGAACTGCTTTCATATTTTTACATTTTTTATCTTAACAATTTGTAAGATGTAATATATTTGAAATTATGCATTACTTTAATCCGGTTAGATAATATTGTTATTAATTGAAAATTATTAATAAAAATTGAAAATCTTAATGAAATCATTTCTCACCAAGATATTAAAAATATTATGTAACGTGCCTATTTTGAAAGTATGGGCGACCATGCATGACATCATCAAAAAGTAAGAGCGATGGCCATAATAAATTTGAAGTCAAGGTTCTTAAAATTAGATTACGGAGAATATTTTCCAAGACTTTTAAGAATGCTTAATACATAAAATTTATATAAAAAGACGCTCATATTATTTATATTTTAGTAGATAATGTCTCCGTAGAGCAACAACACATGTAAACACTCGTCAGTCATGTAAACATGGCTATTTCCGGTTAAAAAACACAGCTGCAGTTTGTTTTAAAATATATTTATGCGTTATTTTAACCTTAAAGTAAATAATATTTGTGTTGTATGCTTTAAAGATATTACAAACTGACAAGGTGGTACTCGAGTGAAAGAACAGCAACGCGTGCGTAGATGCCAGAAGAGAGGTTTATTGTAAAGAGAATACCTTACGGCAAGACAGGGATTCTGGTGGCAGGCTAGTAATTGTCGAAGCAAGTCACAGGTTTCTCCTGTGCTCACCATATATGGCTACTAATATAGTTGTTCCACATAGGCGATGGGGAGTGTGGAACATTCCATTACAACACCTCTACCTGAGTTGATTTTCCTATGAAATTTTGCTTTTCGTTTTTGAGTCAGACATAATTGTTTAACTTTTTACTCTTCTTAGTATTTTACACCTCACCAATTTTTGTGCGGGTAAAATTTGAGGCATTAACGATTTTCCGGAAGCTGGCGGGGTTGGAGATACTTCCATCGGTACTGGTGGGGATATGGGAACTGGTATTTTGAATGCGTCATATATTACCTCGATTGGTAATTCTTTACTAGGTGTGAGATCTTTCGTTTTTCTTGGCCTTAACTAATTTAAATATCTCTTACATTCAAATCTTTTTCCTTTGAGCATGTATATCACTCTGCAAAGTCTTTTGGTAATAATGCTGTCTTACCAGAATCTTTTTTCACCTTTATAATTTCTGAAGAAAACTCTGTTTCCTGGTTTGTAAAATTTGGTCGTAAAGTTTTCTTTTTCTATAACACTTTTCATTGCACTAGGCAAACACGGTGCGAACTTTTCTTGCGAACATCAGTTCGGCTGGTGATAAACCTGAATTTATACCCGGATTGGGAGTAATTCTGTAAGCCAATAAAAACTTTTGGATATTTCTCTCATCAGTGTCCATACCTTGATTCTTTCTTAGAGCTCTTTTAAAAGTGTCTACGAATCTTTCTGCTTGCCCATTTGACCCTGGGTGTTAAACAGAGGTAGTAATGTGGGGACAAAGATGTGCAGAAATTCTTAAATTCTTTGCTGGTAAACTGTGTTCCGTTGTCACTAATTAAAGTTTGTGGTACACCGAAACGACTAAAAGGCTTGCATGCTTAGGCCTCAAAGGCTGTCACAATGCGTTTAGTAAAATAAAGGAAGGTAAAGAAGTTGTTGGGTATTACCTATTTATTATACATTAATATTTCGAGATCAAAATCTCATCTTCAGAATGGTAGGAGAGCTTGTGTTCGAGTTCGTGCCTTTCAACGAATGTTCATTCCTGGCCGCTGTTGTCATTAATTGTAGTGAGTGCACGCGCGTGTGTGTAAGTGTGTTTAAGCTTGTTTAGTACGTTCATTGTATTCATGGATGTCGCAAAACAGGGAATCTGGTAGCAGACTAGTAACTGCAGAAGTCACAGGTATCTCCTATGCTCACTATATATGGCTACTAATATAGTCAGTCTACATAGGCGATAGGGAGTGTGGGATATTCCATTACAACAATTTGTTTTAAATAAGACTAATTATACTTTAAATTAGCAAATATTGCTCAAGTTATGTTTCAGAGTGGTATATTCTAATTATGATTGATTTTTTAATACAGAGAATTAATTACATTTCTATGAACGACGATTAAAAATGGGAGTTAATTAGTTATTTTAGTAAAAAACACATTGATTGTTATTAATATAATTCAACTCTTCAAGCTATCAGTTCACCACTACTGTGGCAAGGTATTGTTCTCAAGGATACCTGGTCCAGTAGATATAAACGTTGGTTAGTTCCGGTGACTTGATCCAAAGTTTTGAATTCAATACTTGGCTGCAGCCCAAATTAGCTGTTGAAAAAATTGGATGAAACTTTTTGTTCATCATTATTATTAAATTAAATTAAGATCCAGATTTGGCAGCTCAGATACAGTCACTTTCTCACCAGCGCATTGTGGCTTCCTTGTATTTCTTCTACAAATAATTTCACGGCTTCTGCTCCGATGAACTTAGCTCACTGGTGTCACCTGTATATGAATTTACTCGGGCCACAAGATTAGCAACTAGATCCCACCATTTTCCTGTGAAACCAATAAATTGTAAACGCAGATTCTACTACATCAGCTTCTTTTCTCGCACTTCGCGCCTGTGGAATTCCATTCCGTTAATTGCTTCCCCGACATCTACAATCTCCAAGAATTTAAATGTAAAGTCAATAGTCATCTTCTATCTCACTAACCTGCATCCTCTCATGCTCCTTTCTCGGTTCACTCCACTCTCATCAGTATTCTCATCCTTCTCTTACCCACTTTGTGACACCCCCTATAACCTGTCACTCTTTCTCATAACTTTCCTTCTATGTAACCCCCTGCAAAACAGTGGCAGTAAAATGCTTTGCTTGGGGCGATATGATTATAAAAAATAATGTTAGATTGATAAATATTTCTTATTCGTTCTTTAACTTATCAGATATTTCTTTCTTCTTTTCTCTATATCTCATTCTCTGATAAAGCTTTAATAAAAGTGAGACATGTTAGATTGATAAACGTATATATATATATATATATATATATATATATATATATGTGTGTGTGTGTGTGTGTGTGTGTGTGTTTTCATTCAGAAGTCAGTCGATTACGCAACCTTGGTTCCAACCTTTTGGTATCTTTAGGCGTTTATATCAACTGATTCTCCAACACACAACAGGAACATTCAGAATACACAATTGGAAAAATCAAACAATGGCAGCAATATGCTTTGCTTGGGGCGATATGATTATTAAAAAAATTCCTTTGTTATTGTTTTGAGTGCATTATTTATTTATTTATTTATTTAATTTGTTCATTTCTTGTTTTATGTTTCTTTTGGAAATTTGCTTTTCTTATTTGTATATTTATCATTATCTTTGTTTATACAATGCATATATTTGCATTTTTCTTGGTCATGTTTGACAATGTATTAATTTTTGGTCTTACATTTGAATAAAATATTGGAAAATATTTGATTAAATGTAGATAAAGAGATTTGTTGTAGAAAAATAAATGATAGTTATAAGAAAAATACTATAATTCCAATTATAATTCATGATAAAATTGTGTCAAGGAAAATATAGTAAAAGTTATTTTTCTAAAGTATTATGCTGAGAATATCAACAGGATATCAAGCAAACCTACGAGATCTCTTCCTTCCTCAATTCCTGCCTGAAAAATTCTCCGCTGAAGTGTTACCTCCCTTAGACACTTCAGACTTCTTCTTCGTCTATGTGTCTTGTCCTTTCAGGACGCAGGCGATCATGACTTCCCACGTCTTCCTATCCCTAGTAGCTCTTAGCATGCTTTCTTCTATAACATCACGCAACCCCCGTTCTGTAATCTACCTGCTCAGGCCCTTTAAATATGTTATCTCTTTTTCTCTCTATCTGGCCTGTAAGTATCAGATTCTCCAAGCCCTTTTTCCTCATTGCCTGTCCCAGGAACTTCAGTTGTCTCTTCCTGATGCTCAGTATTAATGCCATTTTCGTTTCCATTCTTTCCAGTACCTCATCATTACTCACATGCTCGATCCACGATATCCGCAGCATCCTTCTATTTGGCGATCTAGGAGGCCATGAAACATTACCAAAACTTGAAATCACACGGTTACCGAACAACTCTCGCACAGCCTCCAATGATTGCTGTGCAGTGTGTGATGTCGCTCCATCCTGTTGAAATCAAGTTTTTTTGAACGTGTGAATAATTGTTCAATTCATGTGTCTCCTCATAACGATTGGCAGTGACAGTGACTGATATCCCCTGTTCATTTTCAAAAAAGAAGGTCCGATGATCCCAACTAATGAAACAGCACATCATACTGTCACCTTACTAGCGTGTAAAGAGCGTGTAAAGGGCGCTCATGAACTTCATTAGGATTTGTCCAGTAATGATAGTTCTGCTTATTCACGTAACCTGTGAGATACAAATGGACCTCATCTAACGTCCATATCTTGCTTAGAAATTAATCTTGGTCCATGGTTATTGAAATGACAGAGTGTTTACTTCGTTAGCCCACTGTTTCGCAGTGTTGTCACTTGCTCATGTCGGCCAATACACGCTTAAAAATTCGCGTTTTCTTTTTGGTCACCTTTTACCTTTCCAAAGAATATTTTTGTAAGTGAATGCAACGGATTCAACTAGAATTGGAACCTCGGCTTACCGATTTCTCGTTTCAAGCCAATATCAATTACTCTACATTGTCCTGGGCATGACGGTAAACTGCATCCGGCAGCAAGGCCTCTGATTGAGAGGTTGTGAGGAGCATGGAACCACCTCTTAATTGCTGTTGTTCTCAGATCCACCCTGACCCGGAGTGGTAGCACCTGTTAAGGTACCAGCTATGGGCAAATGTTTAACCCCCAAACTTGGGCCAAAACACAGCGAAAGTATAAAAATACACTTTTATAGAAATATATACATAAAAATAGACTTTTATACATTTTTGAAAGAAAAAATATTACGAACAATACATTTCTGAAGAAAAAATTATTACCATAACACATTTTTGAAGGAAAAAAAATATTCTCAGCAAAACATTTTTAAATACAAAATCAGAAGACATTTTCAGTTTTCTAGAATTAAAAAGAATAAAAACAAAAAAAAAATTCATTAAAATCTGACTAAATCAATTATAACGGAATATTTAAAAAAATAACTTAAAACCCCACTTTTTTGGCATTAAATAACCCACATTGGTTGATATGCCATTAAACAAAACTCAAACTCAAAACTCGACGATACAACAAGGAGTCAGATACTTTCTGAAGCGATACCTTAAAACCCCACTTTTTTGGCATTAAATAACCCACAGAGGTGTTGATATGCCGTTAAACAAACTCAAACTCAATTACACCACAATGCACTTCCCATAATTGACTCTAACCATTATTACAATACCTCCACAGTAGAACACTTGCTGCATGCAAAGTGCAATTATGCACAAGCAGTCAAAATAATAGTCGAAATCATCTTGGGCCTGGTGAATTCTGGGAAATCTACAACAAAATTTTGAATAGCTGCAAAGCGTTAGTGGCAATTTTCATAAATGGTCAGTAACACACTAATTGTTTTTCAGTAAACGTTGACTCTAATTTCTTGTTCGCTGAAAGAGCAAATTCCTTTACCGACTAACGTATTACAAATATTATATCTCTATCACGACTAGGGAAGTTTGAAATTTATCAAAAGCCTTGACCCTAAGAAGGCTACCGATCTGGATAACACCCCAGTGCCATACGTAATACACGCGAGGTGATCATGACTGACTGGGCAGAAGGTTTTCCCCGCAGTAGGTTGCCATTACTTTCTGCGGTAGACAAAACTCAATTCGTCCTGCTATTTAAGCCATAGCTGAAGGGAGACGAGACGGATTAATAACATTCCCAAGAGTATTTGCGCGTAAGTGAATGAAACGAATTCAACTGGAATTCGAACACTGTTGTTGATCTAGTGGTTGACCTTAAAAAATAACCCCAGAATTATCTCAAACCTTGACAAAGCTATCTAAAGAAGAAATCTTTTCTAAATCTGTAGAAGATGTCAAGTGTATCAGCAGCCATTAGTGCCCCCCCCCCACGCCATGTTCTGTTCTTTGAATGGGAATTCACCAAGCAGGTTAACTTGATGTTGATTTTTGGGAAAAGCAAGAATTGAAGAATGAAATTTTAATTCAAATTTCCTGTGTTAAACTGTGAGGTATTTTTCGCTTATTTTTTTTTATTTATTCATTTATTTATCTGTTTACTTTTTTTTATTTCTGTATATATATATATCTGTATTTTTTTCGTTTTTTTTTTTTTCCCCCTTTTTGGAGTTCATGCTTCATTTGGGAGGAAAAAAAAAAGTTTGAAATTTTTATTTATTCTGTTATGCGAAGCTACACTGGCCAAGATATCAGCAGCCATTAGTGCCCCCCCCCCACGCCATGTTCTGTTCTTTGAATGGGAATTCACCAAGCAGGTTAACTTGATGTTGATTTTTGGGAAAAGCAAGAATTGAAGAATGAAACTTTAATTCAAATTTCCTGTGTTAAACTGTGAGGTATTTTTCGCTTATTTATTTATTTATTTATTTATTCGTTTTTGCCCAATATTTTTGCTTAATTTTAGAACTTTTCATGTTTAACTGTACGTTTGATTTTATTTTTAGAAGAAATCTTTGACTGGACTTTAACTAAGTTAAAACTTAATAAGTCACATTTTTTTCTTTTTTTGAAATCTTTAACTTTTTTTTGTTCTCAATTGGAGTAGATACTTAACTATCGCCCGGTTCACACTCCACCCACACCTGTTGGACGGGTGAAGAGGCTCATCCCTTGTTTCCTGTTTGGGATGCGGTTTCCGGTTTTTCTTTTCTAATCTTCTCACTGTTTTTTTGTGTTTTTTCAATTGGAGTAGATAGACTAAACTATCGCCCGGTTCACACTCCACCCACGTCTATTGAACAGGTGAAGAGACTCATCCCTTGTTTCCTGTTTAGGATGCGGTTTCCTGTTTTTCTCTTTTCTAATCTTCTCACTCTTATGTAGCCCCTTGCACATCAGTGGCGTTACCGCCTTGCTTGGGGTGATATGATTAAAAAAAAATATAAGGGTGAGTGCTCAACCTGTCGCAATATTAACTCCTCAGCATTCTTAATGATATCAGCAAACGCGTTGAGGCTATAATCAGCAAGGCGGTTGTTGACTACCTAAACAGGCAAACATGCAGAGCGACAAGTAGTATGGATTTAGGTTTTCTACGTCCACTGCTGATATCCCAACGGTCATTACGCACAGAATTAGAGAGGCATTAGGCAATAAATACTTGACAAGAATTAATACCTTAAATATATACAAGGCCTTTGACGAGGTGTAGAAAGGGGTTTGCAACACAAACTCTCCTACTATAGAATCACTGGAAAAGTTTTCTCAATTATTACGTCCTTCCTAACAAGTAGCCGCATGAAGTTTGTTGTTAATGGCTAGTCCTCCGAGATAATCAATGCAGGTATTCTCCAAGAATCTTTTTTCAGTCCTTCAGTCCTGTATATATATATGTATGAGTAAATCAATATACAAATAACTGTATGCAATATATATATAATATATATATGCTAAGCGCAATCATCAGACCACGTGTGTTGAGTTTTTACTCGGCTATTTATATATACGTGTCAGTGGTGCACTGTGGGTAATCCTTCTAACGGTTATTTTGGCGGGAGTGGCTTGATTATTTATTTATTTATTTGAGTAAATCTATTTGACTTGTTATTTGTTTATTCGCTTGTGTTTCAATGATTATTTATTTGTATTTGTTAATTATTACTTATTGTATTTTTTATAAACGTTATAAAAAGTAAAATAAAAAAATATAAAAAAGTAATTACTGATGATCTGCGATACTGCGAAAAAGAACAGTCTGCGAATGACTGTGTGGTGACACCGACCGAGCAAAAGCGAGGGACCGGATGTTCGCACTTTCACGACCAAAAAGCAAATAACCAAAACTCGTCGGTGCGCATCCGGATTCGCGCAGATGTTCCGGTTGAAAACTAAAAATTAATTAAGTATTAAATTCCAGTTCGCGAGCCTACGCGAATTTTATTTATCGGCCAATAGGAAACCCAGAATCAGATACGGATATGAATTCCCAAATGATCTGCTGCGATCCAAAAAGTCGAAATAAAAAGCCGATTCAGAAAGCATCGCCAGACAGACCTAGACAGACCAACTCGAGAGAGACGAGTGTAATTAGTAGCCCCCTTAACCGACGTCAAGCGGCTTACTATGCTCGTCGCCCTTACCTCTCTTTTCCTTCTTCGCTGTCTCAAAACTACTTACTGACCAAAGAAGCGTATACATCAAAGACATTCCTTACTTACAACGCTCCCACATACCTAAGTATTAATTCTCTTTTTCAGCATTTTATTGCCATGAACATTTTAACGTACGTTGGACCCATATTTAAAGGATTACTTGAATTGTAATAACCTTAATTGATATGTGTATATATAAAATGCTATTTCTCAACCCAATCTACTTTTCTTGATTTATAATCTTTTGATGATTTATAGTGGACTATCTACAACGAGGCCAAATTCCGTTAATCTGCAACAATATACAACTACTCTTCACTAGAACGCCTACCCACTAGAAATGTATATATATTTTTTAATATTTTTTCTTTTAAATTAGCTTTTAATTTTTACTTTTAAAGGGAAATACATGGTCAATTTAGTAGTACTGATTTTTATTTTAACATTAATGCACTAATAAATTGTTTTTATGGTATGTTGTGACGTTTTTCAAGTTACCATTTACTTGTATTTTGATTGGTCATCACAGACTATGGAACGAGTTCTTCCATATTGAGTGGGTTTTGGTTAGTTTTTAACTTTTAAGAACTCTTCATCTCGCAATCAACGCCATCACTTGACAATAAATAACACACACACACACATATATATTTGTGTGTGTGTGTGTGTGTGTGTGTGTGTGTGTGTGTGTGTGCGCGCGCGCGTGTGTGTCTGTGTGTGTGTGTAAGTTTGTGTAAATAATTTCTTCGTTCAATCTTTTTCTAAAATCCATATTTCAATGACTAAGGATTACAATATTCTCTGTCTATAAGTAGACAGACTGATAAAGACGTTGTGGACATAGGCGTCAACAAAACATGATGAATGTCAGTTTCATTCCTAAAGCTATCTTCAGTGTTCATGTCTCATCACTTTTTTCGTGAGCTCTATATGTAGGTCACGAGAGGATTGGCGTAAGTGAAGGAAGAAGAAAACTCTCCTCTACTCCCGGTCCTGTTGTTTAAGACTTACGCGTTATATTATTTACTCTCATGTTTTATATATATATATATATATATATATATATATATATATATATATATATATGTCTATTTATTTAATTTGTATAGTTACTTTAGTTTTTAAATTTGATAATTGAAATGATGTTTGTTAGGTTTAAATAGTAATTTATTAAGAGGCTCATCCCTTGTTCCTTAAGAGGCTCATCCCTTGTTCCCTGTTTAGGATGTGGTTTCCAGCTTTCTCTTTTTTCAATCTTTTCACTATTACATAGCCCCCTGCACATCAGTGGCATTACCGCCTTGCTCGGGGTGATACGATTAAAAAAAAAAAAAAAAAATCAAATCTGTTAGAGTTATGATTTGGTTAACTATTTAACCATTCATATACTTTAAAAATGGAAGGTCGTCCCGTATGTGCGGCATCAGTCAGTCAGTTAAGTGCCATACGTGAAACACTCTTGGGCGATCATGTCTCTTTCAAGACATGACTGATTAGGCAGAAGATTATCCCGCAGTAGGTTGTCATTGCTTTCTGCGGTAGATTGGTTGCCAGCCAAGGATATAGCACCCATAACTAGAAGAAAGAGATAGTTTAATAACTTTCCCAAGGGTATTTGCGCGTAAGTGAATGCAAAGAATTCAACTGGAATTCGAACTCGGCTCCCCGATTTCTCGTTCCGAGCCGATATCCACTGCATCACAACGCATATCCTGTGTGGCATACCAAGACTATAAAACACATACTGATAAACTGCAAGGGCACCTCAGAATGGTGTAATGGTTAACAGGCATGTCTCACTAGATCAATTACAACTGAGTAGTGAGTTTGATCTTCACCGGGTACTCCATACTTTCGGCCTTTTGCCACATCTAAGCTACGCTTAGAAGATCATTTAGAACACAAATTTATTTTTTATATACATGGTTTTATTTAAGAAAAACATTAATTTCAGCATCAAATGATCCAGTAGGTTGATATTCTGTTCCTTGTCGGCACCCACACGCATTCGACCATCGGGACCGTCATCCTCTTTCTCTAATCACTTTCTCTCTCCTGGTGGCGGTGGCAGTGGAGTGACAGTATCTATAGAGGGTTATCCGCTATAGTGAAGTGTATGTGTGTTGAAACTGATTAGTTTGGCCTTGTTAGTAGATATTCCACTATAATAGGGTGCAAAACAAGAAAATCAAATTGTGTATAGAAACACACACACACACACACACACACACACACACACACACACACACACACACATATATATATAAATTAAGGGTTTTACAAACAAAAATAATGTCTTCGCTCAGTCTTTCGGGTACCGGCAAGTTAAGTAGATTAGTGAAAAAAAGAAGATGAGAGAGAATGAGAGGCAACAATGATACGATCACTTGCCGTTTGTCAAGAGACGTGTTTATTATGCTCGTATTTTCTCTACAGCGACCGTCTTCTTGTCTCGTCTTTTTATTTAGTTTTATGGGTCTCCAAACAGGTCATTCGGGAATTCACACCCGGATATAATTCTGGACAAATTTCGCGTCGGTTCACGAAAAGGGTCCGTAAAAGGAATTTGATATTTATTTATTTATTTATTTATTTATAATTAAAGATTATTTGAATTGTTGTTTTTCTTTTTTTTTTCTTATGTTTCCCAGTTTGCTATTTGCCGAAAAACATATCACATTGAGGTGTGAAATTTCGCGAGTTTTGTGTGCAAAGTTTGTACATTCCAGAAAATTCGTTTTTATTATTTTTATTATTATTTTCTTTTTTTTTTCTAACAAAATCAATGAGTCGGATTTGAATTTTAAATTTGGAATTTGTTTTGTTCACTATAAATTTATGGAACTCTTGCCCAAGTAATAAACTGTACAAAATTAAAGCGTCTATACGTAAATAGCATCAGAGACACCAAATAAGAAGTGATTATGTCCAGGCTCCATATTGGATATACTACTATAACTCTTTCTTATGTTTTATAACAGGAAGAACTTCCGGAATGTGTGGCACGCTCAGAGTCATTCACTATAAACCACATACTGACAAACTGAAGCAATTTTAAATCAATCTGCTTAAAATACTATCAACCAAAAAATTTAAAAAATGTTTTCAAAAAAATGATCTAATTAACATATTCCAGGTTCTAAGAGAAATTTGAGTCCCTACTAAATATTTATTTTTTTAATTGGAGTCCTTACTAAATATTTTTTTAATTGGAGTCCTTACTAAATATTTTTTTAATTGGAGTCCTTACTAAATATTTTTTTAATTGGAGTCCTTACTAAATACTTTTTTAATTGGAGTCCTTACTAAATATTTTTTTAATTGGAGTCCTTACTAAATATTTTTTTAATTGGAGTCCTTACTAAATATTTTTTTAATTGGAGTCCTTACTAAATATTTTTTTAATTGGAGTCCTTACTAAATATTTTTTTAATTGGAGTCCCTAATACATAATCTTTTTAATTGGAGTCCCTACTATATAAATATTTTTTTTTAATTTAATTCCCAACTACATGATATCTTTTTAATTGGAATCCCTACTACAAATATTTTTTCTTTAATTGGAATACCTACTACATAATCTTTTTAAATTGTCCTTACTACATATTTGATTTAATTGGAATCCCTAAAACGATTTTTTTTTATTGGAGTCCCTACTATATAATTTTTTATATTGAAGTCCCTACGACATAATCTTTTTAACTGGAGTTCCTAATACATAAATATTCTTACACATTTTTTTAATTAGAGTACCTACTACATAATTTTTTAATTGGAGTCCCTACAATATATATTTTTTTAATTAGCGTCCCTACGACATAATTTTTTTTTTTAATTGGGGTCCCTCCTACATAAAAATTCTTCTATTGGATTCCTGTCTATGTAATTTTTTTTAATTGGAGACCTATTTCGACTACTTCAAGATGAATGGAAATTCTCCGTAGTTTAACTTCTTTTAGGATTCATACCTAATCCTGATTCCGACTTTTAATATCCCTAAATATATAATTTTGGTTTGTGCAATTTTAATATCTCTTGCATCAATAAATGCAGTTAATTCTACGTTTCTTTACTTGGTCGTTAATATTTGCATTAAATATTTTCAGTATCATGATGCGTTCAAAATTGTATTTCTCTTCATGCTTGGTACATATGGAATGCGACAACTTTCGTTACAGTCCTGAATAACCACATGTTCGATTTATTATGCGACACGGACCGTACAACACGTTCGAGCAATGATGATTGGACAAAATTTGTTAAAATAGCTTCACAATCCCGGTACAGTCATACAATCAAGAAATTTGTCGCACACACAACTGCACTCAATACGTGAACTGACTGTGGTCGATTTGTTTTTTCGCGGCTTATCAACCTTTTGTGAAAACAGAAACATTTTTGGATTGTAAGCATGATTATTCTGTTTTTTTTTTCATTATTTTGAGAGGGAATATTGCATTAACAATTTTCTGAGATGCACGCCACATTATTTAATCCATAGCTAAGGAGAGGAGCTGGATTCTTTCCTTTCCCAAGACGTGTAGAAGAATATAACACAATCGACTAATTCCGAGCTTAACATTGCATCACATGCACATACACCTGACAAACCTCAGATAAATCTTACTTTCAGTCGACGAATACAAACCCAAATGAAAAATGTGGTCCATATGTACACACTTAAAATAGAAAAGAGTTATTTGAAACCTTAAGAGCCCCAAGCGTAACTAAAATTCTCTTTTCCAATCTTCTCACTTTTTTTTCAATTGGAGTAGATAGACTAACCTATCTCCCGGTTCACACTCCACCCACGTCTATTGAACAGGTGAAGAGGCTCATCCCCTGTTTCCTGTTTAGAATACGGTTTCCGGTTTTCTCTTTTCCAATCTTTTCACTTTTTTTTTAAATTGGAGTAGATACAGTAAACTATCGCCCGGTTCACACTCCACCCACGTCTATTGAACAGGTGAAGAGGCTCATCCCTTGTTTCCTGTTTAGGATGCGGTTTCCGGTTTTCTCTTTTCCAATCTTTTCACTTTTCTTTTTTTTCTTTTTTTCTTTTTTTCTTTTTTTTTTTTTTAAATTGGAGTAGATAGACTAAACTATCGCCCGGTTACATCCCACCCACGTCTATTATACAGGTGTAGAGGCTCATCCCTTGTTCCCTGTTTAGGATGTGGTTTCCGGCTTTCTCTTTTCCAAATCTTTTCACTCCTACTACGTCATCAGTGGCGCTACCGCCTTGCTCGGGGTGATATGATTAAAAAAAAAAATCGTCAGTACGCCACATAGTGAATGGTTTTAAAACGTGCATGACTGAAATTCTTTACTATCCGTTGAATTTGAGTCACATCATTTGTTGAACGTTTTGGTATATATTATATATTGTGTTGACCCCCATGAGTTAATCTATTTTATATTCTACCAATAGAAGACTTAACCATTCAGGAAGCTCAAAATATTCAATGCGACGTGTATAAAAGGCGGCCATATTTTTCCGAGTATTGGAGATGAAATTCGATTCTAGAGAGTGTCTGATTCTGGAGTGATAACCTTTGACGTTGTTTCATTGAACAGATTACGTGCTGCGATGATACTCTATAGCTATATACTATGACGGACATGGTCAACAGATGCCAAGAAGATACTTTATATCCAGGAACGTTGTCAACATTACCTTCAATTCCCTCACTTTGTGACCATCATGAACTGTTGTTACTATATAACATATATTCGGGAGATTGATTCTCTATTTAAACTGATCCCTGCGCTTTATCCAGAAATTATGGCGAATTTTACCAACATCATTAAAATCTAAATTCAGACAAAGTACAGTATTTACATTATTCGGACTATTGTCCTCATCTTTGTTGCCGTTTGTACGACGTTTCGGCCGTTGTACGCTCAGGTGCTAGGAATTTCGAATCAAACCCTTTATTACAATCACTGGGGTATATCATCCTCATTTCTGGCGTAAAGCCTCGATTGAAAGTCATGAGTTAACCATGCAAGTTACATGTTCACCACTGCTGTAGCCTGGTATTGAACTCACAACTCTAAGAGTCAACTCAAGAACTAACCACCATCTATATCCACTGGGCCATGTGTCCTTAAGAACCAAGTATTCAAACAACAATGCTTTTCACACAAGAAAAAGCTCCAATCTAACGCTCCGTGTTTATGGGGGTGGAAAGCAATTTATATCCTTAAACCAACTTTGGGAAGGAATATTATCGCTTAGAAAACTCATTACACTTGAAGCAGTTCTCAAATCAACAGCAAATAGTTTCACGTAATTAGAGAAAATGAAAGTTATATCAGGAAATAATATTACTTTACTGTTTTGTTATTACACCAGTGTGTCATGAGCAATTTTGCATGTAATTCCTTTGAATAAATTATTGTTAGGTTAAACATTGACATTTATTTCTCTCCCTGCGTACCTTCCCACTGATTTTTTCTTAGATAATCGCAAGGCAAGGAAGTCACTAAGACGCAAGGGGTTATTCAGGTTTAGAGAATATAAGAAAAAGTACTATTATGGTGAGAGAACAATAAAGGAACAAGAATTAAGGAAACAGAAAATAACGATTGAGATTGCATTTAATGTTTTGACAAGCAAAGTTGAGCGGGAAGCAAGAAACTGAGAGAGTTCCATAAGTGAAAGGTACGATAGAGGAAAATGTCAGTTATAGAACTCACGGTTACATCTAGCCATTTCAACTGTAAAAACATGAGTCAGTCAGTCAGTTAAGTGCCATACGTGAAACACGCTTGGGTGATCATATCTCGAAAGAGACATGACTGACTGGGCAGAAGATTATCCCGCAGTAGGTTGCCATTGCTTTCTGCGGTAGACTGGTTGCCAGCCAAGGCTATAGAACCCAATCTGTCCTGTTATTTAACCCATAACTGGAAGGAAGAGACAGGTTAATACCTTTCCCAATGGTATTTGCGCGTAAGTGAATGCAATGAATTCAACTGGAATTCAAACTCGGCTCCCCGATTTCTCGTTCCGAGCCGATATCCACTGCACCACAACGCACATCCTAAACATGAGGACTTGCCTGTAATCTATCAGTAAGCTTGAATTCATAAAGTATATGTACCACAGAGTTCCACAAGCGAGAAGCGCAAAAGAAGAAACTGTTAGCATAGGACTTACCTGTCTATTCTATAAATAGTTTCATGGCTTCTACTCCGACGAACTTAAGTCCCTAGTGCCGCTGTCACAAGAATTTACTCGTGCAACCAGACTGGCAACAAGGTCCAACCCATTTACAATTATATCAACCAAATGCAGCCGACAATTCTATTCCGTCAGCTTCTTTTCTCGCACTTCCCTTTCATATTCTTACTTTCCTGACGGCTACAATCCCCTGGAATTTAAATGCAATGTCAATACCCATCTCTTATCCACTTGACTCCAGCTCATTCTGCATCACCCCGAATATCTTGTTCTTTTCATTTCTCTCTACCTTCGCAACTGTCTTCAGTCCTGTGTTCACATCCTTCTCTTGCCCTTTCTCTGTCACCCAATGTTAACTGGTTCATCTTTCTCTTTACTCGCTTTTTATCTAAGCTTTTACTCTTACGTAACCCCCTGAGCATCAGTGGCGGTACCGCCTTGCTTGGAGTGAAACGATTAAAAAAAATCAACTGGATAAGAAGTAAACTCATGCCTTCCACAATGGCACATGTGTGAAAACAAAACGCGAAAGTTTAGCCCAGAACTTGAACTCGATTCGCCGATTCTATTTTCTACGCCGATATACGATTCCATTAATAAACATTATTATTTTTTTCATTATACTTTTTCATATTCCCATGATGAAATGGTCTCTCTCTCTCTCTTTCTCTTTTTCTATTTCTCTATTTTTCGTTCCGTCTCTTTCTCTCTATCTCTCTTTGTTTATCTATCTTTCTGTAGATCTAATTATTCATGTCACACAAAGTTATGAATATATACAGTACTGGGCAAAATCATTAAAACACCCCTTGTAACCTGTCACTCTTTCTCATAACTTCCCCCAATCATAGCCGTATCTGACGACCGGGCACACCGGGCACACCGGGCACACCGGGCACGGGTCCGGGCACACCGGGCACACCGGGCACGGGTCCGGGCCGATCCGTGCAATCATAGTGAAAATCCGGGCTAGGAAAAATGTCTTCGTCAGAAATCAAACTGAACAATTCACGAAGAAAGAAAGAAAGAAAGAAAGAAAGAAAGAAAGAAAGAAAGAAAGAAAGAAAAACGAGGAAAACATCCGAATGAACGCAGTAAAAACCTGTTTATTTATTAATTTTGGGAGAAAAAACTGGTTATACCTAGAAAGTCCGAACCCAATATCCTGCTTTCGTTCACGTTCTGTGCCTAATTTTCATTGGAATAGCCGAAGAAATCCGCAAAAATCATAGTTTCTGGAAACGGATGACACTGAGGACGTCATCACATTGTCAACTAATAAATCCGGGCAATTTTCTTTGTACCCGGTGTATTTTTAGCATCAGCTACGGCCCTGCTCCTACGTAACCAAAATTAAAAACAACCTACTGTAGAAGACGTTTAATGAAAAATGTAACTGCAGATATAACCACTTGAAGGAGTTCGTCAAACCGAAGGGGTCATAAGATGTTAATAGCAGTAGGTTGTTTTTATTTTTGATATTTTACCTCTTTATTGTATTTACTGAATTGAAAGTACAGCTGTTACTTGATTTAACCGTATTTATATGAAGTATTTTGTGTAGCTCAGAACATTTGAGGAAGTGTTTGTTAAGTAACTCGAAAAATATTTTTCTATTTTGGACTTCAGAATTAAAAGGCGGGTTAAACCAAATGACATTGCGTTTTCTCGTATTATTTTTTTTTTGTTCATTTGTGTGGGGTTTATTCTCTAATTTGCTTTTATGACCGTTTTCTTGTAAAACGTTTTCATAATCTTTTTCCCTCTCATCAAAGACTGTTTTGTTTTCTCTCTCTCTCTCTCTCTCGCTCTCTCTCTCTGTATATATATATATATATATATGTATATATATATATACATTATACGCTAAAAGTCTGTCTCCTTCTACCGAGCGCCCATAGCCCAGAGGTAGAATCGTCGACTGACGCCAATTCAGTCGGGTATCAATCCTGGGTTAAAAGCAATCGGATGTCTAACCGAACTGATGAGCTGCGATACAGCGAAACAGATCTGTCTGCGGATGACTATATATATATATATATATATATATATATATATTATAAATTATATTTTAGAACATGTACATAATTTTTTTTTTATATATCTACTACAAATAGCGTGGACAAGAATTCCTGCCCACACCGCCTGATGAGACATTGTAGTTTTAATGTCGAAACAAATGTACTATTTGTCGTGGATACATAAAAAAAAAAATCTGTACATGTTCTAAAATATAATTTATAATAAATATTCCCAGCTCTATATATCATATATCGAGCACTGTTTTAAATTAATGTTTTGGACGTTGTAAAAAATTTTTTTCTTCCTTCTGTATTCACTCGGATATATATATATATATATATATATATTCATAAAAATAAAAGACTTTTGTGTCTATTATATTTAATGTTTTTATTAATGTAAGTATATCAACTCGCAAATGTGGTTGTTGAATTTATGTTTCGTTGCTTTTTAACTCACATGAATCATCATCAGAGAATTTGAGTGAGAAAAAATTATTTGTTTATTTAGAAGTAGTTTGTATCATTAATTTTGTCGTTAAAAGTTCCGTTATTGCTTGAAAGTATCATTATATGTATTTCCTGTGACAACGATGTGTAATGATCGATCCCAACTTGGCAGCTCAGATACAGTCACTTTCTCACCGGCGTAATGTTGTTTTCCTGTGTCTCTTCCACAAATACTTTTACGGCTTCTGCTCCGATGTTAGTGTCCTTTATATATGAACTTACTCGAGCCACAAGATTGGCAACTAGGTCTCACCTTTTTACTGTGAAACTAATAAAATGTAAACGCAAATTCTACTCCATCAGCTTCTTTTCTCGCACTTCTCGCCTTCCGTTTACTCGCTTCCCAGATAGCTACAATTTCCTGGAATTTAAATGTAAAGTTAATAGTAATCTCCTACTTCACTAATTTGCATCCTCTCTCTCGTTCTCTCATGCTTCTTTCTCTATCTACTCCACTCTCATCAGTATTCTCATAATTCTCTTACACACTTCCTGACACCCCCTATAACCTGTCATTCTTTCTCATAACTTTCCTCCTATGTAAACCTGTGCACACCAGTGGTAATAAATTGCCTTGCTTGGGGCGATATGATTATAAAAAAAAGCTACTACGACTACTACTAATAGTAATACACATACGTATTATCCCGCACCGATAGCGCAACGTTTTATGACCAACGAAATATTTAGGCGCTGACTATAAACTGACTTTTACTTAATTTAAATTTCTAGTTATGGCAACGTTGATGTATCTATATATTATACTGGGATTACATTTTGTAATTTTAAAAATATATAATTGGTATTTAAAATAAACGGAGTTTGCATATATAAAAATATTTTAAGGTTGTGTATAAAACTTTATATTATTAGATATAAAGGGGGATAATTTGATCTTTTTTTAAAAAAAACATTTTTTTTTTAATCGTATCACCCCGAGCAAGGCAGTAACACCACTGATGAGCAGGGGGCTACGTAATAGTGAAAAGATGGGAAAAGAAAAAGCCGGAAACCACATCCTAAACAGGGAACAAGGGATGAGCCTCTTAACCCGTTCAATAGACATGGGTGGAGTATGAACCGGGCGATAGGTAATCTATCTACTCCAACTGAAAAAAAACAAAGTGAGAAGATTGGAAAAGAGAAAGCCGGAAACCACATCCTAAACAGGGAACAAGGAATGAGCCTCTTAACCTGTTCAATAGACGTGGGTGGAGTGTGAACCGGGCGTTCTCTCGTTGATCATTTCTCTTATTTTATAAGCTAGTATTATTTAAATATTTTAAGATAATTTTTCAGTAAAGCATAAATTACATCATTTTTTATTCTCATTATAATATTTGGCTTTACCATTCTTTAATTGCCAGAAATATTTAGAAAGAGCAATGCTATTTTTATATTTTATATTGCTTAATGTCATTTTGATGATGACAGAAACGAAATTTACAAGGATTTTCAGTAGAATCAAAATAAAATTTAACAACGTTACCGGAATGGATGCTAGCTCAGTATACAATACCACGACCTTTCTTTTTCGGCATTTGTGTTTATGTTTTAAATGTTATCTTTGTTGTGTAGGTTGGTTATGTATTTGTTTAATATAATATTGTTATAGTGGGATATTGATTTATTGATGTTACTAACACAGCTATAGCTGATTTTAATAATGTTTTTCTTAAAAATTTTTTTAGTGTTGATATAGACAGAATCAAGTAGAAGTCCATGATCGCCTACGTCCTGAAAGGAAATGGTACATGAAGAAGAAGAAGAAGAAGAAGAAGAAGAAGAAGAAGAAGAAGAATGATGAAAGTGTCTATGAAATAAGTTTAGGAAAATCATCCGATATTCGTTTGGACATTACGATTAAAAGGTGGGTTAAGCCATATAATGTTACGCTTACGGTGTTTATTTTCATATTTATTATTTTTTTTAAAGTACTCTAAATTTGCCTTATGGTTTCTTTAAGTTTTTATGTATTTGATTTTATTATGACCAAATATATCCGTATGGGGATGTGCGTTATGGTGCAGTGGATATCGGCTAGGAACGAGAAATCGGGGAGCCGAGTTCGAATTCCAGTTGAATTCCTTGCATTCACTTACGCACAAATACCCTTGGGAAAGGTATTAATCTATCTCTTCCCTCCAGATTTGGGTTAAAAAATAGAACAGATTGGGTTCTATAGCCTTGGCTGGCAACCAGTCTACCGCAGAAAACAATGGCAACCTACTGCGGGAAAATCTTCTGCCCAGTCAGTCATCTCTCTCTTTAGAGACATAATCGCCAAAGCGTATGGCACTTAACTGACTTACTGAATATAACAGTTGGAAACATTTAAAACATACTGGACATAAGGTGGAGGATTGATTATCTATTGTTATGAAGTAATAAACTGATCCCCTATTAATTACTACTTAATAATATAATATATCTCTTTCCCCAATAGTCAAATCACAGGACAGATTGAGTTCTATAGCCTTGGCAGGCAACCAATCTACCGCAGAAAGCGATGGGCACCTACTGCAGGATAATCTTCTGCCCAGTCAGTTATCTCTCTCTTTAGAGACATGATCGCTCAAGCGTGTATCACGTATGGCACTTAACTGACTGACTGAATATAATAGTTGGAAACAATTAAAACATACTGGGCATAAAGTAGGGGATCAGTTTTCTATTGTTATGAAGTAATAAACTGATCCCCTACTAAAATCTCGGACAAACAGTATGGTTTCCGCGTCACCAGGTCTACTGCTGATATGCTAACGACCATCACCGAGTATATATACCAGGCTCTCGACAAGAATGGCGAAACCCGAACCGTTGCTTTGGATATCTCCAAAGCGTTCGACAAAGTCTGGCATGCTGGCCTTCGACGCAAACTGCGGAGATATGGTATAACTGGACATTTGTTTGACCTAATCCAGTCTATCATCTCTAACCGCACATTGAAGGTGGTATTAAACGGACATGCCTCCCAAAACTACCATACGAACGCGGGTGTCCCTCAAGGCTCTATCCTAGGTCCTACGCTCTTTCTGATCTACATTAATGATCTCCCCGATGCCATAAGATCCAAAGTAGACATGTACGCCGATGACACCACAGTGTACTCTCGCCTCGATCAAAATTCTGGTGTGGGCGACAAGGCGAACCTCGCTGCCGAGCTTGATTTTCTAGATGACGTAACTTGTTACAATAAAATTTTTCCCGTTATCATTTTATTGTCTTTTGTGATGCAGTGGTGGATATTGGCGTGGAACGAGAAGTCGGAGAGCCGAGTTCGAATTCCATTTGTATTCTTTGCAAATAATTCTTTCCACCTGAATCTATCCTGCACTTACATAAATCCACCAACCACCCGTGTTTTGAATACTGCTGCCACATCTGGTCGGGTGCCCCTTCTATTTTCCTCGGGGTTCTTGACAAAATACAGCGAAGAATCTGTAAAGTGATTGATACCAACTGACTGCCTGCAGTCTCTCTCTCACCGGCTTTACGTGGCTTCCCTGCGCCTCTTCTATAAATACTTTCATGGCTTCTGCTCTGACGAATTTAAATCACTGGTGCCCCCTAGATGTGAATTTGCACGAGATACCAGATTGGCAACTAGGTCCCACCCTTATACAGTGAAACCGATGAAATGTAACCGCAATTTTTACTCCAACAGCTTCTTTCCTCGCACTTCCCGCCTGTGGAATTCCCTACCGCATGCTTGCTTCCCCGACGGCTACAACCTCCAGGAGTTTAAATGTAAGGTCAATAGACACCTCCTAACACACTAACTCACACCCACTCTCTCTAACTCTCTCCCTATATACATCCTAAGTCGTCTACCACCCTCCTTCTGACATTTCCCACACCTAATCGCTCTATGTAACCCCCTGCGCTATAGTGGCAGTGGAATGCCTTGCTTGGGGTGGCACGATTAAAAAAAAAATCTCCTTAATTCATCCCTTCCTTCCGGCTATGGGTCAAATAACAGGTTCTATATTCTTGGTTGGCAACCAGTCTACCGCAGAAAGTAATGGCAAACTACTGCGGGAAAATCTTTTGCCCAGTCATGTCTCTTTCGAGACATAATCGCCCAAGCGTGTATTCCGCATGGCACGTAACTGAACGATGTATTAGAACAAGTATGCTTGATTTTGAAACTTTTCGTAGCCGATCGATCAAAGCAATTTTGATTAAACAGCGGAAGCTACTGAAAGTAGAACGCAGGTTTAAATTCCTTTTTTTAAAAAGTGTTTTGTCGAATGTGCAGGCCGGTAGACGAAATATGTTACTGTTTAAAATAAATGGAGCGTCTGCACAAATATGAGTATCCACTGAAGATATTGTTTAAAGTAAGAAGAATATGTCGGATTAAAAAAAAAATCCATTGATTACTTAGCCATACATATTCTTTACGTATGTTTCGATTTTCTTGTTCTTTAACATTAATTATGTTTTAATTTGTCTCTACATATCTCTCTCTCTCTCTCTCTCGATGTGTTCATTATCTATCTATCTATCTATCTATCTATCTATCTATCTATCTATCTATCTATCTAGATGTGTTCATTATTCTATCTATCTATCTATCTATCTATCTATCTATCTATCTATCTATCTATCTATCTATCTATCTCGATGTGTTCATTATCTATCTATCTATCTATCTATCTATCTATCTATCTATCTATCTATCTATCTATCTAGATGTGTTCATTATCTATCATATCTATCTATCTATCTATCTATCTATCTATCTATCTATCTAGATGTGTTCATTATCTATCTATCTATCTATCTATCTATCTATCTATCTATCTATCTATCTATCTATCTATCTATCTATTTTCAAACGAAACAACTGCTTTGAAAATAATTGCGTAGGCTGCCAGAAAAGTACGCATTGCCCTCTTCTTCACCAATACTCACGTGTCAGTCAGATATGGGTTGCTATCAAGTAAGCAACCAGTCTCCTTCAAACTCTTAATGGAAAGAAGCGAACGACAGTGCCGCAAAAAAAAAAAAAAAAAGCGTTTGCACTAGTTCACCTTTCTACCAAATTCTACGTTTGACTTTCCTACTTCGTATCAACCTGATTCGACATCAGTGAGCAAGACTTCAAATTAATAACGCGATAAAAACAGATCGGTATATTCTGAGTAGCTCCCACCCCCGATATCACTTACTGTGTCTTTCTTTCACTCTTTCACCCAATGTATATCAGTTCATTTTTCTCTTCTTTTCTTTCTCTTTATAATTATATATATATATATATATGTGTGTGTGTGTGTGTGTGTGTGTGTGTGTGTGTGTGTGTGCGTGCGTGTGCGTGTGTGTGCATGTGCGTGAGCGTCTGTGTGTGTGTGTGTGATTTCAGTGCGTGCGTGCACACACACGCACCTATATAAATCCAGGTGAAGAGGACTCAAGATTTTACTATTTGGAGTGCCCCGGCATTTATTTTATTATGAACAGTGCTCAATATAATAAATGTTATAGAGCTTAATATAATCATATAGTTATGAATTAATTGTACATTGCAACACTGAAATTTGTATGTTTCGAGATAGATTCTCTTCAGAAAGCGAAAATGTCAGCCTTGGTACTAAATGGGCACATCACATCAAAGACAATAAAACTAGGCAAGAAACAATAAAAAGGAAAAAAAGGAAAATGATAAAATTAGGTAAAAAGCAGGTTGTCATCTTGACCGTTAGGGAAGAAAAAGAAGAAAGTAGAAAAGGAAGGAAAGGGAAAAAGAAGAAAAAAAAAAGAAAAAAGTTAGTATGTATTATACTTCATTCTGATATTAGTTAAAAGAAACACACATGTAAATTTTATATCTTCCCACATATATAAACAGTAAACCGAAGGTTTTTTGTCATTTAAATGTAAATCATTTGTATAACCAACATCAAACATGAAGAGAATCTATCTCGAAACATTGAAATTTCCGTGTCGCAATGTACAATTAATTCATAACAATGTATATATATTCGACTCGTCCGGAGTACACCCACCCGACTTCCCTATTAGAACTGAGGCCAAACTGCACGACGTATATATTACCCCAACAGTAGTATCCAGAGTAATTTCAAAACTCGACCCCCATAAGGCGTGTGGAGACGATGGAATCCCGGTGATAGTCCTTAAGAGGTGTGCTCCTGAACTTTCCCCTGTCCTCTCTAAACTATTTAACTACTGCCTTTCTGCTTCCTGCTTTCCTGCATGCTGGAAGTTCTCTTCAGTCGTTCCTGTATTTAAGAATTGTGGTGAACCCTCGGACCCTTCCAACTTTCGCCCTATCAGTCTTCTACCGAAATTCGGGAAAGTATTCGAGGCTATAATCAATGCTGAAATAGTTCATCATCTCACCGCCCACAAACTGTTTTCCGACAGGCAATATGGATTCCGCTTTGCCAGGTCCACGGCCCACCTGCTAACAACCGTAACGGAGTACATGCTACAGGCCCTTGATGAGTCTGACGAGGCACGCGCGGTTGCTCTGGACATCTCCAAGGCTTTCTACAGGGTTTGGCACTCTAGCCTCCTATGCAAACTACGCGGTTATGGTATTACCGGTCGCCTGCTTGACCTAATCCAATCTTTCTTAAATAACCGCAAAATGAAGGTCGTTCTGAATGGGCGTGCCTCTTCGTCCTACAGCACGAATGCTGGTGTCTCACAGGGCTCTATCCTGGGCCCGACGCTCTTCCTTATTTTCATCAACGACCTCGCAGATGAGATCAAGTCCCAAGTAGGCATCTACGCAGATGACACTACAATATACTCCCGCACCAGTAAGAAACCTGTCGTGGCGGACAGACATAATCTAGCTGCTGACCTTGAACGGGATCTACACTCTGTGGTGAACTGGGGCAAGAAGTGGCTTGTCAACTTCAATTCATCTAAGACCAAGCTGTTGTCTGTCAACCATTACAGGCAACCTCTTCTGCCTCCCATAAGCATGGACCAAGCGATTCTCCCTGAGAGTAATACACTACGCCTCCTCGGACTTACCCTGTCCTCAGACCTCAAATGGAACCACTATATTGAATCCATAACAAAATCTACTGCTAAGAAGGTTAGGTCACTATGTCGATCCAGGATGTTTTTTTCCACCTGAATCCATCCTGCATATATACAAGTCAACCATCCCTCTGTGCATGGAGTACTGCTGCCATTTATGGTCAGGTGCCCCTGCCGTTCTCCTCAGTGTTCTTGACAGGCTTCAAAGGAGAGTCTGCAATGTGATAGGTACTGATCTGGCGGCTCGACTGCAGCCACTTGCCCATCGTCGAAATGTGGCCTCCCTTTGTCTCTTCTATAGATACTTTCATGGCTTCTGCTCAGAAGAACTTAAGTCACTGATGCCTCCTCAACAGGTGTTTACTCGTGCAACCAGACTGGCAACTGGGTCCCACCCATTCACAGTCAGGTTAGCCAAATGCAGACGACAGTTCTACTCCTGCAGCTTCTTCTCTCGCACTTCTCGCCTGTGGAACTCACTCCCGTATTCTTGCTTTCCTGACGGCTACAACATTCAGAAATTTAAATGCAAAGTCAATACTCATCTACTAACCACTGGACTCTAGCTCTCTCCCCACCCCTGTATAACCTTCCTTTTCTCTCCACCTATGTATCTGTCATCGCACCTTCTTTCCCAGCTTTCTATTGTTCCTTTCTAACTAGTTTGTATTCCTCACTCTTTTCTAATTAATCTTTTTACATTTATGTAGCACCCTGCACATCAGTGGCGTTTCCGCCTTGCTCGGGGTGAAATGATTAATATATATATATATATATATATATATATATAGTTTTAAGGTAACGATATAATTAAAGATAAAAGTGGTCAATATCCGAATTTGAACGTAAACATAGAAGTGAATGCACAGTTCAACACCAACCTTGTTTCATATTTGAACGTAATCAGCAAGCCATTAAAACTGCATTCAAGCATGAACCATATTGTAGCAATTTGGTGTTATCTATCTATCTATCTATCTATCTATCTATCTATCTATTTCATGTGTAAATTAAATATTTTGCATTTGGAAAATATCCATTTCTGCAGGTTCTTAGAACCCACGTTATTCCACACCATCCTGACGTAAAATTCTAGTGTAACAAATTCTATATAAAATTCTTTATTCTAAATCCGGCTGGGGTTGAAAAAGCTGGTTCCAAAACCTATAGAATGACTATTCACCAAATGTAAAATATTGAATTTACATATGAAATAAATATCTGTTCTGTAAGTTAAATTCATATCTATCTCTTAGTTATATATATAATTTGCCAACATTATTAACTACCTGATGAGATATTGTTTTTCAATGTCGAAACAAAATGTACAATTTGGTAGTAGTTGGTAGCTTGCACATGTTCTAAAGTAATAATAATAATAATAATAATAATAATAATAATAATAAAAATAATAATAATAATAATATATATATATATGTATGTATCATATTTATATTTTGACACTTGGCTTAATAATAAAAAGGAGAGAAATCTTCTACAACACGTTTCGTTCTCTAAAACATCTTCATAAAAAAACAGATGTTTAGATTTAAAAGCTCATTGCAAAGCAATGGGATTTCTCATATTCAGCAACTTTGTAACTGAATTTTTTACCTGATTTCCCCAAACCTCCTTGTCTTGTTCTATTTCTCGAAAACAGGAAACTACACAGGGAGATAAGGAACAAATGCAGACAGGAGGAGGAATCGCTCAACAACAAATGCGCAGAGGTAGAGAGACTGAGCAGGACCAATAAAGCAGAGATGCATAAAGAGATAAGAGAACTGATAGGACAAAAAACCTGCTCCTCAACAGGATGCATAGAATCCAAGGATGGAACGATAATATTGGAGAAAGAGGAAATATTCCAGCGATGGGAAGAGTATATAAAGGATCTTTTCCGCGACCAAGAATACACAAGGATGAGGAAATATTAAAGTCCGAAGTAGAAGCTGCAATGGCCAAACTGAACAGAAACAAAGCAGCTGGTCCAGACATCATTCTAATAGAGCTGCTGGAAGAATTCGGCAGAGAAAAATTACCAAAATAATAAACGAAATTTATAATAGTTGAACAATACCAGACGACCTATGCAAGGCCAGGAAATTCCAGCTAAAATCAAATTCGTCCCCCTGGTTCTCACCTGCTTGCTCGGCCGCCATTGCCCACCGGAACCATTTCTACCGGCTCTATCGAAGCTGCTCGCCGCACCGAAACAGGCGCCTTTTCGCCTCAGCACGTAATAAGTGTAAAAAAGTACTGAACGAAGCTAAGAGGGCGTTTGCTACCAGAATGAGGCAACGCATAGCATCCTTTAAGTTTGGCTCCAAAGATTACTGGCGACTCTGCAAAAGCGTGCTCAACAAGAGCAAGACTTCAATACCCCCACTAATCAATGAATTTGAAGTTCTCACCTCCCCAGCGGACAAGGCTGAATGATTTGCCCGTAGATTCTCCACCAATTCGACACTGGACTCGTTAGGAATACCTACACCCGACTTCCCACCCAGAACTAAGGCTCAACTAAATAACGTCCACATTACACCCTCGCTGGTCTCCAAGATAATTGCACAACTTGACCCACACAAAGCGAGCGGCGGTGACGGAATCCCACTCATAGTACTGAAGAAATGTGCCCCAGTACTCTCCTCTGTCCTCTCTAAACTCTATAACCTCTGCCTATCTGCTTCCTGTTTTCCTGCCTGTTGGAAGTCCTCCTGTGTAGTTCCTATATTTAAGAATTCTGGCGAACCCTCAGACCCCGCCAATTACCGTCCTATTAGTCTCCTTCCGATCTTCGGCAAAGTTTTCGAAGCCATTATCAACCCCGAGGTGATTCAGCATCTCACAGCTCACAGGCTTCTCTCTGACAAACAGTACGGGTTTCACTTCACCAGGTCTACTGCTGATATGCTAACGACTCTTACCGAGTACATATACCGGGCACTTGACAAGAATGGCGAAGCCCGAACCGTTGCCATGGATATCTCCAAAGCGTTCAACAGGGTCTGGCACGCTGGCCTTTTGTGCAAACTGCGGAGCTATGGGATAACTGGACATCTGTTTGACCTCATCCAGTCATTCCTCTCTAACCCCACATTGAAGGTAGTATTAAATGGGCATGCCTCTCAAAACTACCATACGAACGCGTGTGTCCCTCAAGGTTCTATCCTAGGTCCCACGCTCTTTCTGATGTACATTAATGATCTCCCCGACGCCATTAGATCCCAAGTAGGCATGTACGCCGATGACACAACAATCTACTCTCGCCTCGATCAAAAACCAGGTGTGGGCGACAAAGCGAACCTCGCTGCCGAGCTTGAAAAGGACCTCCAATCCGTAGTGGCCTGGGGTAAGAAATGGCTAGTAAATTTTAATGCTTCTAAAACGAAGCTGTTATCAACTAACCACCATAGACAATCGCATCTACCTTCCATTAGCATGGGACAGGCTTGCCTCCCAGAGAGTAAAACACTACGCCTCCTTGGCCTTACACTCTCGGCGGACCTCAAATGGAATGACTATATTGAATCCATTGCCAAATCTGCCGCTATGAAAGTCGGCTGTCTGTGTAGGGCCCTGAAGTTTTTCCCACCTGAATCTATCCTGCACATATACAAATCTACCATCCGCCCGTGTATTGAATATCTGGTCGGGTGCCCCTGCTGCTCTCCTTGGGCTTCTTGACAAAATACAAAGGAGGATCTGTAACGTGGTTGATACTGACTTGGCAGACCGGCTGCAACCACTCTCTCACCGGCGTGATGTAGCTTCCCTGTGCCTCTTCTACAAGTACTTTCATGGCTTCTGCTCCGATGAACTTAGATCACTGGTGCTGCCTAAGCACGAATTTACACGAGATACTAGATTAGCAACTAGGTCCCACCCTTTTACAGTTAAACAGATAAGATGTAACCGTAAATTCTACTCCAACAACTTCTTTTCTCGCGCTTCCCGCCTGTGGAACTCCCTTCCACAAGTCTGCTTTCCCGACAGTTACAATCTCCAGGTGTTTAAATGTAGGGTCAATAGACACCTCCTATCACACTAATTCCCAGTTATTCTCAGAACACTCTCATCTACCCAACCCTCATTCTCGGTATCCTTACCCGCCTATCACCCACCCTCTGATATTTCCTATATTTAACCATCCTTTCTCCACTCTATGTAGCCCCCTGCGCAGTAGTGGCAGTGACATGCCTTGCTCGGGGTGAAACGCTTATAAAAAAAGTCGATATTTATAGCACTGCCAAAGAAGCCAGGTTCAAACGTGTGCGAACTACACAGAACTATCAGCTTAATGAGTCACGTTACAAAACTGATTGTCAGAATCCTGATGAATAGAGCGAAATGCAGAATCAGGCCAGAGATAGGACAGGCTGGTTCGTCAAGGACACTGGAACAAGGAACGCTATATTTATGATTAGGATGCTCTCTGAAAGGGCAATATAAATTAAGAAGGACTTGTACCTATGTTTTATTGATTATGCGAAGACATTCGGCAAAATACGCCACAAAATTGATGAAGATGCCCGGCAGACTCAACTTTTTGGGGAAAGACCTAAGAGTAATCAAGAATCTCTACTGGCAGCAAACTGCCTGCATACTGACAGGCAACGATTTCAGCATATTTACAAAGATAGAAAAAGGCGTAAGACAAGTATGTGTCTTTTCATCGGATTTGTTCAACTTGTACAGTGAGAATATTTTGATGACCCTAAATGCTACGCCAGGATTCATTATTGGAGGCCATAATTTGAATAACATAAGGTATGCAGATGACACGGTGCTGATTGCAGACACTGAAAGAAAACTACAAGACCTCCTACAGAAGGTAGCTGGGGAGAGTGACAGAAAAGGACTACAAATAGATTGTAAGAAAACTAAATGCATGGCCATCAGCAAAAGGTGCAACCCAAAATGCCAAATACAGGTGGGGGATACTAGAATCAAGCATGTACAAAAATTTAAATACCTAGGAAGTGTTCTAACAGAAGATGGAAAGTGCGACACAGAGATCCGAATGCAAAATGGCATGGCGAAGGACACATTCCAGAAGCTGAGTAAAGTATTAAGAAACAGGAAAATTTCACTAGAAACAAGGAAGAGAGTACTGGGTTGCTATGTGTTGTCAGTTCTTCAATATGGCAGTGAATGTGGACAATATTATCGAAGATGAGGAAAAACTTGAAGCAGCGGAAATGCGGAACATTTAGTTAGAAACAAAGAAGAGAGTACTGGATTGCTATTTGATATCTGTTCTTCAATATGGGAGTGAATGCTAAGCAATCTCATGAAAGATGAAGGACAGACCTGAAACAACCGAAATGTGGTTCTACAGAAGGATGCTGAGGATATCATGGACCGAGCATGCCAGCAATGAGGATGTGTTGGAAAGAATGGCAGCCAAAGGAAATTAATAGCGAGCATCAGGAAGAGACAACTGAAGTTCCTGGGACATGCAATGAGGAAGGAGGGCTTGGAGAACTTGACACTGACTGGCCAGATAGAAGGAAAAAGAGACAGAGGAAGGCAGCGGACAACATATTTGAGGGGCCTGATCAGGTGGATGACGGAACGGGGATTGCGAGGTGTAAAAGGAGAAAGCATACTAAGAGCCACCAGAAATAGGGAGACGTGGAAAACCATGATCGCCTACGTCCTGAAAGGACAGGACACATAGAAAGAGAACTGCTAACAGAAAATGATGTAATTTTATTTTTTTTTTAAATTTAACTTTTTTAAAGTCATTTCTCAGTGGGAAAGATGTTCGTTCGTGCTTCTCCGCGAAAGTGTGCTGCATTGCTCGAAATAAATTGTTCTTATTGAAAGAATATATATATATATATATATATATATATATATATATATATATATATATATATATATATAGTAAAGTAGTATCCTTGGTACTTTGTAAGGTCAATTCCTCAGGATGAGAACTCAATGTTAGAATTTAACAGAGTATTTTAATGAAAATAAATTGGATGCTTTTATAAATCCATTGGTAATGGTTTATTTCGTGGGGCTCTTACAGACTGCTTTTCAGATCAAATTCTTCACTAAAATGAATGGGTTAGATTTATTCAAACAAAAAGAATCATAGGAGGACAGAAAAAAAATCCTGGGCGAGAGGGTTAGATTTACCGTGTTAGTTATTACGGGAAACTGTGTTTCTACCCCAAGCGATAAGATGACCTTGGACTGAACATGCACGATGAAAATATTATTGTCATAAAACGAAAACAATAATAGATTAGTATGTACAAAATGAAGTTATTATTATTACCGTTAGAATATATATAAAATGCTGTCAATTCTACTAGTGGAAAAAAGCAGCCACTAAATTTACTGTCATGTATTTGAGAATGGGCAACTAAAAGTTCAGTCTAAAGTCATCTTATAGTCTGGGATAGAATACCAGCCTCCCGTAATGAATAACACTGTAAATCTAACACTCTCACTCTCTATGTTTGTTTGTTTTTTGTTTTTGTTTTTTGTTTTTGTTTTTTTCTTGTCCTCCCATGATAAATCTACATAAATCTAACCTATTCATTTTTGTGAAGAATTTGGTCTGAAGAGACCAAATATATATATATATATATATATATATATATATATATATATATATATATATATATAGTCATTCGCAGACAGATCTGTTTCGCTGTATCACAGCTTATCAGTACAGTTAGATATCCGATTGCCTTTTACCCAGGATTGAAACCCGACCAAATTGGCGTCAGTCGGTGATTCTCTCTCTCAGCTACGAGCTCTCGGTAAAAAGAGGCAGACTTTTTAGCGTGTATATTATCATTTTACACGCCCAATAGCTGAGAGTGTTCTAATTCATTGCTGAATGAGCGATGCGTATATGCCAGAGTAGCTACTGTTTCTCAAAGTCTACCATTCTTCCAGAGTGCTCAATCAGGGTGTAAGAGCCTATATATATATATATATATATATATATATATATATATATATATAAAGTGAACATTAAAGTCAATACCCAGAGGTGACAGACTGTTTCATGCTAAGCGCAATCATCAGGTCACATGGGTTTTTCCTCTGCTATTTATATATACGGAGCAGTGATGCATTGTGGGTAATTCTTCTAATTTTTATTTTGGTGGGAGTGGTTTGTTTATTTATTTATTTGGATAAATTTATTTTACTTGTTTTATTTTTATATCTATATTGATTTATTTATTCTTTTCGGTTTTCGATGTTTAATTTATTTATTTTGATTTGTTATTTATTTTAAAATTTTAAATCTAATTTTATTTTATCTCTTCTAATGCTTGTTATAGCGGTAGTGGTTTGTTAAATTTTTTATCATTTACTTGGATTAAATTATTCTTTATTCTTTTAAGTTTTCGATTTTTAAGTAACGCAGTCAAAATTTGTTTTTATGTCTGCATTTTGTAGATTGGTTGTTGTAGGCTGTGTTTTTTTTCCGTATTTTCCATCATATTTTTGGTGTGATTTGGCTTTCGTTTTCAATTTCCCAGATATACTTAGAAAGTATTGTGCTGTTCGCGTATTTACTATTTGTGAAGGATGTTTGTGTGCGTAGTTTCTTTGTTTCCAGGGTCCTTCTGTTACTACTAACTATATTTTTCCTCATTATCAGATAGTTTTACCGTCGCTTGGTATATTACGTTGTTTTGTAAACAATTATCGTTTAAGGTACATCTATTCTTTATTCTGTAGTTACACGTGGGTTTAATTTGTTCGTGTTGTTTGTTTATAGTTTTTATCAACCCTCAATATAAATACGAAAATAGAAACGCGTAAAATGAATTTATCCAAATAAATAAATAAACCACTCCCGCCCAAATAATCGTTAGAAGAATTACCCACAATGCACCACAATAGCCGAAGAAAAACCCAACACGTGTGGCCTGATGATTGCGCCTAGCATGAAATACCCTGTTACCGCTGAATGTTAACTTCAATGTTCACCTTTATATTCACATACGCTCTATATCTTATATTGAACACTATCTTAGAAATATAGCACACCTTATATATATATATATATATATATATATATATTTTAATTCAGATACTTCAATCCAAGGGAAAAAAGCAGGAAGGTAAATTCCAAAAAACACGATCCTAATTAATATTAAAAATTTATTTTAATATTAAAAAATGATACGGGAAGAGAGCTCCATGTAATAAAATATTACAGAGCAAATATATATTAAAAAAGGATTAATTCAAAGATGTTGAATGGCCATTTCGATATGAAGATCCCCACGGGGAACGACACATCACCTCAGCAACAGAAAAAAACCTTTCAGAAACTGGAGAAAAATTAGTCTACTTTTCCTTTTTAAATAGATTGCAAAGAAATTAAAAAATAAATAATAAAATAAATTAAAATAAAAATAAAGGGAAAGAAAAAGAAAAGGAAAAAGAAAAAGAATAAAATCAAATAAATAAATAAGAAAAGAAAAAAATTGACATCGTCTGGGTTCGCAAAAAAAAAGGGGAGAATGTAACTAAAAACTAACAGACAGCCGTGTTAAATCGACGTCAGTTAAAGCAACACGGAAAAAAGGTGGAAAGAGAGATAAAAGAAGGAAGGGAGGGAAAAAGAAAGAAACTAAAGAAAATTTTATATATATATATATATATATATATATATATATATATATTATCCTACGCATATGGCATAACTCGGAGTTTCATATCTTATGTAATCACCAGATGCATATTTCAAACTGACGGTTTAATAGATTTGAATTTAAGTTCACTCGATGTTCATAGGAATTAAATGATATGAACTCAAGTTGCTGCTTTTTTAATAACAATATTACAAATTTAAATATTCTACAGTTATACGTGGATAAAAAATTTAAATCTAAATTTAAAATTTGAAAATAAAATAAAAATAAAAATAATAAAATGCAGGGAGAAAACTCAAAGGCACGTAAATCATGAGACTTAAAAATTTAAACATTTAACATGTACATAAAGCGAAAATTAAAATTAAAAAAAAATTATAAGATAAAAAACGAAAAGAAAAAAAGAAAAAAATTTAGAGGTAAAATTTAGAATTAAGAATAAAAAATGCAAGGAACAAAAATATAAGGGGTAAATTCACCATTGTTAAAACTAATATTGTTGGGAAAAGAAAGAAAAAATGAAAGAAAGAAAGAAAGAAAGAAAGAAAGAAAGCAATAGGCAAATGTAAAGAGGAATCTATATCAATCTGGGTCTAAGAATTTAAGTAAGTATTTTTTATGACAGCATATGATCATTAAATCCCTTCCTTTATTAAGCAAATTTGGATTCTTGATATGGTTTAAGATGACGAGTTTTTCTGAAAGGCATACATTACATTTATCTCCTTTTCCATTGGAATGTTTGGATTTGGCTACGATATTCCAGGTAATCATTTGGTTCTTACTGTTATTTTTTAATTTCCAATAATATTTGGATAAAGCAGCAATTTTACTGTATTTACTGTTGTTTAAAGACAACATGTGGTTGTTAAATCTTATCTTCCACCTGTTAAACTCACTTCCAAAGTAAAACGCCATTATCATCCGTTTAAATTCGAGCTATATATACTATACTTTCGGACATGCACAAGCCGTTCAATGGGCAGGTTTTATTTTTTTGGTAGTTGCAATTATTTTTAGAAGGATAATTTTTGCTATTAGTTGGGTAGCGGATGTTTATATGGGTTAAATATTTATTTGATACCATAGAATGATGTTGTGATATATATCTATCTATATTTTTAATGCAACTATAGCAAACTTTGACATTGTTTTAGTTAAAGATTTTGTCTAGTGTGGGTGAATGGTAGAAATGCTTATGGATTAAGTTAAGGAATAGTTTACCAATGTTAGGTTGGAAGTTACGACTGAAGGGTGGGTTTATAGCGGGTATATCTTATTTTATTTATTCATTTTCTCGTTGAAGTAGGATTCCGTTCTAGTGAAGGGTAAGTGTATACCGTTGCAGGTTAACAGAATTTGGTATTGTGGAAGATAGCCCACTATAATTCATAAAATGATTATAAAACCAAGAAAAGCAATTTGAGTGTAAAATAACATTTATATATACACATTTCAATTCATGTTTTACAATCAAAGCAATACTTGAAATAAAGGTAGTTTGTGTAAATTATTTTGCTTCAAGGTTCTTTTCGATATAAATGAACTGTGGTACTATTTATCTTAATTCTGTTAGCGATTTTGTCTTGTAAAGGGAATTAACGATAGTCTTTCAGTCACTCGCACGTGGTTCGTAGATTTCTCTTCTACCAACAAGAAGTAACTAGCCTATATTGTCTGAAAATATACTTTAAATTTTATTTTTGTCTTCAGAAATTTAATTAAATCAACTTTTTTGTGTTACCCGCTCGTGGTAAGTGAAACTGGAATCACTGTTTTTTCTGTAATTTTTAATTTTTGGGTTGTTTGTTTGTTTTTTTTAATTTTTGGGTTTTTGATCCCCTTTGTCTATTGAATTTTTACTTTATTTGTTCTTTTGTCACTAACCTAAGTAGTTTGTATAAATTATTTTGCTTCAAGGTTCTTTTCGACTTAGCAAAAGTCAGTTACTCTTTTCCTTTTCTTTTTTTCAGTGGAGTAGATAGTTCCTGCTATCGCCCGGTCTCACACTCCACACCCTTCTTTTGAATGAGTTTAGAGGTGATCGCCTTGTTTCCTGTTCAGGAAGGGGTTCCCGGTTCATTCCCCTTCTTCGGTCTTAGTGTTAGCTCAGCTGGAAGCTCTTCGCAGTTACGGAGTATGGTGGCAACGTCTTTACATTCTGTGGGTACCGGGTTGGCAGTTTCCTAGTTGCTGCTTCCGACTGGTAATTAGGAGCCCGAACTCTTGCGTAGCGTCTTGAGAGGCTGCTCTGATCAACAGTTGAATAATACCGGGGTTCTTGTAGTGCCATATCACGCATGGACGGGCGTCCCTGCATGAACGTTCGGTGGGCAATCCCGAGGCTACATTATGTTGTAGGCCGCGCCAGTCTCCATCCTTCACATGCTGCAAACAAGTGACCGACTGATTCTATTCTAAGACCTCTCCTCAACTGAATCACTATAGAACAAAGCAAACATAATAGCAAAACTAAACCAGCTAGTCTGAAAACGCCCAAACCCGTCTGCATCCCCTTCACTAACATACGCGGTACCCGCACTAAATTCCTCAGCGTAGATTCATTCCTTCACAGTAACTCACCTGATATCTTAGCCCTATATGAAACTAACCTTAACCCTTCTATCCCCTCTTCTGAGTTTTACATTTCTGGCTACCTTCCTCTCTTCAGGAAGGACTCCAATGTTCAAATGCATGGGCTTGGTGTGTATGTCAGCGAACACATTCCCCTAGCTAGGGTGACATCTCTTGAATCCCTGGACCATTCTTTCATGTGCTTCCGTCTCTCACTACTAAGCTCGATTAGCTATTAGATATTTCTCTATCACTCCCCTTCCTCCCCTGACTGTTCGTTATTTGACAGCATCTCTGACAATATCGACAAAGCCATTTCTTCTCATCCCTTTGCCCACATATTCGTGTTTGGTGACTTTAACGCCTACCACACCAAGTGGCTGGAGAACTCTGTCACCGACCCTGCTGGTGTCCACACCATGAATTTTTCAATCACCCAATCCCTTACGCAAGGGACACACTACTAGAACTCTGCTTCACTTCCATCCCAGACTCTTGTACTACCAGACATCTCTGCCCACTTAGAAACTCTGACCACACCGTAGTTTCCGTGAACATCTCATTCCACTCCCACCCGACCCAAGAAACCCAGACCAGTAGAATATCCTACTGCTACCAAAGAGCAGACTGGGATTCGTTCCGAGACTTCCTCTGTGAGGTCCCATGGAACAATGTTTTTAGTCTACCCATCGAAGAATGTGTATCCGAGGTCTCCTCCTGGGTTAAGGCTGGCATCGATGCTTTCATCCCTGCTAGGAAATTTCAGCTTAAATCTCATTCGTCTCCGTGGTTCTCGCCAGCTTGCTCGGCCGCCATTGCCCACCGGAATAATTTCTTCCGACTCTATCGTAGCTACGCGTCGGACCAAAACAGGCGCCTTTTCGCCTCGGCTCGTAATAAGTGTAAAAAGATACTTAACGAAGCTAAGGTGTTGTTTGCTGCCAGAATGAAGCAACGCATAGCATCCTCTAAGTTCGGCGCCAAAGACTACTGGCGACTCTGTAAAAGAGTACTTAACAAGAGCAAGTCCACAATACCCCCACTAATCAACAAATTTGAGGTCCTCACCTCCTCAGCGGACAAGACTGAATGCTTTGCCCGCAGATTTTCGAACAATTCGAGTCTGGACTCATTTGGCGTTTCTACACCCGACTTATCACCCAGAACTGAGGCTCAACTGAATGACGTCCACATTACGCCCTCGCTTGTCTCTAAGATAATCTCAAAACTTGACCCTCACAAAGTGAGCGGAGGGGGCGGATTCCCAATCATAGTCTTAAAGAAATGTGCCCCCGAACTCTTCTCTGTCCTTTCTAAGTTCTACAACTTCTGCCTATCTGCTTCCTGCTTTCCTGACTGTTGGAAATATTCCTCTGTAGTTCCTATATTTAAAAACACTGGAGAACCCTCGGACCCCGCAAATTACCGTCCTATAAGCTTTCTTCTGATCTTTGTCAAAGTGTTCGAAGACAATATCAACGTCGAGGTTGTTCAGCATCTCACAGCACACAGGCTCCTCTCGGACCAGCAGTATGTTTTCCGCTACACCAGGTCTACTGCTGAGGTCAATAGACACCTCCTAACACACTAACCCTCCCATTCTCTCCAACTCTCCCCCTATGTACATCCTAACTCGTCTATCGTCCTGTGTAACCACCTGCGCTATAGTGGCAGTGGAATGTCTTGCTTGGGGTGACATGATTAAAAAAAAATATGCTAACGACCATCACCGAGTATATATACCAGGCACTCGTCAGGAATGGCGAAGCCCGAACCGTTGCCTTGGACATCTCTAAAGCGTTCGACAGAGTTTGGCATGCTGGCCTTCTATGCAAACTACGGAGCTATGGTATAACTGGACATTTGTTTGACCTCATCCAGTCTTTCCTCTCTAACCGCACATTGAAGGTAGTATTAAACGGACATGCCTCCCAAAACTATCATATGAACGCGGGTGTCCCTCAAGGCTCTACCCTAGGTCCTACGCTCTTTTTGATCTACATTAATGATCTCCCTGATACCATAAGATCCCAAGTAGGTATGTACGCCGATGACACCACAGTTTACTCTCGCCTCGATCAAAAATTTGGTGTAGGCGACAAAGTTAACCTTGCAGCCGAGCTCGAAAAGGACCTCCAATCCGTAGTGGACTGGGGTAAGAAATGGCTCGTAAATTTTAATGCTTCTAAAATGAAGCTACTATCAATTAACCATCATAGACAATCACACCTACCTCCCATTAGCATGAGCCAGGCTTGCCTCCCAGAGAGTAAAACACTACGCCTCCTTGGTCTCACACTTTCAGCGGACCTAAAGTGGAACATCGAATCCATTGCTAAATCCGCTGCCATGAAAGTCGGTTCTCTGTGCAGGGCCCGGAAGTTTTTTCCGTCTGGGTCTATCCTGCACATATATAAATCTACCATCCGCCCGTGCATTGAATACTACTGCCATATCTGGTCGGGTGCCCCTTCTACTCTCCTCGGGCTTCTGGACAACATACAGCGGAGGGTCTGCAATGTGATCGATACCGACTTGGCAGACCGCCTGCAGTCTCTCTCTCTCACCGGAGCAACGTGGCTTCCCTGTGCCTCTTCTATAAATACTTTCATGGCTTCTGCTCCGATGAACTTAGATCACTGGTGCCCCCTAGATACCAATTTGCACGAGATACCAGATTAGCTATTAGATCCCACCCTTTTACAGTGAAACCGATAAAATGCAACCGCAACTTCTACTCCAACAGTTTCTTCTCTCGCACTTCCCGACTGTGGAATTCTCTTCCACATGATTGCTTCCCCGACGGCTACAATCTCCAGGAGTTTAAATGTAAGGTCAATAGACACCTCCTAACACACAAACTCGTTTCCATTCTTTCAAACACTCTTCCCATCTACCCAACCCCCAGCCTCTGTATCCTTACCCATATATCACCCTCCTTTTGACATTTCCTATATCTAACCACTCTCTCTCTTTACCTTCCCCTATGTAGCCCCATGCGCAATAGTGAGAGTGGAATACCTTGCTTGGGGTGAAATGATTAAAAAAAATATAATGCTGAAAAGATAAAAGGTTTAGGAATGTGATGAATGTTCATTTTGAAGTTGCCATTTCTAAGGTCAGTAAGTTAGTTTGTGTAGAATGTCTTTGAAGAGGTCACTTCTGAGGTCAGTAAGTACTTTTGAGACAGGGAGAAGGAAAGAGGTCAGCATAGTAGCCGCTCGACTTAAGTCAAGGGGAGGCACTGGTAACTCTATCCTATCGGTCCTTCTGTCTGATAATGCTTTTTGTCTCCGCTTTTTATATCTGCTTTTTGGATCAGAAGCTCGTTTTGAATTTCACGCTTGTATTTGATTCCGGGCATCCAATTGGCTGGCAAATAAAATTCGCGTAGGAATTCGCGTAGGAATGGATATTTGATATTTGATTCATTTTTATTTTTCAACCGGAACATCTGCGCGAATACCTGCGCAGAGATGATTTTTATTCATTCGCTTTCTGGTTGTTAGAGAGCAAACTTCCGGTCTCGCTTTTGTTCGGTCGGTATCACCACAAAGTTACGTTTACGTGATTTCTGCTTATTTCTGTCTATCTTGTTTGTTACGGAGTATTCTAAACTAGTGTTGAGTTTAGATTTTTCTGAATCATTTAATACATTAATGCTTTAGAAAAAGTAAAATCAAAATATTTATTAATATATATGTTATATTAATATATATGTTATACAGTACTGCTCATACATTGAGCACTGTTTTATTAATGCTTGAATAATGATTCTATACATATGTACACCTTCCTCATATGTGTATTTATTAATTATATAAATAAACATAAAAGCAGAGGGTTTGTCTCTTTAACTGAGCAGGTTCGTGTCGACTTCGAAGTTTCGTAAGGATACCGTCATGATGTTCTCACTCGTCAAAAGACCCTGACGAGAGGGAAACCATAACGGTGTTCTCACGAAACTTCAAAGTCGGCATGAATCTGCTCAGTTAAAGTGACAAATTCATTGTGCTTATCAACGCTCTATTTCCACCCCAATATCGAGCACTTTACGATAAAAAATCTGCTCGCCAAAATACATTTTATCAGAAAAAGCACTGAAAAAAAAACAACACTCGCGCTAAACATTATCACAATTAAAAAATTATATATACAGTACTGTGCAAAAGTATTAGGACAAGAACTATTTTATCTTTTATGAGGCATATTGACAGAAAATAAACAATTTAATTAAAGTAATTTTATTTGATTTACTCAACAAATGCTTTAACAAGAAAAAATACTTTTTACAAAAAAGATTTACTATTTAGTATAATAGCCTTTTGCTTGGATAACAGCCTTCATTCTGTCAGGCATGACATCACAAGATTCTTCAACGTAATTATTAATATCTCCTGCCAAGCAGCTTGTATTTGTTTCCAAAGTGTGTCTTGCAATGTAACATAAGATTTATCAATTTTTTAAAATCAAAATATCCCATAGATGTTCAATAGAGTAGTTTCAAAATAACTTGTTTTATAGAAAATAGGAAAAATTAAATATAACTTCTTTTTAATACATTTCTTTTTTTTTTTTTTTTTTTTAATCATCTCACCCCAAGCAAGGCATTCCACTGCCACTATTGCGCATGGGGCTACATAGGGGAAGGTAAAGAGAAGGAGTGGTTAGACATAGGGAATGTCAGGAGGAAGGTGACAGGTGAGTAAGGTTACCGAGGATGAGGGTTGGGCAGATGAGAAGAGTGTTTGATAGAATGGGAGCAGATTAGTGTGTTAGGAGGTGTCTATTGACCTTACATTTAAACTCCTGGAGATTGTAGCCGTCGGGGAAGCAATCGTTTGGAAGAGAATTCCACAGTCGGGAAGTGCGAGGAAAGAAACTGTTGGAGTAGAAGTTACGGCTGCATTTTATCGGTTTCACTGTAAAAGGGTGGGATCTAGTTGCTAATCTAGTATCTCGTTCAAATACACCTAATTTTACACCTAATTTTAAATAATCAATATTTATTAGTAATTTACTTGTCTTTTCACTCTGTATTTTAATTTCAGTGATGTTTCGAGGAAAATCACTCCTGTAATAATACTTTTGCACACTACCGGTAGTGTGCAAAAGTGTTAGGACAGGGGTGATTTTAAACTTTATTTTGATGCCTCATAAAAGATAAGATAGTTCGTGTCCTAATACTTTTGCACAGAACTATATATATATATATATATATGAAGAAGCACGAAGAATAGAATTGAAACGTTTAACACAATTTAAAACGGTGCTCAACATAAAAATAAAGCAATCAATATTTATTATTATTTATAACGTAAAAACAGGTGAAAAGCTTAACAAAATTGTATATTTTGTTTCGACATTGAAAGAACAATGTCTCATCCAGTAGTTTTTGATTTTATGAAAACAACACTTCCCATTATTTTTGGAAACTTTTTCCATACAAGGTAAAAGAAAAAAGAAAAAGGAAGAAAGAAAGACGGAAGAAAATAGTAGAAAACAAGATGAAAAATCAAGAAAAGGAAAATGAAGAGGAAAAAGAAAGATACAGAAGAAATAGAAAGTGAAGAGAAACATAAGTGAAAAAATGTTGAGAAAAGGGAAAGGCTAATGAAAACAGCTAAAGAGGAGAATTCAAAAGTAGAACGGAAATGAGATGCAGACAGATATGAACACATATATATATGTACGCATGTTTATATGTATGTAAAAATGTGTATATGTATATATATATATATATATATACATGTGTGTGTACATATATATATGTGTGTGTGTGCATGCGTGTCTGTGTGTGTGGTATTATCATATGTTTGCCTATCGACTGGTCATACCCAGACTTTTGAACAGGAGTAGAGGTTTGTCTCTTGTTTCCTCTTTAGGATGAGGTTTCTGTTTTCGTATAAATTCTTTTTCATTCTTTTTCACTCCCGAAAAGCGAATTCGATCTTAGTGGAATTATCGCCTTTTTGTTGTAAATTGATTACAAAAAGAAGAAAAACAGTATTTTAATTAGACTATTGGATGTAAGGTAATATTTGGCTTGAAAGTGGTATATCTGAATAAAATGAAGAATACTGGTTTGATTGACATCGTGTAGCACATCATTAGTAGGAATTCTATGCTGGTAGACATTAATCTCGTTAATAAAAGAACTCAGATGAGTGTACCTATTAAATGTAAGGTTTTAATAATTATAACAAATCTCAGTATCTATCTATCTATCTATCTATCTATCTATCTATCTATCTATCTGTCAGTAAAGGAAGTAAATTTATTATTGTATCATGAACTTTAGTAATTATTCATATACCTAATTAAAAAGGGTTGAACATAAAAGTTTAGTGCATATTCATTTATTTCCTTTGAGGTTTTGCAGGAAACGTTAAAAGCTTGCATCCGATTTTCAATTTCACATTAAGTGTTTGTGAACTGGGTTTTAAAAAATATATGAATTAGAACTTAGCATTTGTAGTCGTTTAAAATACGTCATGGTCTTTCAGTCGTTCTTAATCTTCATAGATGATTATAAATCAACTCTTATTTGCTGAGATCTTTTTCAGTTTTAGGTAAATGAATGTAAGCACACTGGCTCTGAAATTACTTCTCTCGTCTCGAGTTAATGAGGCTTCTCCATTCCCCTGCTTAAGAAATGATGTAAACTTCTGGCAGACGATTTCAAACTTAGAAAAACTAATGTCGTTTTAGTTTTCTGGGCATCTTATTCATTGGTTTGGGCAGCTCGTTGTGGTGTAATGGATAACAATCTTGTCTCGCAAGAAGCTATTACAACTGAGTAGTGAGTACGATCCTCACTGGATACCCCATACTTGTAACTTTGTATCACATCTAAGCTACGCTTAGAAAATCATTGGGAACATCGGTTTGGTGTAATGGTTAGCAAGCTTGTCTCCCTAGAACCTATTACAAAAGAGTAGTGAGTTCGTTCCTCACTGAGTGCTCATTGTTTTCAGCCATGTACCACATCTAAGCTACGCTTAGAAAATCATTGGGAACATCGGTTTGGTGTAATGGTTAGCAAGCTTGTCTCCCTAGAACCTATTACAAAAGAGTAGTGAGTTCGTTCCTCACTGAGTGCTCATTGTTTTCAGCCATGTACCACATCTAAGCTACGCTTAGAAAATCATTGGTCACATCGGCTTGGTGTAATGGATAGCAATCTTGTCTTGCAAGAAGCTATTACAACTGAGTAGTGAGTTTGACCCTTACTGAGTACCCCATGCTTTCGGCTTTGTACCACATAAATCGGGGAGCCGAGTTTGAATTCATTGCATTCACTTACGCGCAAATACCATTGGGAAAGGTATTAATCCGTCTCTTCCCTCCAGTTATGGATTAAATAACAGGACAGATTGGGTTCTATAGCCTTGGCTGGCAACCAGTCTATCGCAAAAAGCAATGGCATCCTACTGCGGGATAATCTTCTGCCCAGTCAGTCATGTCTCTTTCGAGACACGATCGCCCAAGCGTGTATCACGTATGGTATTTAACTGACTGACCACATTTAAGCTACGCTTACAAAATCACCAACTTATTCATCCGTTTGTGAACCCAAGATTTTCACAATTTGCTTTTCCAAAAAAAATTATCCCAAAAGAAAATCGTCTTATTTCTACTAAATATGATATATTAGGAATTGTTCGAATTTTCTACCCTATAACATTTTTGGTTCGATCAAGCATTTCTGTCAAAGTTTTGATAGAAATTCTCAGCAGCCTAGAAATATTTTGGAAGGATGTTTGAATAATCATGCACCTCTACTGGCAGCAAAACAGCCTGCATATGGAGAAGAAATGAGTTGAGCAGATATACAAAGTTAGAAAGGGTTGTAAGACAAGGATGTGTCTTTTCACCGGATCTCTTCAACTTGTACAGTGAGACTATTTTCAGAGCTCTAGAAGTCATACAAAGATTAATCATCGCCGGCCACAATCTAAACAATATAATATAGGCAAATGACACAGCGTTGCTAGAAAACACGGAAAAAAACTACAAGACTTCCCACAGAAAGTAGTTGAAGAACGTATGAAGAAAGGACTACAAGAAAACCGAATGCATGATCATTAGTAAAATGCGGAACCCAAAATGCAAACTACAGTCTGGGGATACTAAAATTAAAATCTAAATACCTGGGAAGAATTCTAACAGGAGTTGAAAATTGCGGCATTGAGATCTAAAGGCGTATTGGCATGGTCAAGGATTCATTCCAGAAGCTGAGTAGAGTATTGAGGGGCAGGAACATTTAGTTAGAAACAAAGAAGAGAGCACTGGATTGGTATTTGATATCTGTTCTTCAATATGGGAAGGAATGCTAAACAATCTCATGAAAGATGAAGGACAGACCTGAAACAACCGAAATGTGGTTCTACAGAAGGATGCTGAGGATACCATGAACCGAACAATGATGAGGTTTTGAAGAAGATTCAAACGAAAAGAAAACTAATACTCAACGCCAGGAAAATACAGTTAAAATTTCTAGAACATGTAATGAGGAAGGAGGGCTAGAAGAATATGACACTCACAGGTCATATAGAGGGAAAGAGAGACATGGAAAAGCAGCGTGTAACATATTTGATGGCCTCGAGCAAGTGAATGGCGGAGCGGGGTTTGGCTGGGTAACAAGAGAAAGCGTACAAGGAGACACTAGGGATAGGGAGATGTGAAAGTTCATGATCGCCTACATCTTGAGGGGACATGATACATAGAAGAAGATATATTTAAAAATTTTTGATAAAAAGCAAAGAAGAATCTGCAGTGTTATTGGTCCTGACCTGACATCTCGGCTTTACTCACTTTTCTACCACCATAACGTAGTTTCCCTGTGAACCTTCTATAAATACCTCAATGTTAATTGTTACAATGAACTTACCTCTATGGTAAGTTAGAATTTGTTGTTTTGGTGAAAGGAATACTGTCGTAGGATTGTTTTAGTCATAGTGGCTTTCTAAGTTTAAGATAAGATAGATTGAAGATCATTCTTCCGAATCTCTCTTTTAGCCTTGTGCCACATTTCTGTATTAAAAAATAATAATTATTTTCCTATATAGTTCTATGGGTACTACTTAGGACTTCAAAGAGACTCTGAGGTATTGTGTTGGCTGTAGTAAAATCGTAGTAAGAATGTGTTGTTTTGTTGTAAGGAATACTGTGATATATTTGAGTCAGTGATTGTTGCTAGCTAAGTTTAAGATAAGGCAGAAGAGTAATCTTCTTCATCCCTCTTTTTGCCTTATGCCACATTTTTGTATTAAAAAAATAAATATTGCTTTCCTATATGTTACTATGGGTACTACTTCGAACTTCAAAGAGACAAAGAGGTATTGTGTTGGCTGTAGTGAAAATGGTAGCAAAATGTGTTGTTTTGTTGTAAGGAATACTGTGATATATTTAAGTCAGTGATTGTGGCTAGCTAAGTTTAAGATAAGACAGATAAAACCCCTTTTTCCTACTCCCTCTTTTGACCTTGTGCCATATTTTTGTATTAAAAAATAAATATTACTTTTCTATATTGTACTATGGGTACAACTTAGGAGTTCAAAAAGTTTCAGAGGTTTTGTGTTAGCTGTAGTAAGAATGATAATTAATAATGCGTTTTAAGGAGTAATGTGATTTAATTGGGTCAGTGATTGTATCTAGCTAAGTCTAAGATACGACATCTCCATCCCTCTTTTTGACCTTGTCATATGATTTTGCATAAAAAATAAATATGCTTTCCTTTATAGTGCCCAAATTTTATCAGTTTAAGTGCAGTTCTAGATTAGTGGCAAGGTCTCGTTATTTTACAGTTGAAATGGCTAGATGTAACCATAAGTTCTATACTAACACTCAACATTGATCTTTAAAAACTTAAAAGCAATATCAATCGTTATATTCTGTTATCTTAATTCCTGTTCTTTTACTCTTTTCTCTCGTTAATAATATTTTTCTTATATTCTTATATTCAGTAACCACCTTGCATCTTAGTAGCTTTATTGCCTTGCTTTGAGTGAAATGATTAAAACAATCGAACCCACTGCCAGTATATTTACTTTTACAAGTAACAGGAAAGCCTTTGTCCAATATCGAGTGATAACACCAATTGAAGTCGGAAAGGAAAATCACAAATATATTTATATGCAATTTCTGTTTAAAAGTGGGCGATGAATTAGCATAAGAAATTGATGTACGAGAGTCATTCAATAAATAAGGTGAATTTTTCGGCATAAGGACTTCTACGAAAGTCATTCAATAAATAAGGGTGAATTTTTCGGCATAAGGACTTCTACGAGGTCATTCAATAAATAAGGTGAATTTTCCGGCATAAGGACTTCTACAGAGCTCATTCAATAAATGAGGGTAGATTTTCGGTACTCGGGACTTCACGAAGGTCATTCAATAAATAAGGTGAATTTTTCGGTATGGGACTTCTACGAGGGTCATTCAATAAATAAGGTGAATTTTTCCGGTATGAGACTTCTACTAGGCTCATTCAATAAATACAGTGAATTTTTTCGACATAAGGACTTCTACGAGGGTCATTCAATAAACTAAGGTGAATTTTTTCGGTATAAGGACTTCTACGAGGGTCATTCAATAAATAGGTGAATTTTCCGGTATAAGGACTTCTACTAGGCTCATTCAATAAATGAGGTGAATTTTTCGATATAAGGACTTCTACGAGGGTCATTCAATAAATAAGGTGAATTTTCCATTGTATAAGGACTTCTACGAGGGTCATTCAATAAATAAGGTGAATTTTTTGGTATAAGGACTTCTACTGAAGGCTCATTCAATAAATGAGGTGAATTTTCAGTATAAGGACTTCTACGAGAGTCATTCAATAAATAAGGTGAATTTTCGGTATAAGGACTTCTACAAGGGTCATTTCAATAAATAAGGTGAATTTTTCGGTATAAGGACTTCTACTAGGCTCATTCAATAAATGAGGTGAATTTTCAACATAAGGACTTCTACGAAAGTCATTCAATAAATAAGGTGGAATTTTTCGGTATAAGAGGCTTCTACTAGGCTCATTCAATAAATGAGGTGAATTTTCGGCATAAGGACTTCTACTAGGCTCGATTTCAATAAATAAGGTGAATTTTTCGCTGGGACTTCTACGAGGTCATTAGTAAATAAGGTGAATTTTTCGGCATAAGGACTTCTACAAGAAGGAGGTCATTCAATAATAAAGGTGAATTTTTCGGTATAAGGACTTCTACTAGGCTCATTCAATAAATAAGGTGAATTTTTCGGCGCAGGACTTCTACGAGGTCATTCAATAAATAAGGGTGAATTTTTCAGTATAAGGACTTCTACTAAGGCTCATTCAATAAATGAGGTGAATTTTCGACATAAGGACTTCTACGAGGTCATTCAATAAATAAGGTGAATTTTTCAGTATAAGGACTTCTACGAGGGTCATTCAATAAATAAAGGTGAATTTTTCGGTATAAGGACTTCTACTGGGCTCATTTAATAAATGAGGTGAATTTTCAGTATAAGGACTTCACAGGGGTCATTCAATAAATAAGGTGAATTTTCGGTATAAGGACTTCTACGAGGGTCATTCAATAAATAAGGTGAATTTTTTTCAGTATAAGGACTTCTACTAGCGCATTCAATAAATGAGGTGAATTTTTCGGTATAAGGACTTCTGCAAGAGTCATTTCAGCCAATAAGGTGAATTTTTCGGTATAAGGACTTCTACGAGGGTCATTCAATAAATAAGGTGAATTTTCCGGTATAAGGACTTCTATAGGCTCATTCAATAAATGAGGGTGAATTTTTCGGCATAAGGACTTCTACGAGGGTCATTCAATAAATAAGGTGAATTTTTCGGCATAAGGACTTCTACGAGGTCATTCAATAAATAAGGTGAATTTTTCGGCATAAGGACTTCTACGAGGGTCATTCAATAAATAGGTGAATTTTTCGGCATAAGGACTTCTACAGTCATTCAATAAATAAGGTGAATTTTTCGGCATAAGGACTTCTACGAGGCTCATTCAATAAATAAGGTGAATTTTTCGGCATAAGGACTTCTACGAGGTCATTCAATAAATAAGGTGAATTTTTCGGCATAAGGACTTCTACGAGAGTCATTCAATAAATAAGGTGAATTTTTCGGCATAAGGACTTCTACGAGAGTCATTCAATAAATAAGGTGAATTTTCCGGCATAAGGACTTCTATGAGGGTCATTCAATAAATAAGGTAAATGTTTCGCTATAAGGACTTCTTTTTAATACAGATAGAAGCTTACTTTTTAATTTTTTTTCTTTTACTTCTTTTTCAAAGGGATTTAATTTTTTTTTTCTAGATTGAAAAATCTTTGAGAGTTTTGGAGATTAACAAAGATGGCCAACCAAGAAGCATGCTCCAGGATTAAACAGAGGTCAGTTATCAGGTTTTTGGTTGCTGAAGGGTGCAAACCAGTTGAAACTCATAGGAGAATGTCAATTGTGTATAGTGCCACATGTTTCAGCCAAAAAATGTTGGAGTAGATAGACTAAACTAATTGGAGTAGATAGACTAAACTAATTGGAGTAGATAGACTAAACTATCGCCCGGTTCACACTTCACCCACATCTGTTGAACAGGTGAAGAGGCTCATCCCTTGTTTCCTGATTAGGATGCGGTTTCCGGTTTTCTCTTTTTCAATCTTTTCACTCCTATGTAGCCCCCTGCACATCAGTAGCGTTACCGCCTTGCCCGGGGTGATATGATTAAAAAAAAAGTGGGTTAAATTGTTTAAAGAAGGACGGAGCAGTGTTGGGGATGAAGACAGGCCTGGGCGGCCTACAAAAGTGAGGTCTTCTGAGGTGATCGAATCAGTCAATGACCTCATTCAGTCTGACAGAAGGGTGACAGTGGATGACATTTCAAGGACTTTGAGTCTATCTGTTGGGACAGCACACAAAATTATCCATGATGACCTTGCCTACTCGAATGTCAGCTCACACAGCAGCTTAAACTGTGCAGATCATCAACGAGCTGGGCTGCGAACTGCTCCCTCATCCCCCTTACAGTCCAAACCTTGCCCCTTCAGACTTTCACCTGTTTGGTCTCTTGAAAGCGTTCACGAGAGGCACAAAGTTTGAAAGTGACAATGAAGTCAAAAGGGCTGTGAGCGATTGGCTGAGACATCAGTCCAAAGATTTTTAAGCTGAGGGAATACGGAAGCTTGTGCACACAGATGGGAAAAGTATTTGACACTGTCGGGAGACTACTTTGAAAAAATAAAAAAAGTAAGCTTCTATCTGTACTAGAAGTCCTTATACCGAAAAATTCACCTTATTTATTGAATGGCTCTCGTAGTACAGCTAACCTTAGAAATTATTTAAAAAATACAACCACAACAAACGTTATTTGAATAGCGTCACTACACATATAGCTCCTTAAGGTCATGATAAAACAAGATTTATTGCGACTATACTATATTATACTATACTATAGCGACTATACTATTGCGACTATACTAAACTATACTATACTATACTATACTATAGCGACTATACTATTGCGACTATTATATACTATACTATAGCAACTATACTATTGCGACTATACTATACTATACTATAGCGTCTATACTATTGCGACTATACTATACTCTACTATAGCGGCTATATTATTGCGACAATACTATACTATACTATAGCGACTATACTATGCTATAGCGACTATACTATTGCGACTATACTATACTATAGCGACTATACTATTGCGACTATACTATACTATACTATAGCGACTATACTATGGGACTATACTATTGCGAATATACTATACTATACTATAGCGACTATACTATTGCGACTATACTATACTATACTATAGCGACTATACTATTGCGACTATACTATACTCTACTATAGCGGCTATATTATTGCGACAATACTATACTATACTATGCTATACTATACTATGCTATAGCGACTATACTATTGCGACTATACTATACTATACTTTAGCGACAATACTATTGCGACTATACTATACTATACTATACTATAGCGACTATACTATTGCGACTATACTATACTCTAGCGACTACACTATTGCGACTATACTATACTATAATATACTATAGCGACTATACTATTGCGACTATACTATACTATACTATAGCGACTATACTATAGCGACTATACTATTGCGACTATACTATACTATAGCGACTATACTATTGCGACTATACTATACTATAGCGACTATACTATTGCGACTATACTATACTATACTATAGCGACTATACTATTGCGACTATACTATACTATTCTATACTATACTATACTATAGAGGCTATACTATTGCGACTATACTATACTATACTATAGAATTCTATATTATAGCGACTAGTTTTATGTCTTGGGCGAGATGATCTAAGTAACCATATCTTTTCACAGGTTGGTTTTTAATTAATTTTTTCCTTCTAGACTGGTTGCCAAGTTGGTGCAATAATCCCTTTCCCAGTCAGGGTGCTTATTTAATCTATAGGTGAGTAATGAAGAGATGAATTCCTACCTTTCCTAGTGTATTTGCGCGAAAATCACTGTAATAAACTCAGGTGGAATTTGAACTCTGCCTGTCGGTTTATTTTTACTATTCGCTAACACTACCCACGCATCCGATTACGTTAACGTAGCTTTTTGCAAAAGTTCAACTTATATCTCCATTGCTACTTCAGATCACGCGGCTAGTTTCCAGTGTTAATAATCTTGTCTCGCAATTCAAGATAACAAAACGATATCTGATATGAACTAGAACTTTTCAAAGGTTAACAGTTGCAAAGGATCCTGAAAGTTTGAGAAATGCAGTATGTGACGACGAGGGAAGTGTTTTACTGTTGTTTAGTATTTGTTGAAGATATGCATGTTTTCTATGCTAAGTATTGATTTTATATATCTGACATCAGGGATGAACCCCTCACCAAATCATATAGATATTAGATTTGCAATTGTATGAACAATACTAATCAAAAATTAATATTATCCGGAAGTCAAACATGAAAGAAAATATCAAAGAGAAACAATGTAACCAGTCTTCTTAGATGTGTCAAATTGCGAGACATTAACAAATCATTAGCAAAACAAAAAAAAAAAAAAAAAAAAAAAAGGAAAAAAAACAAAAACAAAACAAACAAAAAAAGGAAAAAGTTTAACGTATCCTAAACTTTTGGGAACAGCTCTTAATATATATTTTTTATTAATCATTTCACACCAAGCAAGGTAACAAAGCCACTAATACGCAGACAGTTACTGAGAGTGAACGAATATAAGAAAAAGAAAATAAAAGAACAGAAATTGAGAAGAGAGTATTGCATTTAAATATTTACACTAGCTCACTGGTACCCCCTAAATACGAATTTCCTCGAGCCACAAGAATAGCAATTAGGCCCCACCCTTTAACTGTGAAACCAATAAATTGTAAACGCAAATTCTGCTCCATCAGCTTCTTTTCTCGCACTTCCCACCTGTGGAATTCTCTTCCGTATAATTGCTTTCATGACAGTTACAATCTCCAAGAATTTAAATGTAAAGTCAATAGTCATCTCCTGTCTCACTAACTTACATCCCCTCTCTCTCATGCTTTTTTACATCCACCCCACTCTCATCAGTACTCTCTTCCCTCTCCTATTCTTTTCCTGACACCCCTGCAACCTCTCACTCCTCATAACATTCCTCTTCGTCCACCCCACTCTCATCAGTAATCTCTTCCCTTTCCTACTCTCTTCCTGACACCCCTTGCAACCTCTCAGTCCTCAATACTCCTCCTATGTAACCCCCAGCACAACAGTGGCAGTAAAATGCCTTGCTTGGGGCGACACGATTATAAAAAAAAATTATATTATTCGGACTGCTGTCCTCATCATTATTGAAATATTCACGACATTTCGGCCGTTGTACGCTTCTGCCTTCTTCAGATGATATTTTTTGAAATTTCGAACCGCAACCTTTGTTTAATTCACGGTGGTAGCTTGTTCTAATTCCAAGTTACTTTTGCATCACTCAACGAATGCGTTTATCCAATTGGCCATGTAACTGACTCAAAAAGTTTTGGATTCAATCCCTCTCTACAGCAGTGACAGCAAAATTTTGGAGAGTTGAGTTGTCAGGAAGAATTAACTTAAACTGAGATATCCAAAGACATTGCACGTAGAATTAGAACAATATATTCCCGTGGATGGAATAAAGGGTCTTCATCTGTATTGTTACATTTACGACATTTCGTCTGTTGTACGTTCTGGCCGTCTTCAGATGATATATTTTGGAATTTCGAACTGAAAATGATGAGGTCAACATTCCGAACAATGTAAAGAGTGGTTCAATTCAAAATTCCATGACATATAACATGAAGAAGGCCGGAGCGTACAACGGCCGTAAATATGTCAATAAATATGAGGACAACAGTCTGAAGTAAGTAGCATACAGTTTAGTATGTATAAGTAATGTAATATTAAAAGCATATTACAAATAATATTAAAAGTACATTCAGCAATAGCAGAAAACATTATATGTATAAAAGACAAGATGTTTGTGTGTGTGTGTCTATTTGTCTGTCTGTCTGTCTGTCTGTCTTTCTGTCTGTCTGTCCTTTATACAAATCCACAATTTTTATCTGAATCTCATTAAACTTCACACAAATATTCTTTATCCCTCTGCTCAGGTCATGGGCTACTTATTTTTTCCTATTTCCCTTCGATATCGGAAATCGATACCTCGATATCCGATCAGGTCTGATCAAGATCAGGATTTCAGCCCTCTTATCGTGGATATTGCTGCAGTTTTTTTAGTCTCAAACATAAGTAGATCTTCCCAGATGACTAATTTTTCCCGATATCAGAAATCTATAACGCCGATTTTCTATCGAATCTAACCGAAAACCGATATTCACCCATTAATATGGCTCATTTTCTTCAATTTTACTCCCGTTGGGTACGATAAGTTTTCATGGACTTACCTAGATTAGTTTATCCTTAGATGACTTATTTGACTCCGATATTGGAAATCGATATCAAAATCAGGTTTTCAGCCCCTTTATTTTGGGTTTTATTTCGGGTCTTGCTTTAAGTAGGTATAAATGTAGTTCTTAGTCTCATGATAACATTTACACAGAAGACTTATTTAGCCTTCAAAATTCAATCTGCGACGGAAAACTTATTCGACATAGATACCGGAAATCAAAATTTAACTTACATCCATTCATTTTTCTTTCAACCTACAGTTTCGCTTTGACTGGAAACAACTATTGCTTTTTAATCTTTCGTGCCAAGATCCAGTCTGAGCTCCAGGACCATGTATTAGTTTTAAAACTTTCATCATACCCGAGCAACGCCTGGATATACTGCTAGTTATATATAAATGTAAGCTTACAGTACGACTAAACAACCTTCTCCTAGGTACCGTGTACGTTCAGGACTCTCACTTTTAATATAAATTGAAGTGGATATATATATATATATATATATATATATATATATATATATATATATATATTGACATCCGCAGACAGATCTGTTTCGCAGCTCATCAGTACGGTTAGACTCCGATTGCTACATAACTCAGGCTCGAAACCCGACCGAACTGGCGTCAGTCGGCGACTCTACCCCCGGGTCACGGGGCGTTCGATGGAAGAAGGCAGTCTTTTTAGCGCATATCATATTACGCGCCCAGTAGCTAGCGTGCTCCAAATAATTTTACTGAATGAGCGATGCGTACACGCTAGAGTGGCTACTGTTTTTCAAAGTCTTAATATATATATATATATATAGTCTTAATATAGATATATATATTATCTGGTGCTGTTCAAAATTTGAAAAAGAATGAAACATTTTCATCTTGAGATGAAATAACTATATCTGGAGCTCTCAGTCAGTTAAATGCCATATGTGATAGACGTTTGGGCGATCATGTCTCAAAAGAGACATAACTGACTATTCCGCAAGAGGTTGCCATTGCTTTATGCGCTAGACTGGTTGCCGACCAAGGCAATCGAACCCAGTCTGTCCTACTATTTAACCCATAACTGGATGGAAGAGACGGCTTAATATCTTTCCCATGGGTATTTGTGCACAAGTTAATGCAAGGAATTCAACTGGAATTCGAACCCGGCCCCCCGATTTGTCGTTCCGAGTCGATATCCACTGCTCAACAACGCACATCTGGAGCAGCTGTAGACTATTCAAAATGGAAAAACACATTTGATAATTTTCATCTGAAGGAGAAAAATTATTTACATCTGCAGCGATTTTTGATAACTTAATGAACTATTTTTGTAAGAATTTTTTCGGAAATTTGTCATAATAACTTTTTTTTCATCTGTAGCTGTTTATTTCAATATAGAAATTTGATATTTCCATCTGGATAAGTAGATTGAAATACTTTTAACATAATAGACCTTGAGCTGATGACTATTGAACAAGGAACGTACTTATCTGATCAACTGGAGAAGAAAAATATTTACATCTGGAGTGTTTTTTAACAGTTTACCTCTGTAGAAGAAAAATATATTCTTGTTATCTGGAACTGTCTAATATTTCAATTAAGAAGAGAAAGTTGAAATTCACTGTTAAAAGAAATAATTAAGCTGTCGACTATTCAAAATGAAAAGAAACAATTAATAAAAAAATCTATTTACATCTGTTGTGGTTGAAAACTAAAATTGAACGGGATGTGTAAAAATGTATGCCATTAGAAGAAATTCTGAAGCAGTTGAAAATTTAAAAATGAAACATTTTGAAATTGTCATCTTGAGATGAAATAATTTTGCATTTGGAGCTTTATTAAAATGGACATAATAATTTGATAATTTTCATCTAGAGAAGGCAAAAGTAATTTTAGACCTTTGCATCCGAAGCATTTGTCAATTCAAAACGGTATATATATATATATATATATATATATATATATATATATATATATATATATATATGTGTGTGTGTGTGTGTGTGTGCATTTTATTGAAAGTATAGGTATTATATATGTATATATAAAATATCTATACGTTTCAATATATATATATACATGGTGCGTGTTTTATTGTTAAGTATATATATATATGTTTGTCTGTGTCTACTGAAATACACACACACATTTATATATATATATATATATATATATATATATATATATATATATTGTAATAGTTGTTATCATGGTTTATAAAATCATAGTATCACTACACAAAAATTTTCGCGTTTCGAAACTAACCTTGTTTTTTGGTGCTTCTCATCGGGTGATGAAGTTAGAATGAAAATTATCTGGTGAAAAACGGTTTATTTGCGGTGAATGTGCTTTTTTAGGTGAAAGTGGGGTTGGGAGCTTATTTGGATTCTGTTGACCATATTGTAGTCTTAGAGTTAGAGGTTGGGAGAGGTGGCTTAGTTCAGGACAGGTTTCCTATTTATCTTGTCTGGATGTAGTAGTAGTGGCGTCGTTGTTAAGGATATGAGTGGTGTGTGATTTTTGGACGGTCTAGTCGATTCTTTTATGGTTCTTAAGGTGCTACTATTTGGTTTAATTGTTCGCTACTGTTGGCGTACTTTAGAATGTGTAGCTTTAGAATGTGTGTGTATATATATATATATATTATTCTTTAATTTTAATTACGACTCAGAATTTCATGCATTATGTAATCATCAGGTACCTATGATGAACATCCGTTTTCGATTTGAACTATTAAGTATTAGCGTTTCTTAAATCATATATATATATATATATATATATGTATGTATATATAGAAACTTTTCAATGAAATGCACACATTAAACCGTAATCATAGATATATATGAGTGTGTGTGTTTTAATGAAAAGCATAGATATTATATATATATATATATATATATATATATATATATATATGTGTGTGTGTGTGTGTACTTTTCAATAAACACACACACACACACACACACACACACACACACACACACACACATACATATATATATATAAGGTTAAATAAAGATGACAAGATGGAAACTATATTTTTCGCCAACGCGTTTGTATGCCTCTTTTGTGAGTAAATATTGAAGTCTGTAAATTTACTGAAAGAAGTAACATACATGGAAAACACATTTAAAATTCTTCAATGTCCATGTCACTTTATTTACAACGCAAAAGAAAAGCATATTCAAATACTATACCGCAACAAAAACATTATCCACAATAATAAATAATAAACAATAAAACCATAACAGATATTTAATACTATCTACCAACTCCATAACATCCACTATGCAGAACAACATATCCGATCTAAACAACATCCAAATAGTCACAACCACTTTGAAAACCATTATGGATATCTAAACTTATTTATAAATGGAACATTGTGTGTGTGTGTCTGTGTGTGTATTCGTTACCTATAGACTCCGAAACGGCTGAACCGATTTTCTTGTAAATTTACACAGTTGTGCTATAAGCGTCTGCGAGTGTTCTTAGGTACGTTTTGTGTCGAGGTACTCCCAATAAATATCGAAAATCGATAATCGAAAAAATCGGGTTATAGAAGGAGTAGTCCAATGTTAATCAGATTTGACACACACATAGACAAAGACATAAGAAACGATATTCAGAAGTTTCAAGGTTGCAGTTCTTACAATAGTGCAGAAAATCGATAGCAGGAAATCAAAATTTGACTTACATCCATTCATTTTTCTTTCAGTTTACGGTTTCGCTTTAACTGGAGACAACTATTGCTTTTTAGTCTTTCGTGCTAACGTCCAAAGAGTCTGAGCTCCAGGACCATGGATTAGTTTTAAAGCTTTCATTACACCCGCGCAACGCCGGGCTATACTGCTAGTAATTAAATATATAAAAAACCAACAAACTCAGAAGCAGGCATATAAAAAATAAGTTGTCAAAATTGCCCCTCACTTTACAATGCAGAAATATGCAGTAATTAAAAAATATATATTTGTGAACAAAAGAGACCTCATAACTAATAATTTAAAAATACAATACACAGAAATAATTTCGACCACAATTTCGGCCTAAAAACTGCCATACTCATCACAAAAGAAGATTATTTACTCAGAAGCAAAATTTCCATAGAGTACCGTCATCAAATATTATCAAAATATTAATCTACGCCTCTTTTTTCCCCCAATCTCACCTTTCCTAATAGAAGCAATACTTAGGGTGCGATGGGTGAATTGTCGTTTAAATTGCGCATAAATGAAAATAATAATGACATCTCATTTTAACGACTATATTTAACCAAAATGACACAAAAAATGTCTCGAAATATTAAGAGTAAATTTATTCAATGAAATCGTCATTAGGTTCAAGCACGTCCTTTAGTCGAGTTCTCCTGCAACCCTTCTGAACAGTCTACTTGTTTAAGTTTGCGAATGTCGCCATAATCGTTCCCTTCAGTTCATCTTTGTTGTTATAAGAAGTTTTGTTGATCTCTCGCTCAACTTGAGACTACACATAATAATCAAGAAGTTTTCAGTCTGAGGAATTCGGTGGTCAGATATAAAGGGTTGATGTGGTCGTAGAAATTGTCTGAAAGCTATGATTGGGTTCTTCCGTTTGTGTGGTATGCTGCAGAGTCCTGTTGCTAGATACGGGATCTTCTAGAAGCCTCCACTTTGATTCAGAGTAACATTACCTTAATGTAGACTTTCGGGTTAAGTCTGAGATCCTGTGAGAGAATGAATGGATGCATAACGTCGCTAATCTCCCCCACAAAAAAAAAAGAAAAAAGAAAAAATAAAGACATGATATTGACGGAATATATCCAATTCTTTCTGAATTTTCTGCACTATCCTCAGAATGGCATCCAAACGCTCTGAAATGTTCATACTGGAGTTTCTGGCGCGAATGCCAAGCAGTATACCATACCGATTCCAAATATCTGACTGAGTGAATTGGCACATGTGGTCTTTTTCTATCAGACGGTGCTTAACTGATACTACTATACTGTGCAGCCGATAGAATAAAAAACAAACAACGCGCATGCGCGAAATAAAAATATGAAATGTCGGCAATTTACTCATCGCAACCGATATATATATATATATATATATATATATATATCATTTTATATATATATATATGTGTGTGTGTGTGTGTGTGTGACTAATATATATATATATATTAGTCACACACACACACACACGCACACACACACATATATATATATATATATATATATATATATATATATATATATATATAAAATGATTTGTTTGAACATTATTTTAACTATTTACTCTTTTCTTTGCAGTAAATCCGACAGGTAAAAAAATTCGTTAGATAGGTAAAAATCCGACAGTAAAAGAGTCAAATGCTCTCGAAGACGAACCCAATCAGTGGTTAATTAGGGACAAAGAAGGACTTGTAAGTTCTAACCCATCTGGCTACATTTAATCACCACAGAAAACCATTTTTGCCTTCCATCAACATGGCTGGTGCTAACCTCAAGGAGAGTGAAACATTTCGCTTTCTGGTGCCAAAGTTTTCGACTGGCATATACACGGCGTGCCAAATTATTATCAAGATGACTTTTTTCTAATATTTCAAAAACCGTCCAATCAATTCACACAAAATTTTCACACAAGTTTGGCAACACTGACCTGCGCAATCACTGAAATTGTCGTACTGATCTGAGCAATGTAAACAAACTGGCGCCGTATTTGTTATCAGCATGCTGTTTTAAGTGTGCCAAAATTATTAAAAAGTGTAATAAATGAGTAAAAAGATGGGCCGTAAAAGCAGTTTAAGTGATGCTGAAAAGAAAACTATCACCTCAGAACTCTCAAAAGATAAATCTACCCTAAAAATTTCTAAAATGATAGGGAGGTATCATCAAACAGTGAAAAACTTCATCGTAAACCCTACACAAGTACGCAAAAGGGCAGATAAAGGCAAGCCGAGCGTTATTTCTCATGTCACGACTTAAACGAGAGGCCACGAAGAACCTTGGACATACCAGTCAAGAGCTTTTCAGTAGCGTTTGGGATCCTACTAAAAGTACTCGGTGTCGGTATCTGAGAGAAATAGCAACAACAGTCAAACCTGTATCGAAGCCTCCGTTGACGAGAAATCACAATCAAAATCGATTGAAATGGGCAATATGAAGATTGACTTCTTTAAAGTTTTGTTCACAGACGAAACTCGAGCAACACTTGATGAGCAAGATAGATGGTGCAAAGGCTGAGTAATGAACAAATAGAGTCGCCATCAGCGTTTGAGACACCAACAAGACGTTGGAGGCATAATGATCTGGGGTGGTATTATTGGAAAAACATTAGTAGGCCCATGTAGAGTTTTCAGATGGCGTCAAAATGACTGTTGATGCATACATAGTGTTTATGAAGGATTATCTTGAACCGTGGGCGAAAAGGCAAAGATTTGCCTTCAGAAAGGCCATTGTTTTTATGCAAGATATTGCTCCCTCCCATGCTGCTCACAAGACTACTGAATATTTGAAACAGTTAGGCATTGATGGACCTCGAAAAATGAAGTGGCCAGCAAATTCTCCGGATTTGAACCCAATCGAAAACCTTTGGAGCATCATGAAGCGAAGACTGTACACCAACGGACGACATTTCAGGAGCAACGCTGAGTTGTGGGAAGCAATTCTTGACATATCTCGCAGCATTACAGCAGATGACATCCTACAATTAACAAATTTTATGGATTGTCAACTTCTTCAAGTAATTTAAAAGCAGGGAAAGCACATTTTTTTTTTAATCATTTCACCCCGAGTAAGGCAGAAACGCCACTGATGTGCAGGGGGTTACATAAATGTAGAAAGATTAATTAGAAAAGAGTGAGGAGTACAAGCTAGTTAGAAAGGAACAATAGAAAGCTGAGAAAGCAGGTGCAATGACAGATACATGGGCGGAGAGAACGTGAAGATTATACAGGGGAGGGGAGAGAGCTAGAGTCCAGTGGTTAGTAGGTGAGTATTAACTTTGCTTTTAAATTTCTGGAGGTCGTAGCCGTCAGGAAAGCAAGAATACGGGAGTGAGTTCCACAGGCGGGAAGTGCGAGAGAGGAAGCTGCAGGAGTAGAATTGTCGTCTGCATTTGGCTAACCTGACTGTGAATGGGTGGGACCCAGTTGCCAGTCTGGTTGCACGGGTAAACACCTGTAGAGGAGGCATCAGTGACTTAAGCTCATCCGAGCAGAAGCCATGAAAGTATTTATAGAAGAGACAGAGGGAGGCCACATTTCGACGATGGGAAAGTGGCTGCAGACGAGTCGCCAGATCAGTACCTATCACATTACAGACTCTCCTTTGGAGCTTGTCAAGAACACTGAGGAGAACGGCAGGGGCACCTGACCATAAATGGCAGCAGTACTCCATGCACGGACGGATGGTTGACTTGTATATATGCAGGATGGATTCAGGTGGAAAAAACATCCTGGATCGACATAGTGGCCCAATCTTCTTAGCAGTAGATTTTGCTATGGATTCAATATAGTGCTTCCATTTGAGGTCTGAGGACAGGGTAAGTCCGAGGAGGCGTAGTGTATTACTCTCCGGGACATTCCCTATTATTTTATTTAAAACTGTGCCTTTGTTTGTATCTGTTATGATTCGTTTGATTATCTTATTTATTAGCTTCTTTTGATCATAAACATTCACGTGCAACATTAATAAACGTTTGTTTGCTCAATTCTGGGAGTTTTACTAAACCTTTCTAATAATTTGGCACACTGAAATCATTGTGCTGATAACAAATATGACGCCAGTTTGTTTACATTGCGCAGATCAGTATAAAAATTTCAATTATTGCACAGGACAGTGTTGCCAACATTGTGTGCAAATTTTGTGTGAATTGATTAGACAATTTTTGAAATATTAGAAAAACGTTATATCGATAATAATTTGGCACGCAGTGTATATGAAAGATTGTATTGAATTGATTAGTAGGTCTTTTGATAATTCAGTTGATTTCCTTGTCTAAATTTATAAATCTAATACTCGTCAGAGCATTGAATACTGCTGCCATATCTGCTACTATATATCACAGGATTCTTGAAATAATTCTAAGAAGGGTCTGTAATGTATTCGAGCCAGACTTGACATCTTGACTTGGCTTACTTCTATCCTTTCAACAGAAAGGGTGTCCATAAAGTTCGTGTGCACTTTAAAAAAATTATAACTTTATTTGTATTTGAAATGGAAATAATTTTAAAAAAGGATCAGAAAGAAGTAAATCTACATTTTTTAAGGTTTTATTGAAGTTTTTAAAAAGTTTCCACATGTCTTTCATTATTAGCAATACAAAGGGTAATACAATTTTGCAGTTCATGGAAAACATTTGCCAACTGATTTACAGTAATGCCTGAAATCACAATAGTTATTTTAGCTTTCAAATCTAATGAACTAGTTTCGGTTGCATACACAATTATTTTCACATGTCCCCATAAAAAATCTAATTGGGTCAAATTTGGCGAACGTGGAGGTCAATAAAATGGTCCACCTCTTCCGAACCAGCTATTTATTTATCTAAAAAATGTTGCAAATTTTGTGCTTTTGTGGAAAAGAATTATGCAATAAATATACTTAAACTTTATAACTTTTTTTTCAGATTATTTCTATCACAAATACAAATAAAGTTATAAATTTGTTAAAGTGCACACGGACTTTATGGACACCCTGTATATTTCCATGGTGTCTCGACTGCATTTATTTAAGCGTGTTACTAGATAGGCAACTAGGTATCACCGTTTTACTATTGATCTATTAAGTTTCAAGCGTCTGTACTACTTTAACAGTTTCTTTTATCGCCTGTCGAATGCCCATCATGTCTCTCGTTTAACTGACACCTACAAGGTACAAAATTGTAAATGTAACGCCACATTCAGCCTTCTTGAATTTGTTGTTGGCATAGCCAAGAACGCATTTTAAAAGCTAACCAGAGTACTGAGGGACAGGACAATCTTATTGGAAACAAAGAAAAGAGTGCTGGACTGCTACGTGATATATGTCCTTCTGTATGATAGTGAATGTTGGACGATCTCCTCAAGAATGGACAGGCTCGATGCACCAGAAATGTTGTTCTACAGAAAGATGGTGAGGATGCCATGAACTGAACACGTGATCAACGTTGAAGTGTTAAAGAGGATGCAAACGAGAAAAAAACTCATACTTAACACCAGGAAGAGATAGCTAAAATTACTGGGACACGTAACAAGGAAGGAAGGTCTGGAGAATATAATACTCACACGACGGATAAAATGAAATGAAAGACAGGGGAAAGCAGCAAGAGACATATTTGATAGGCTTGAGTAAATGGATGGCGGAGCGAGGTTTGTGAGACATACCAAGTGGAAAAAATATTGAGAGCGAAAAGAGACAGGGCCAAGTGCAAGTCTATGATCACTTACATCCTGAATGGACACGGCACTTGATAAAGAAGAAGATTGTTTTTATCCCCATTAAAATCTTATTATTCTACCGCAATCTCTGTAATCCATTGCATCTCAGTGGTATTATCGCCTTGATTGGAGTGAAATGATTAAAATAATGACTTGAATCGACGGAGCTGTGATTCCACCGACAACTCCCGAGAATACTAGAGACAGAACATACAGTACTGTGCAAAACTATTAGGACAAGAAGTATTTTATCTTTTATTAATCATATTGACAGAAAATAAACAATCCAATTAAAGTAATTTTGTTTGATTTACTCAACAAATGCTTTAACAAGAAAAAATACTTTTTACAAAATAAATTTAATATTTAGTATAATAGCCTTTTGCTTTGATCACAGCTTTCATTCTGTCAGGCATTGACATCACAAGCTTCTTCAATGTATCTGGTGGTATCTCCTGTCAAGCAGCTTGTATTTGTTCCCAAAGTGTGTCTTGCGAAGTAACATTAGATTTATCAATTTTTTATCCAAAATAGATGTTCAATAGAGTAATTTCAAAATAACTTGTTTAATAAATAGAAAATAGGAAAAATTAAATATAACTTCTTTTTAATACATTTTTTACGCCTAGTTTTAAATAATCAATATTTATTAGCAATGTACTTGGCTTTTCACCCTGTATTTGAATTTCAGTGAGATTTTTAGGAAAATCACCCTGTCCTAATACTTTTGCACATTACCGGTAGTGTGCAAAAGTGTTAGGAAAGGGGTGATTTTAAACTCTATTTTGATGCCTCATAAAATATAAAATAGTTCTCGTCCTAACAGTTTTGCACAGTACTGTACAAACACACACACTTACGAATTTACACTATTATCGGAATCCCACTAGATAACTTAGAAGTATGATACACTTTACAGTTAGGTTTGAAATCCTTTATTTTTTGGAAGCTTCGAATGGATGTGTCGTTTCTTCTTGAGTTCGGGACCCCATAAATTACACTAACGCGTTTTAACGAGTCAAATGCACGTGAAGCCTGCTTAAACGATGAAAATCAAACCAAAATACTAAAACTGAAGTTTTAATAAAAGTAAAACATGTTACATTGATAAACATATCCTATTTATTTATTTTTATTCAGTCAATCAGTTAAGTGCTATACGTGATACATGATTGGGTGATCATGTCTCCAAAGTGAAATGACTGACTGGCAGGAAACTTTCACGCAGTAGTTTGCCATTACTTACTGCGGCAGACTGGTTACCAACCAAGGCTATAGAACCCAACCTGCCCTGCTATCTAACCCATAGCTCGAGGGAGAAGAGACGGATTAATACCTTCCTGAAGAGTATATGCGCGTACATAAATGCAACGAATTCAGCTGAAATTCGAACTCGGCTCTCCGATTTCTCGTTCCGAGCCGATATCTACTGCACCATATTCTTCTTGTTATTAATTTAACTTTTTTTTAAATTTTTCTGCAAAACTAAATAAACTTCAGTTGTGTGTGACTTAACACCGAATCGTCAGCAATAAATTCATCTGTTTTCTTTTCTTTTCTTTTGTGTGTTATTTGTAAGCATTTTATTACTATGCGAATATCCGTCATACCAACAGAACTATACAGCGAGCTACACAAATATGTATACAATAAGTATTGTACCAGGCACCTAGCGGTGGTCTAAGGGTTAGCAAGCTTGTCTCGCTTGAATTATTAATAATGAGTTCGATCCTCACTGGGTGTCCCTTACTTTCGGCTGTGTTCCACGTCTAAGCTACGCTTAGAAAATCACCTTCATCAAGGTTTGGAGGTTGGGCGCAGCGCTAACAACCCTGGACCATAAAAATCAGTTTGTTACGGAAACAGTAAAAATGCTGCCCTACACACCATTGGGTGTAACGGATGATGATGATGAAGTATTAAACCAATATTAGTCTACGGCTATATCGTTTTGAATACACTGGTTCCCGTCCGATCACCGAAGTTAAGCAACCTCAAGCGTGGTCAGTACTTAAACGGGTGACCATCTGAGAATACCAGGTGCTGTAAACGTAAGGACCATGAATAATCCTCCAGGTTTTGGGGTTGTGTGCAGGGCTAACAACCCTGCCCCGTAAAATAGCAGTTTGTTACAGCAAGAAAAAGTTGCTGCCCTATGCACCATCTGGGTGTGATGGATAAATGATGAATTTTAATTTAATTCATTAGAATAATTTTTAATATTTTTATTTTCATAATTTTTTATTATAATACATATATTATAATTTTTATTTTTTAATAAATAATAGTGGTGAATGTTTTGAAGTTAACTGTGTGTATGACAGGGGAAAATTGTTTGAACATTTGAGGGAATGATATGTACATGATTGTTCTTTATTATTGATAAGGTCTTGTTGCCAACTTCAAGTCGGGGATACTAAAATCAAGCAGGTACAGAAATTAAATACCTGGAGCGTCTTAACAGAGGGCGGAAAGTGCAATATGGAAATACGAAGGTGTATTGGTATCACCAAGGATGCATTCCAAAAGCTAAATAGAGTATTGACAGACATGAAGGTTTCGTTGGAAACAATGAAGATTGTTAGATAATTCATCAAGTTTTTATTAGACCTCAACAGAATACAGAAAGCACTGGACGGTCGTTTTGTCCTATATTTGGGACGCACCAGCAGTGCGTATCCACTACCAGGAATTGAAGTCCAGACAGTTGTGTTATTAAGCAGATGTCATACCAACTGTACCACGGGCCTCGGTGACGAAGAGGTAACTAATTAAACTTGATATAGCGCCATTCATTCAGAGATTCCAAGAGGAACTCATCCAAGTTCCTTTAACCATCGGACTGTGCCTCCCAGGATGTGTGTTGTGGTGCATTGGATATTGGATCGGAACGAGAAATAGGGAAGCCGAGTTCGAATTCCATTCATTGCATTCACTTACGCGCAAATACCCTTGGGAATGATATTAATCAGTCTATTCTTTCCAGTTATGGGTTAAATAACAGGACAGATTGGGTTCTATAGCCTTGGTCGGCAAGCAGTCTACCGCAGAAATCAATGGCAACCTACTGTGGGATAATCTTCTGCCCAGTCAGTCATGTCTCTTTCGAGACATGATCGCCCAAGCGTGTATCACGTATGGCACTTAACTGACTGACTGTGCCTCCCAGAGCCACGACTACTCAAACCAAGTCGTTCACCCCGGATCTTTATAACCTGGTTCAAGCAAGGATATAAACTGAAATTGTAGGAGGATTTTGAAATAATTAGATTTCATCAAGTTTTTATTAGAAGAAGATAGTATTTGTTTGTAATGCGATGTCTATTTTTCAATATGACAGCGAATGATCAACAAGCTCAACCAAGATGAAGGAAAAAAAGCAACCGAAATGTGGTTTTACAGAAGAATGCTAAGGATACCATAGACAAAACAAGTGAACAAAGAAGAGGTTTTAGAGAGGAAAAAGAAAATGATGCTTAACATCAGAAAAAGACAGCTGAAGTTTCTGAGACATGTAATGAGTAAAGAGGGCTTGGAGAATCTGATGCTCACGAGACGGATAGAGGGAAGGGAAAACAATGCGTGAGATTTAATGGAGTTGAGTAAATGGATAGCGGAGTGGGGGTTAAGCGGGATAAGGGGTGTTAATAGCTACAAGGCATAGGGAGATGTGGAAAGCCATGATCGCCTACGTCATGAAGGGCTACAGCACATAGATTAAGAAGATTATTGATATGCTTGTATAATCGATACAATACCTTTTCAGCGTACGTCTTGTGCGCACGTCTTGTTTTTCTATAAATTATCAGAGAAGTTTTCTTACCTCTCTAAAGTTTCTGTACAAACATATTCAGCAAAACACCTGTTTTCTAAAGTTCTTTTTCTCATTCGGCTTGTAGTTCCGACTTGAAACATAACTTTACAAAGTTAGCGACGCGGGAAAGATCTTAATAATTTTTTAATGTTTGTAACAATAATAATAATAATGATATTCTTTAAATGCAAATACAGTCATATTTTTGTTAAGTTCCGACTAAATTTTAACTAAGCAGCTGTAAATTCTTTTCCTACAATAAAAAAAAAACTTTATGAAAAGTAATATTGGTTATATATGACAATTTTGTAGAGTTGAATCACGAATAAATAACACATTAAATATTTATTAAAATATGCTATCATGTAAATTAAATATTACTGCTTTTTTTAACAATGATGTTTACTCTGTACAAGACCCGAGTGACTCTCGAGGTAGAGGGTTACAGAATAAAAGGTATAGCTTGTGTGGATATGTGTGGAAGATAACGATTAAACCTGAAGGTTGAAGTGGTTAAGATTGTAGTGATCAGGGAACCGATCTCTTAGGAGTCGATTGTATAAGGCAATGGTTTGTGGCAAGAAGCTGCTTGAGTGGAACTTACATCATACCGATGGAATACAAAGTGTATATAATGTGCTTGGCATAGTGGATTTTAGAATTGTTGGAGCAAGAGGCACACGACGTCTCGTCTTTGAGAAAGGGGTTGCAGACCGGAAAATAATTCATCACCTACAAGGAGTCGGAGACATATTGAGTTCTATCGAGAGGAAAAAGCGAAGACGGCAGTTAGGGCCAGGAAGTGTTTCTCAATCCTGTACATATATAAATCTATCATCCGCCCGTGCATTGAATACTGCTGCCATATCTGGTCAGGTGCCCCTTCTATCCACCTAAGGGTCATTGACAAAATCCAACGGAGAATCTGTAAGGTGATCGATCCCGACTTGACAGCACAGATGCAGTCACTTTCTCACCGGTACAACGTGGCTTCCCTCTGTCTCTTCTACAAATATTTTCACGGCTTTTGCTTCGATGGACTTAGCCCACTGGTGCCTCTTATATGTAAATTTACAGGAGCAACAAGATTAGCAACTAGGTCCTACCCTTTTATTGTGAAACCAATAAAATGTACACGCAAATTCTACTCGATTAGCTTCTTTTCTCGCACTTCCCGCCTATGGAGTTCCCTTCCATTTACTTGCTTCCCCGACAGCTACAATCTTCAAGAATTTAAAAGTAAATTCAATAGTTATCTCCTATCCCACTGATTTGCATCCTCTCTCTCTCATGCTCTTTCTCCGTTCACTCCACTCTTCAGTATTCTTATCCTCTTCTTACCCACTTCCTGACACCCCCTCTAACTTGTAACACTTTCTCATAACTTTCCTCCATGTCGTCAAATGCAATGTAATATGTTATTTCCGGATTTAAAGTTGATTTTATTGAAAATCAACTTTAAAATCGCATCGCAAATTTAAGAACTGCGTTTATTTTTGGTAACTATTGCCGTTGCCAAGCGGAGTTTTATGTCAACACAAAATAAAATCGTCGGTAATGGTGGATGTTATAATATTTCAGTCTCTGAAGATGGCTCATGTGAGCCGAAAGCTTAGAAAAAAATCAATAAATAATTATCCAAATGTTGGAGAATTTTTGTCTTTATTTTCAACTGAAATTAAAGCAAAAATACGACGTTTAGAATGGCTCATGATTAAACATAATAGACATTCATTGTCTCTTATATTTAATAGCATATGTTTAGAATATATATATATATATATTGTGTGTATTTTGGCAGCATTTTTCATTAATGCAGGTTTCATTGAATAATATAGACAAGTTTTGTCTATTAATTTTGTGTAGGATCCGTTCATACCGTCTGATATACTTGATGGTGATATCGTTGAAAGACAACAAAAAATCACAGTAATTGTTGATTTTTTATCGGGTCTCAGCTTTCGGCTCACATAAGCCATTATCAAAGAGTAAATATTAACACACAGTAAACATAGAACATTTAAGTTATTAACAATAAAGAGAATTAAATTGAAAATATAAGTCCATCCCTACCGTGGCGGATGGCCGAAGACAGTGACAAAATAGTGGCGTTGTGGTCCTTGATCTGATTACAGGCATTTGAGTACGTTATTGGAAATATCAAAATTGATTGTATTCAAACCAGGTTTAAATTGTTTAATGTAGATTGCTTCGAGGATTTTTAGTTTCTGTTTATTATTTTCTTGTTTAATTATGTACGTGTTATCAACGAGCGTTTTTCTCAGAAGTGTGCGTTGATAACCGTGTTGTTTTAAATGACGGAATATATTTGAATTTTCATTTAAGTGCAACTCAGACGCTGTGAGAGCGAATAAAAAATTCAACAATTACTGTGATTTTTTTGTTGTCTTTCAACGATATCACCATCAAGTATATCAGACGGTATGAACAGTTCCTACACAAAACTTGTCTATATTATTCAATATATATATATATATATATATATATATATATATATATATAGGTAGCAGTACTCTATTTTCTTAGCCGTAACAGACTGAACGTTGTTTCATTTTGGTGATCGGAGATCCGGTGTTTCAACCTAATATGGCCATACGCATCCTTTTTTTATTAGGCTAGTTATGTACACTATACAATGAAAAATATCCCCGTTGATTTAGGTTTCGACAATAAAATGCCATTTTTTTAAATTCAATTTAGACCGATTACAATCTGTGGTGGTTAATGTTCTACTATTACTACCCCAAGTATTTCTTGTATGTACCGGGTACTTTCAGGGTGGGTGTGTTGCTGCACCTATATGGGTGTCCACTTTGGAATCAGTCAATTAAGTGCCATACGTGATAGACGTTTTGGGTAACCATGTCTCGAAAGAGACATGACTGACTGGGCAGAAGATTATCCCGAAGTAGGTTGCCATTGTTTTATGCAGTAGACTTGTTGCCAGCCAAGGCTATAGAACCCAATCTGTCCTATTATTTAACTCATAACTGGACGGAAGAGACGGATTAATACCTTTCCCAAGGGTATTTGTGCGTAAGTGAATGCAAAGAATTCAACTGAAATTCGAACTCGGCACCCCGATTTCTTGTTCCGACTCGATATCCACTGCACCACAACGCACATCTGCAACATTAGCCACTTCGGAATACCGGGTGCTAAAAGCTTGGGTGTGCGTTTGGTGTAATGATAACGGCGTGGAATTAAAAATCAGGAAGCCGAGTTTCAATTTTAGTAATGTTCGTTATATTCACATACACGCAAATAATCTGGAAAAAAGTATGAATACACCGCTTCTCTCGTTATGGGTTAATTACCAAGATTTCTACCAGCATATCGTTATTATCTCAAAACATTCTTACAATCCAAAAAAAAAAAATGTTTTTAAATAAACTGAAAAAGGTTGATAAACCATGAAAAAAAACAAAACAACACAAATCAGTCGATGAAGAAACCATATCGCTTTGCTGCCATCCATTTACGCCAGCTTGGTAGATAGATTACTCAATGTTTCCTTCATATCCTGTAAGTATCAAGTTTTCCAAGCCATGTCTCCACATTAGATATCATAGAATTACAACTGTCTCTTTCTGATTCGAAGTATAAGACATAACTACACTTAGAAAGTTATTCGAACATATGTCTCTTGCGAAAATGGCGATATAACCAAGGTATGAAACTGACGGGGGGGGGGTAGTATGCTGTAGATTTAGTTCAGTATAGGTGGGTGTGAATGGGCGTCTGAGGACTAAATTTTAATCGAAAATTCTAGAGTACATTCAACTAAAATCACAAAACTAAATGAATTTAGGAGTTGTTTTATATGTTTATACCGACATATGTGCGTTGTGGTGCAGTGAATATCGACCCGGAACGACAAATCGGGGAGCTGAGTTCGAATTCCCAGTTGAATTCTTTGCATTCACTTACGCACAAATACCCTTGGGAAAGGTATTAATCCGTATCTTCTCTCCAGTTATGAGTTAAATAATAGGACAGATTGGGTTTTATAGCCTTGGCTGGCAACCAGTCTACCGCAGAAAGCAATGGTAACCTACTGCGGGATAAACTTTTTTTTCAGTCAGTCATGTCTGTTTCAAGACATGATCGCCCAAAGCGTGTATCACGTATGGCACTTAACTGACTGATACCGAACAAACAAAATGTGGTATCGCTTAAAAAAAAAAACAATAAAAACATGGAGTCCGTTTCTCTTTGAAAACAAATTCTTTTTTAACATGACAAGATTTGTCTTCTGAAAGAAAAATGTAGAAAAACGCGCGTTCGTGCGTGTTTGTGCGTGTGTTCATATATATGTGTGTGTGCGTAATGGTTGCTCATGTTTAAATTTTCTTCTAAACGCCCATTCTTTTCTGCTTTTAACTTCTGCAGAGGTAGCGTGACAATAGACCCCCCTCTCTCTCTATCTCTCTTAACCAAAGACGAGACCCAACCATCTATTTCTTCTGAAGTTATGGCTTCTCCTGAATTCGGTGAGAGACAGAAAAAAATTGGCTTTTAAAAATAGCCGTCTGTTTATTTCCGATTTTTCTAGCGCCGAGCTAGTGATCAAAACTGACCGACGTTTTCAACATAAGTTCGTCTGTTTTATTCCAATTTTCCCGTGCAATGCTACTGATCAAAAACCGTTTGAATTAGTTACACCCATTTCTATTTTATTGTTATTTTTTTTTAATCGTATCACCCCGAGCAAGGCAGTAATGCCACTGATGTGCAGGGGGCTACATAGGAGTAAAAAGATTAAGTAGAAGAGAGTGAAGAAGAAGACGAACCAGTTAGAAAGGAGCAAGAGAAGGATGGGAATACAGGTGTGATGACAGTTGCAAAGGTGGAGAGAATGGAAAGGATATACGGGTTGGTGAAGGAACTAGAGTCAAGTGGTTAATAGATGAGTATTGACATTGCATTTAAATTCCTGGAGGTTGTAGCCGTCAGGAAAGCAACAATGTCAATAAAAAAACGGTTTTGACCATTTGATTATACCTTATTGTCCTTTCTGTGTCATGCATTAACTCAAATCTCATTATTAAGTAGGTTTATTGAGGTTTACCTTGCTTTTATTTTCTTAAGTATATCTACTCAGTGTTAGATTCTCCAAGCCTTCTTTTCTCATTTTTTCGTTAGTATCAGTTTCATCATAGTTGCTTTTCTCTTTAAAACTTACTTTTTACTTACAGTACTGTGCAAAGGTATTTGGACAAGAACTATTTTATCTTTTACGAGGGGTCAAAATAAAGTTTAAAATCACCCCTGTCCTAACACTTTTGCACACTACCGGTAGAATGCAAAAGTATTAGGACAGGGGGGATTTTCCTAAAATCTCACTGAAATTCAAATACAGGGTGAAAAGTCAAGTAAATTGCTAATAAATATTGATTATTTAAAACTAGGCGCTAAAAAATGTATGAAAAAGAAGTTATATTTAATTTTTAGTATTCTCTATTAAACTAGTTATTTTGAAACTACTCTATTGAAAATATATGGGATATTTTGGATAAATAAATTGATAAATCTAATGTTACTTTGCAAGACACACTTTGGGAACAAATACAAGCTGCTTGGCAGGTGACACCATCAGATTTATTGAAGAAGCTTGTGATGTTAATGGCAAACAGAATGAAGGCTTTGATCAAAGCAAAAGGCTATTATACTAAATATTAAATTTATTTTGTAAAAAGTATTTTTTTATTGTTAAATCATTTGTTGAGTAAATCAAATCAAATTACTTTAATAAAATTGTTTATTTTCTGTCAATATTCTTCATAAAAGATAGTTCTTGTCCTAATACATTTGCACAGTACTGTATATATATATATATATATATATATATATATATATACTAGATGCAATTATTTTATTATTTCAAAGCAAAAGGCTATTATACTAAATATTAAATTTATTTTGCAAAAAGTATTTTTTCTTGTTAAAGCATTTGTTGAGTAACTCAAGCAAAATTACTTTAATTGGATTGTTTATTTTCTGTCAATATGATTAATAAAAGATAAAATAGTTCTTGTCCTAATAGTTTTGCATAGTACTGTATATGTTCTGTCTCTAGTATTCTCGGGAGTTGTCGATGGAATCACAGCTCCGTCGATTCAAGTCATTATTTTAATCATTTCACTCCAATCAAGGCGATAATACCACTGAGATGCAATGGATTACAGAGATTGCGGTAGAATAATAAGATTTTAATGGGGATAAAAACAATCTTCTTCTTTATCAAGTGCCGTGTCCATTCAGGATGTAAGTGATCATAGACTTCCACTTGGCCCTGTCTCTTTTCGCTCTCAATATTTTTTCCACTTGGTATGTCTCACAAACCTCGCTCCGCCATCCATTTACTCAAGCCTATCAAATATGTCTCTTGCTGCTTTCCCCTGTCTTTCATTTCATTTTATCCGTCGTGTGAGTATTATATTCTCCAGACCTTCCTTCCTTGTTACGTGTCCCAGTAATTTTAGCTATCTCTTCCTGGTGTTAAGTATGAGTTTTCTTCTCGTTTGCATCCTCTTTAACACTTCAACGTTGATCACGTGTTCAGTTCATGGTATCCTCACCATCTTTCTGTAGAACAACATTTCTGGTGCATCGAGCCTGTCCATTCTTGAGGAGATCGTCCAACATTCACTATCATACAGAAGGACATATATCACGTAGCAGTCCAGCACTCTTTTCTTTGTTTCCAATAAGATTGTCCTGTCCCTCAGTACTCTGGTTAGCTTTTAAAACGCGTTCTTGGCTATGCCAACAACAAATTCAAGAAGGCTGAATGTGGCGTTACATTTGCAATTTTGTATCTTGTAGGTGTCAGTTAAACGAGAGACATGATGGGCATTCGACAGGCGATAAAAGAAACTGTTAAAGTAGTACAGACGCTTGAAACTTAATAGATCAACAGTAAAACGGTGATACCCAGTTGGCAATCTAGTAACACGCTTAAATAAATGCAGTCGAGACACCATGGAAATATACAGGGTGTCCATAAAGTCCGTGTGTACTTAAATATATGCAGTCGAGACTTTTTCACAGTATTATATATGTCTAGTAGACATTAGTTAAGTTGGGTGGTTGTCCGCATGTTAATTTGGTAATGTCTTTACGTAAACAATGGTTGTGGTAGACATACGTTAGATTGTTTAGGAATAGATTTATTAAAGGTTGGTGATGTAATATAATGTTTTTAACGTAATTTTACAGTTGGCAAAATATTTTTCACGATTTTCGGAAAATATTTTGGACGTAAAGAATTATGTTCCTTTTTGCAGTTAAAATTGTAAATTTCCAAGTTATTGCCAGTTTTGTGTATTACGAGCGAGTTTAAAAGGTTTTTACAACTTTTAATACTAGCAAATACTCGTGTTTAATACTAGCAAATACTCGTGTTTAATACTAGCAAATACTCGTGTTTAATACTAGCAAATACTCGTGTTTATCTTCCAACATGTCTCAGCAATGTAAGCGCATTTATATTAAAAGTAATTTATTTCATAAATCCCGGAAGGTGGTTGGAATTATTTTTCTTTCTGATTATATCTCTTATTGTCATGGACGCAGTGGTAATGACCCTAGTATTGAGGATAACTTTTTTAGAAACATAGTTAGAGGGTAGGATTATGAAATGCTATAGGCGGTGTCTCAAAAGCTACAAAAACATACCCAATATATATATATATATATATATATATATATATATATATATATATATATATATATCCGAGTAAATAAGGAACGAAGAAAATATTAACAACGTTCAAAATATTAATTTAAAACAGTGCTCAATATAGAAATAGAAATAGAGCTATGAATATCTATTATAAATTATAGTTTAGAACACGTAAAAATTACAGTTACATTTGTACATGTAATTTGTACATGTTCTAAATTATAATTTATAATATATATATATATATATATATATATATATATATATATATATATATAATTAGATGATTTTTTTAATCTGATGTTATTTCCTATTGCTATAAACTCTATATTTAGTATTGAGTAGACATGTCTAACGGCCTAGGCTCCGAGAAGTATTACTTAAAACAATAATTCCTCGATCACTAGATCGATATACATTAATTTCACTGTTGGAAAAAAAATGTTGTCAACTCAAACACATAGACCAACTAAACATAACTTTCATAATATTATTAATTATATATATATATATAGTGGGTCTAAAACTGACCGTATAGTGAAAGAAAGGACACTAAAGGAGTTGTTTCAATTAATTTGCACAAAGTTGTATATTGTGTATTTAGGCAGAAATTCCTGTTTTAAGCAAGTTTTGTAAAAATTGTCATACAAGCTGGTGTGACAAATTTATTTCAGAACATAAATCATACGAAAATTTTCCGAACGTTTTATTTATTCAAGCGCTTTCGGCTATACTTTTAGCCATTATCAAGAATTAACTTTAATTTTAACTGAATATATACATTGCTTTATATACATGTATGTATCTAGAGTTGTGCATTGTGGTGCAGTCGATATCGGCTCGGGACGAGAAATCGGGGAGCCAAGTTCGAATTCCCCTGAATTCATTGCATTCACTTACGCGCAAATACCCTTGGGAAAAGGTATTAATCCTTCTATTCCTACCACTTATGGGTTAAATAACAGGACGGATTGGGTTCTATAGCCTTGGTCGGCAACCAGTCTACCGCAGAAAGCAATGGCAATCTACTGCGGGATAATCTTCTGCCCAGTTAGTCATGTCTCTTTCGAGGCATGATCGCCCAAGCGTGTATCACATATGGCACTTAACTGACTGATCTAGAGTTATAAAAATGTTTTATTTTCCAAACACGGTCAGCACATTGAGGCCGTGTTCCTACTTGATATTGTTGACTATTGGCTTTTTCGTTTGTTAATAATGCTTTTATTAATAATGATTATTTTAAGTCTTTTTTACTTGTGGATGATACTATTATATTTGTATCATCGACGAGTATGTTTGTGATACTAGGTCTCCATGTGGATTTAATGAGATCTAATAGACCTTAACCAAAGCTACTTGTCTGTCATTTTTAAAGAAACTAACATATACTAACATTAAAGATTATGTCTGCTTAACACTGATCAAAAGCAATAACTATTATTCTGGCTGGTAAGAGAGAGAGAGAGAGAGAGAGAGAGAGAGAGAGAGAGAGAGAGAGTGTGTGTGTGTGTGTGTGTGTGTGGCAACAAACAATATGTCTCTGGCTTCAAATCTGCAGGAGTCTCTCAAATATCACACACTCAAAATGGCTTTTAAAAACGTGAAAATGTCGAACTAGAAGATCCTTAATTTCTACTACACATGATTTGGTGCTCCTGCTATAAATTTAGATATTCTTGATAAAGTCCAAAGAAAGATCTGCAATGTTATTCGTCCTTATATGACATTTCACCTTCTGTTAACTTTCCCACCACCATAATTTCTATACATTCATCGTAATTATCCTGACGAAGTGAAGTATCAGGTTGGCAACTGAGTTTCATAATTTTATAGTCAAAATGGCTAGATGTAACTGTAAGTTATGTTAACAGTTTATTCTATCGTACTTATCGTTGGTGGGACTCTCTTTCTGCTCCTTACTTTCCAGTCAACATTGATCTTCGAAAATTTAAATGCAATGCCAGTCGTTATATATTGTCTTTATATTGTTTTATTTTGTTTCTACTCCTACCTGCCTAATAGTTTTTTTCATATTACCAAATACTTAATACCGTTTTAAATCTTAGTGACTTTATTACCTTGCTTGGGATGAAATGATTAAAAAATGTGAGATTTGTCCAATGAGTTTTCTCTTTAAAGGACATAAAATTCATTTGCAATCGTATAATACATTACGAAAAAATTGTGACACCGCTAGTTGCCCAAATTGCTACAGGGTTTTGCATATCTGTAAGCGGTCTTAAACGTCATACGATAGGGTATATGGTAACAACAACAAAATTCAAAACATGTTCCTTACTAACCGCAAGCATATGTATAGGGTGTGTCATAATGAGTGCTAGCAGTTATTGGGTCTGAAAAAAAAAACAAACAAACCACAAACGATCCGATGAGAGAACTCAACTACTTGGAACACGATTTATTAATTAATAAATACTGATAACTGAAGATGGTAATAAAATATAGTAAAAGTTTCTGGACTAGAAGGTTGTTATAAAAGCCCGGGTAAGCCGTCGAAAAGAAAATACTGTATGGTTTCAAATAGGGTAGCACGTCTTATTGCACGTCTTATTCACCCGAAAAAAAAAAGAAGAAAAACATAAAGTAGAATAAAATCAGGATGTGCGTTGTGGTGCAGTGGATATCGACTCAGAACGAGAAATCGGGGAGCCGAGTACAAATTCCAGTTGAATTCATTGCATTCACTTACGCACAAATACCCTTAGGAAAGGTATTAATCCGTCTCTTCCTTCCTGTTATGTGTTAAATTACAGGAAAAATTGGGTTCTACAACCTTGGCTGGCAACCAGTCTACCACAGAAAGCAATGGCAACCTACTGCGGGATAATCTTCTGTCCAGTCAGTCATGTCCCGAAAGAGACATGATCGCCCAAGTGTGTATAACGTATGGTTCTTAACTGACTGATTTGAAATACATCCAATTGAGAAATCAGAAAGAAAATGGTCTCTCTCTCTCTCTCTCTCTCTCTTTCTCTCTCTCTCAAGTAATATCCCAATATATTAATATCCATGGGTCAAATAACAGGACAGATTGGGTTCTATAGGCTTGGCTGGCAGCCAGTCTACTGCAGAAAGTAATGGCAACCTACTGCGAGATAAGCTTTTGCCCAGTCAGTCATGTCTCTTTCGAGATATGATCGCATACAGCGTGTATCACGCATGACAATGAACTGACTGACTAAATATAATAGTTGGAAACAATTTAAACTTCTACTGGGCATAAAGTGAGGGATCGGTTTTATTTTGTTACGAAGTAATAAACTAATCCTCCGCTAATTATACTTAATATACTAATGTAATATAATCTATCTCTTCTCCCTTCAGCTATGAGTTAAATGGCAGGAGAGATTGGGTTCTATAGCCTTGGATGGCAACCAGTCTACTGCAGAAAACAATGGCAGCCTACTGCGGGATAATCTTCTGCCCAGGCAGTCATGTCTCCTTCGAGATATGATCGCCCACTTCGTGTATCATGTATGGCACTTAACGGACTGATAATACAATCAGATTTCACAGCTCCTTTATTCATTTGCAAAAGAAACAATGATTTGCAACAAATAAAACTGGACGACGCTTTACAACTGATTTGCTTCTTTTACAATCGTAGGAAAATTTGCATAATGCTTGAATAAGAAATGAATGAAGATAAAACACCGATTTGCTTCAAAATTAGAAGGAAACATTTTACTGTTTCTTTATTCACTTGAAAAAAACAAAACAACAAAAAAAAAAAACAAGAACAAGAAACAAACAAAACAACTTATGGCAAATAGAATAAGACGAGATTTTGGAGATCTTCCGTTAAACGGGAAATGAAAGCTGCGATTTCAATAGCACGTGATTATGCAGATCATTTGGAATGAACAGCTGGTATTTCTTTCAAATTCAAGATGACGAGATTTTGCAGATATTGCAATAAATTGCAAAAGAAAACTGCCATTTCTTTCGATTCAATAGACACAGATTTTACAGATCTGTTGTTCAGTTGGAAAGAAAAGCTCGGATTTCTTTCGAATTCAACATGACATAATTTTGCAAATGAGTTGTGCAATTAAATAGGAAAATTGGGATTTTTTTTACATTAAAGTAGGCTTGATTTTGTAGATATTTTGTGCAATTGAATAAGAAAAGTGGGGTTCCTTTCAAATTAAAGGGGCGTGATTTTGTAGATATTTTGTGCAGTTTAATAGGAACAGTTAGATTTCTTTCAAATTAAAGGGGGCGTGATTTCGTAGATATTTTGTGCATTTGAATGGGAAAAGTGGGATTTCTTTCACATTAAAGCGAGCGTGATTTTGTAGATATTTTGTGCATTTGAATGTGAAAAGTGGGATTTCTTTCAAATTAAAGGGGACGTGATTTTGTAGATATTTTGTGCAAATGAATAGGAAAAGTGGCATTTCTTTCAAATGAAAGGGAACGTGATTTTGTCGATATTTTGTGCAATTGGAGTGGAAAAGTAAGATTCTTTAAAGGTAAAGGGAGCGTGATGTTTTGCATCTTTTGTTCAATTGAATAAGAAAAGTGATATTTCTTTCAAAGTAAAGGGGGCGTGATTTTGTAGATATTTTGTGCAATTGGAGAAGTGGGATTTCTTTTTAATTCAATATAATAAGATGTTGAAAATGTTCTGTTTAGCTGGAAAAGAAATCTGGAATTTCTTTTCAATTTAATAAAACGAGATTTAGCAGATATTTTATTCATTTGGAAAGAAAACGTGGAACTTCTTTCAAATTCGATAAAACGAGATTTTTCAAATCTTTTGATGAATTGTAAAGGAAAAGTGAGATTTCTTTCTAATTGAACATGTAGTAATTTTGCAGATCTTTTAGTCTGTTGGAGAGGGGAGATGGGATTTCTTTAAAATCCCATAGTTCTTGATTTTGCAGATATTTTGTTTAACTGAAAAAAAAACTGGCACTTCTTTCTAATTCAATAAAATATCATTTTGGAGGTCATTTGTTAAATTTGAAAAGAGAGTTTGGATTCCTTTCGAAACATTTAGGAAGAGTTTATTGCATATCTTTTGTTCAGGTGGAAAGGAAGGCTGCGATTTTTTAAAAATTCTATAGGATATGATTTTGTAAAACCTTTGTTCAACTGATTAAGAAAGCTTCAATTTCTTTCAAATTCAACAGAACTTCGTTTTGCATATCTGTTGTCAAATGGAAAGAACAAAAAAAAAAATCTGGGGCTTCTTTTTAATTCAATAAGACGAGGTATTGCAGATCATTTATATAAATGGAAAGGAAAGCGGTGATTTATTTCACATTTAATAGAACGTAATATTGCAGATATTTTGCGTAATTGAAAAGGGAATATGGGATTTCATTCAAATTCATTACGACGATATTTTACAGATCTAGTGATAAATTCAAATGAAAAACTGAGAATTCTTCCCAATTCAATAAAAAGTGATTTTGGAGATCGTTTTTCAGTTGGAAAGGAAATCTGTGATTTTTTTCAAATTTGATAGAACACGATTTGGGAGATCGTTTTTCAGTTGGAAAGGAAATCTGTGATTTTTTTCAAATTTGATAGAACATGATTTTGGAGATCGTTTTTCAGTTGGAAAGGAAATCTGTGATTTTTTTCAAATTTGATAGAACACGATTTGGGAGATCGTTTTTCAGTTGGAAAGGAAATCTGTGATTTTTTTCAAATTTGATAGAACATGATTTTGGAGATCGTTTTTCAGTTGGAAAGGAAATCTGTGATTTTTTTCAAATTTGATAGAACATGATTTTGGAGATCGTTTTTCAGTTGGAAAGGAAATCTGTGATTTTTTTCAAATTTGATAGAACATGATTTTTGAGATCGTTTTTCAGTTGGAAAGGAAATCTGTGATTTTTTTCAAATTTGATAGAACATGATTTTGGAGATCGTTTTTCAGTTGGAAAGGAAATCTGTGATTTTTTTCAAATTTGATAGAACATGATTTTGGAGATCGTTTTTCAGTTGGAAAGGAAATCTGTGATTTTGCAGATCTTTTCTTCAATTAGAAAGAAAAGCTGGGATTCATTTCAAATTCAATATGAAGTAATTTTGTAGATCTTTTGTTCAGTTGGAAAATAAAGTTTAAATTTCTTTCTGTTTCAATAGGACATGATTCTCCGTGGTTTTTGTTCAATTTGAAAGAAAAGCTGTAATTTCTTTCTACTTCAATGATTAGATTTTGCAGATCTTTTGTTAAATCGGACATTAATACTGGGATTCTTTTCAAATTGAATAGGATGGGGTTTTGTTAATATTTTGTCGGATTAGAATGAAAAGTTGGGATATCGTTCAAATTCTATAGACGAGGTTTTACAGATCTTTTGTTCAACTGGAAAGGAAAGATGGTATTTCTTTTAAATTCAATAGGATTTAATTTTAAAAGTCTTTTGGTCTATTGGAAAAGAAGTCTGTGATTTCTTTGCAATTCAGCATGACGAGATTTGCAGATATTTTTTTCAATTTGAAAGAAACGTTGGTATTTCTTCTAAACTCAACAGGATGTGATTTCGACAGTCTGTTGATGAATCGGAAAGAAATGGTGTGATCTTTGTTACCTTTGTTAATTTAAAAATAAATTCAGCAGGATGTGATTTCGACAGTATGTTGATAAATCAGAAAGAAATGTGATTTTTGTGTACCCTTTGATAATTTTAAAAAATTTCAGTAGGATGTGATTTCCACAGTCTGTTGATGAATCGGAAAGACATGGTGTGATTTTTGTGTACCCTTTGATAATTTAAAAAAAAATTCAGCAGGATGTGATTTCGACAGTCTGTTGATAAATCAGAAAGAATTGTGAATTTTGTGTACCATTTAAAGAAATGTGAATTTTGTGTATCTTTAAAAATTCAGTAGGGTGTGATTTCGAAATTCTTTTGTTAAATTAAAAAGATAAGCTGGAATTTCTTTCCATTTCAGTAGGACGAGATTTTGCAGATCATTTGATATATGGATGTATGGATATGACATTTGTCTTTTCGCATTTTTATAGCAAAAAGCTCTGTTTAATCTCTTCAGTGATAGCGCAGAATACTTCCTTTTAGAAATGACGACAGGCTATTATATCCAGCCCAGCGCAGTTAACTCCAACTGTAAAACTACTAAGGTTTACTTACGGCTACATCTCGTTGAAATATCTGTACACCTAAAATCACCGAAATTAATTAACGTCGAGCCTGGTCAGTACCTTGATGGGTGACGGCGTAGGAATAACAAATGCTGTAATCTTGGATGTGCGTTTGGTGCAATGTTTAATGTTTTCAAGTTCTTAATTGTTGAACCGAGTTTCAATTCCAGGTGGGTTCATTTTATTCTCTTAATTACAAATACCCAAGAGGAATGTATGACTCCCGTAGACATGTGTTAGTAACTCTTGTATTACTAAAACATTATTTTCTCAAAAATATTCTTTCAGCCTAAAAAATATTTTTGGCTTTAAGGAACCTGAAAATGTTTGATAAGCTGTAGAAAATCTTTTGAAAAGGTGAAAAACCATTATATTTAGCTCAGAAAAGAAAGCTCCAACAGAGAAACTACGGCAACAGGGCATTATAGTGAACGTCTCACCACGCTTGGTCAAGTGACGGAATTCTCTAGTTTAAAGGATGAAGTCGGTAACGTGCACATATCTAACCAGTTTAAAATAATCAAACCCACTCCCGAGTCTTATTTCATTCTTTTTCCGCAGAAAGACGTAGAAGCGCCCGGGACAATTCTTGAAACACTTTCAAATTCTTTGTTTGTCATGATTTTCTTGATATCAGTTTTTCTGTTTCTTCAATTCTTTTCATATCGATTGGGCAGCGTCCACATTAGTAAAGTCATTGATTAGATAATCCATAAAGGAACATTACAGAAACCAAGTATTAAGAGAGAGGATAGGTTCGTGTGAAAAAAGAAAAAAAATGTGCTGAACAGCTAGATAAACCATAAATATTCAACAGGATTTTCTTCTCCTGTTTTACATGAACTTATCCTCTTCCTTAATACTTTACTTGGTTTCTGTAAAACACCTTTTGTTATTCTTTTGTGACTTCAGCTTTCTGTGTCACCTTTTTCGTCGTCTCTCAGTACGCCTTCCCCAGGTAGTAAAATTATAGAATTTGATTCAGGAAATTCCGAACTGAATCTATTATTCAAATTATATAGTCTCCTTATCATAAGGACATCATTGAAATTTATAAGATGCATAAAGAGGAAAGAAAGTTTTGAAAAATTGAAACTCACTTCACAATAGCCAAGTGGATAACGGTCTTGGTTCAGGAATTTGACAATAGCCTAGTGAATTACGGTCTTGGTTCAGGAATTTGACAATAGACTAATAGATTAATGTCTTTGTTCGTGAATTTGATAATAGCCGAGTGGATTAATGCCTTGGTTCGTGAATTTGACAATAGCCTAGTAGATAACGGCCTTGGTTCAGGAAGTTGACAATAAACTAATGGATTAATGTCTTGGTTCGTGAATTTGTCAATATCCGAGTGGATTAATGCCTTGGTTCGTGAATTTGACAATAGCCTAGTAGATTACGGTCTTGGTTCAGGAATTTGACAATAGCCCAGTTGATTAAGGTCTTAGTTTATGAATTTGCTGGCATAGTAATTGTGAGTCTAATTCTTGGATTTAGATTCAATGAAACAAAAACTGCGAGCAATAACTGAACAACATGAAGCAAAGAATAAGATGCTATATCCCTTAAATATGACAGATGAATGGGAACAATCTATCAGCGTAGATTAAAAGAAGGATTCACTTCGAAATTCCCTAAATGGTAATGGTAATATAAGCCGTTTCTATATAAGGAAACATTCGGAATTCTTTGACCGAGCAGCCAGTACTGCTGTTGGTTAAAATTTAAAAAAATCTTCTTAAAACAATTTCTCTGAAAAATATACTTCTTAAGTTCAATAGATGTTATCACTCTTTCCATTATTGATGTGTGTGTGTGTGATGGGGGTGTGTGGAGCCTTCTTAATCATTTATTTTAAGTAGTGTGGAATGTCAGCATCATGATTATGTTATTATTTTTGGTTGAATTACATGTGCTATACCTTTTATTTCTTGCTGCTGTTGGTAGTCCTCAGTTTGTTTTGATTATGTAGCACCAGCTCGTAATGTTCAAAGAACGATAGTCTTTGTCAAAGTTTCAGTCACTTAGAGCCATTTTTAATAATTGATCATAGAATGCTGCTAATAATTTAGATATTTCGTTTGGCCCCATACATTCATCCATATGAAAGTCGCAATAGTATGGTTTGTTTTGATTTGTTTTACGGCATATCAACCACAATGGGTTATTTAATGCCGACAAGATTTTTTACAATAGATTTGTATGAATTGAATATATATTCTATGTAATAAATAAGTTTGTAGAACATGTTTCATTAACATATTTTTGTAAAATGGTTTTCGTTTACTTCGTACTAATAGTATTCCTAGATTTTACTAAACTGCGTTCAAGTTTATATATTACGTTCAATATAACCTACTTTTTTTTAATCTCAATATTTGTTTTTGTTGTTCATTATTTTGTGCGGTTCCTCACCCGGAATCCACAACAGTAAATATGCAAAAATAGAAATAGACAAGGATGTGTCTTCTCACCAGACTTAGTCAACCTTTAAAGTGAGGAGATTCTAAAAGGATTAGAAGTCCTGCCAGAATTCATTATTAGTGGACAAAATCTTAACAATATAAATTATGCAGATGACACCGTGTTGAAGGCAGACACAAAGCAAGCTACACGACTTTTTACGAACGGTAGTGAAGGAAAGTGAGAAGAAAGAAACAAACACAAATTGAAACAATGCACAGTAGGTTAGCTAAAGAAAGAATCCAAAACATATATTACAAGTTGGAGATACCAAAATCAAACATGTAGAACTATTTGAATGTCTAGGAAGTGCGACACTGAAACCTGTAGACACATAGCAAAAGGTGCCTTTCAAAAGTTAAGTAAAGTATTAAGAAAAGTGTACTGAACTGTTATTTAATGCCTAACGTGTTATAAGGCAATATTCACTGTACAATCGGATACAAATGTGACACAAAGGAGAAATAGGGAAGGGAGAAATTTTGTTTTGCGCTTGTTTCAATTGTAGCGAGCTCCAATCACTAAAATTCTGACGAATATTGTCACTTTCACCAAAATACGTAATTTATGCAGGGAATTCATCCATAGGTGTCATAATACCGCTTCCAATGCATGAACACATATATATTAAATACGTATGTATACTCTTTGGGAAGACGTAGGAAAACATTTTACCAAGTATATCTAAAATCTCTCCAAAGCGTATTTACAATAAAAAATATATACAAAATTCACAAATTGATTGTTATTAAAGTGAACTCCTACAGTTTAATTTCGGAAGGGATATCACCTATGCGAAAAAAAAGTACGGTATTAATATAGTATTCACATGAGTAAATTCTGGACAGTCAGAATGAAGATGAAGAAAAGATGAAGAAACAGAAAGGTGGCTCTACATGTCTTTTCTTCATCTTCTACATGTCTTTTCTTCATCTTCACAGATGAAGAAAAGACATGAAGAAGCAGAAAGGTGGCTCTACAGAAAAATGCTGGAAGTACCATGAACCAAACATGGGAACAACAACGAAGTTTTAGACAACATGGAACCAGAAAGGAGACATATATAAAGGGACTGTTGAAAATAATGGATAAATATAGTTCACATTAGTGAATGCTGAAGGTGAAGAAGGGACTTGAAGTAACAGAAAGTTACTGAGAATACAATGAACCGAAAAGGGGAACAATAATAAAAGTATTAGATAGCATAGAAGCAATAGAAACACATACAGAAAGAGACAGTTGAAAATATTGTTGCTTCACAGATAAAGAAGGGACGTGAAGTAACAGAAAGTTACTGAGAATACAATGAACCGAAAAGGGGAACAATAATAAAAGTATTAGATAGCATAGAAGCAATAGAAACACATACAGAAAGAGACAGTTGAAAATATTGTTGCTTCACAGATAAAGAAGGGACGTGAAGTAACAGAAAGTTACTGAGAATACAATGAACCGAAAAGGGGAACAATAATTAAAGTATTAGATAGCATAGAAGCAATAGAAACACATACAGAAAGAGACAGTTGAAAATATTGTTGCTTCACAGATAAAGAAGGGACGTGAAGTAACAGAGATATTGTCTTAAAGAACGATGCTGAGATAATCAACATAGAAGTGATTGAAACAAACAGAAAGACATATTTGAAAATACCGACCATGTGTACAACAAACAACGAAATTGCAGATAACATGACTCCAAATGACATATACCTAAGGACATATTTGAAAATACCGACCATGTGTACAACAAACAACGAAATTATAGATAACATGACTCCCAAAATGACACACACTAAGGACATAGTTGAAAATACCGACCATGTGTACAACAAACAACGAAGTATAGATAACATGACTCCCAAAATGACATATACCTAAGGACATGTTTGAGAAATACCGACCATGTGTACAACAAACAACGAATACGATAACATGACTCCCAAAATGACATATACCTAAGGACATACTTGAAAATACCGACCATGTGTACAACAAACAACGAAATTATAGATAACATGACTCCCAAAATGACATATACCTAAGGACATATTTGAAAATACCGACCATGTGTACAACAAACAACGAAATTATAGATAACATGACTCCCAATAATGACATATACCTAAGGACATATTTGAAAATACCAAATATGTACAACAAACAACGAAATTATAGATAACATGACTCCCAAAATGACATATACCTAAGGACATATTTGAAAATACCGACCATGTGTACAAACAAACAACGAAATTATGAATAACATGACTCCCAAAATGACATATACCTAAGGACATATTTGAAAATACCGACCATGTGTACAACAAACAACGAAATTATAGATAACATGACTCCCAAAATGACATATACCTAAGGACATATTTGAAAATACCGACCATGTGTACAACAAACAACGAAATTATAGATAACATGACTCCCAAAATGAAACTGTACATATACCTAAGGACATATTTGAAAATACCGACCATGTGTACAACAAACAACGAAATTATAGATAACATGACTCCCAAAATGACATATACCTAAGGACATATTTGAAAATACCAAATATGTGTACAACAAACAACGAAACTATAGAGATATGCATTTCTCCCAAAATGACATATACCTAAGGACATATTTGAAAATACCGACCATGTGTACAACAAACAACAAAATTAACAGATAACATGACTCCCAAAATAACATATACCTAAGGACATATTTGAAAATACCGACCATGTGTACAACAAACAACAGAGGGTACAAGATAACAGATTCCAAAATGACATATACCTAAGGACATATTTGAAAATACCGACCATGTACAACAAACAACGAAATTATAGATAACATGACTCCAAAATGACATATACCTAAGGACATATTTGAAAATACCAGCCATGTGTACAATAATAACAAAGAAATTATACGATAACATGACTCCCAAAATGACATATGCCCTAAGGACATATTTGAAAATACCATTAATGTGTACAACCAAACAACGAAATTATGAATGTGCAACAAAATGACATATACCTAAAGGACATATTTGAAAATACCGACCATGTGTACAACAAACAACGAAGTTTTAGATAACCAGGACTCACAATGACATATCACCTAAGGTTATATTTGAAAGTAGACCATGTGTACAACAAACATACAAATTATATTGATATGACTCACAATGACATATGCCTAAGGACATGTTGAAATACCGATGCTGTAATAAACAAAGTTTTAGATAACAGGACTTCCCAAATGACCTTATACTGGGACATGTTGAAAATACCGACCATGTGTACAACAAACAACGAAGTTTTAGATAACATGACTCCCAAAATGACATATACCTAAGGACATAGGTAAATACCGACCATTGTGTACAACAAACAGCAGAAGTTTTAGATAACAGACTCCCAAAATGACATACACTAAGGACATATTTGAAAATACAAAACCATGTGTACAACAAACAACGAAGTTTTGAAGGTAACAGATTCCAAAATGACATATACCTAAGGACATAGTTGAAAATACCGGCTGTGTGTACAACAAACAACGAAGGTTTAGATAACAAGACTCCCAAAATGACATATACCTAAGGACATAGTTGAAAATACCGACCATGTGTACAACAAACAACGAGGTTTGAATGAGACTCCAAAATGACATATTACTGGACCTGATTGAAAATACCGACCATGTGTACAACAAACAACGAAGTTTTAGATAACAGGACTCCCAAATGACATATACCTAAGGACATAGTTGAAAATACCGACCATGTGTACAACAAACAACGAAGTTTTAGATAACAAGGACTCCCAAAATGACATATACCTAAGGACATAGTTAGAAATACAAACCATGTGTACAACAAACAACGAAGGTTTAGATAACAGGACTCCCAAAATGACATATACCTAAGGACATAGTTGAAAATACCGACCATGTGTACAACAAACAACGAAGGTTTGCATAACATGACACCCAAAATGACATATACCTAAGGACATAGTTGAAAATACCGACCATGTGTACAACAAACAACGAAGTTTTAGATAACAGGACTCCCAAAATGACATATACCTAAGGACATAGTTGAAAATACCGACCATGTGTACAACAAACAACGAAGTTTTAGATAACAGGACTCCCAAAATGACATATACCTAAGGACATAGTTGAAAATACCGACCATGTGTACAACAAACAACGAAGTTTTAGATAACATGACTCCCAAAATGACATATACCTAAGGACATATTTGAAAATACCGACCATGTGTACAACAAACAACGAAATTATAGATAACATGACTCCCAAAATGACATATACCTAAGGACATAGTTGAAAATACCGACCATGTGTACAACAAACAACGAAGTTTTAGATAACATGACTCCCAAAATGACATATACCTAAGGACATATTTGAAAATACCGACCATGTGTACAACAAACAACGAAGTTTTACATAACATGACTCCCAAAATGACATATACCTAAGGACATAGTTGAAAATACCGACCTATGGGTACAACAAACAACGAAGTTTTAGATAACAGGGATCCCAAAATGACATATACCTAAGAACATAGTTGAAAATACCGACCATGTGTACAACAAACAACGAAGTTTTAGATAACAGGACTCCCAAAATGACATATACGTAAGGACATAGTTGAAAATACCGACCATGTGTACAACAAACAACGAAGGTTTAGATAACATGACTCCCAAAATGACATATACCTAAGGACATAGTTGAAAATACCGACCATGTGTACAACAAACAACGAAGGTTTAGATAACAGGACTCCCAAAATGACATATACCTAAGGACATAGTTGAAAATACCGACCATGTGTACAACAAACAACGAAGGTTTAGATAACAGGACTCCCAAAATGACATATACCTAAGGACATAGTTGAAAATACCGACCATGTGTACAACAAACAACGAAGTTTTAGATAACAGGACTCCCAAAATGACATATACCTAAGGACATAGTTGAAAATACCGACCATGTGTACAACAAACAACGAAGGTTTAGATAACAGGACTCCCAAAATGACATATACCTAAGGACATAGTTGAAAATACCGACCATGTGTACAACAAACAACGAAGGTTTGCATAACATGACTCCCAAAATGACATATACCTAAGGACATAGTTGAAAATACCGACCATGTGTACAACAAACAACGAAGGTTTAGATAACATGACTCCCAAAATGACATATACCTAAGGACATAGTTGAAAATACCGACCATGTGTACAACAAACAACGAAGTTTTAGATAACAGGACTCCCAAAATGACATATACCTAAGGACATAGTTGAAAATACCGACCATGTGTACAACAAACAACGAAGGTTTAGATAACATGACTCTCAAAATGACATATACCTAAGGACATAGTTGAAAATACCGACCATGTGTACAACAAACAACGAAGTTTTAGATAACAGGACTCTCAAAATGACATATACCTAAGGACATAGTTGAAAATACCGACCATGTGTACAACAAACAACGAAGTTTTAGATAACAGGACTCCCAAAATGACATATACCTAAGGACATAGTTGAAAATACCGACCATGTGTACAACAAACAACGAAGTTTTAGATAACATGATTCCCAAAATGACATATACCTAAGGACATAGTTGAAAATACCGACCATGTGTACAACAAACAACGAAGGTTAGGTAACATGACTCCCAAAATGACATATACCTAAGGACATAGTTGAAAATACCTATCATGTGTACAACAAACAACGAAGTTTTAGATAACATTTTGTCAAGAACCTCGAGGTGAATAGCAGAAACACCAAACCAGATATTTAAATAGCATTCAATAGACGGCCGAAATGTGTTAGATAATTATGACAAGACAAACTTTAAGGTATGACTGTAACCCATTTTTTGTACTAGATACAGCTATGGAGTCTATGTAGTAGTTCCACTTGAAGTTGCTTGATAATGTCAGGCCAAAAGGGAAGAACAGTGTATTGCTGTCCAGGAGACTAGCATCAGCCATGAGGAGGCTGGAGAGGAAAGTTTATCTATGGTGGTTAAAGAAGGGCAATTTTGTTTCGGACGCATTAAAATTTACATTTGCTGCCCCAGTTAACCACTGATTGGAGGCCATTTTAAGAGTAGACGACAAGTTTACTTTGTCAGTTCTGTCAGAATTTCTATGGAGACGAGTTTAAATGCCTAGTTGGGAACTGAAGATCAGGAAGATCATTGATTAAGATTAGAAACAAACATAGGAACTAGTTTAGAGGCCTGAGAGATTCACCTATTGAGACGGGAGTAAATGGTGGTGTCATCTGCGCAGATATTTATTTGAGAACTGATGACAGCAGGAAGATCATTAAGATCAGATTCAGCATGGGACCTAAGTTGGAGCCTTGAGTGATTCAGCTATTGAGACGGGAGTAAATGGCTGTGTCTACTACATAGACATGAGAAATGATGACATCCGGAAGATTATTGATTAAGATCAGAAACAGCACAGGACTTAGGTTACAGCATTGAGGGACTCAGATATTGCGACGTGAGTAAATGGTAGCATCATCTGCATAGATAACTATTTGAGAACAAATGACATCAGGAAGATCATTGATAAAGATCAGAAACAGCATAGGACTTATGATAGAGCCTTGAGGAACTCAGCTATTGAGACGGGAGTACATGGTGGCGTCATCTGTATAGATACCTATCTGAGAACTGACGACAACAGAAAGTTCATTGATAAAGATCAGAAATAGGATAGGACATAGGATAGAGCCGTGAGAAACTAAGCTATTGAGACAGGAATAAATGATGATGTCATCAGCGTAAATACCTTGCAGGGAACTGATGACCGCAGGAAGATTATTGATAAAGATGAGAAACAGCAAAGGACCTAGTTCAGAGCCTTAAATGAATCAGCTATTGAGACGAGAGTAAATGGTGGTGTCATCTGCACAGATATATCTTTGAGAAATGATGACATCAGGAAGATCATTGATAAAGATCAGATCCAGTAAAGGACCTAGGTTATAGCTCTGATGGATTAAGCTATTGCGACGAGAGTAAATGGTGGTGTCATCTGCACAGATATCTCTTTGAGAAATGATGACATCAGGAAGATCATTGATAAAGATCAGATCCAGCAAAGGACCTAGGTTATAGCTCTGATGGATTAAGCTATTGCGACGAGAGTAAATGGTGGTGTCATCTGTATAGATACATATTTGAGAACTGATGACATCAGAAAGATCATTAATTAAGATCAGATACAGCATAGGACCTAGGTTAGAGCCTTGCGCTACTCAGCTATTGAGACGGGAATAAATGGTGGCGTCATTTGCACAGATATTTATTTGCGAACTGATGACATCAGGAAGATCCTTTATTAAGATCAGATGCATCATAGGACCTAGGTTAGAGCCTTGAGGAACTCAGCCATTGAGACAGGAGGTAATTGCGGTGTCATCTGTATAGATACCTATTTGAGAACTGATTTCATCAGGAAGATCATTGATTAAGATCAGAAACAAACATAGGACCTAGCTAAGAGACCTGAGGGATTCAGTCATTGAGACAGGAGTAAATGATGATGTCGTCTTCACAGATATCTATTCGAGAACTGATGACATCAGGAAGATCATTGATTAAGATCAGAAACAGCATAAGACTTAGAGAATGGAATTACTCAGCTATTGAGACGGGAGTCAATGGTGGTGTCATCTGCATAGATACCTATTAGAGAAGTGATGACGTCAGGAAGATCATTGGCAAAGATCAGAAACTGCATAGGACTTAGGATAGAGCCGTAAGAATCTAAGCTATTGAGACGGGAATAAATAATGATGTCATCTGTATAAATACCTTGCAGGGAACTTATGACCTCAGGAAGATCATTGATAAAGATCAGAAACAGAAAAGGACCTACTTTAGACCATTGAGGGATTCAGCTATTAAGACAGGTGTAAATGGTAGTGTCATTTGCACAGATATTTATTTGCGAACTGATGACTTCAGTAAGATAATTGAATACGATCAGAAATAGCATAGTACCTAGTTTAGAGCCTTGAAGAACTCAGCTATTGAAACGGGAGTAAATGGTGGTTACATCTGCACAGATATCTATTTGAGAACTGATGACATCAGGAAAATCATTAATTAAGATCAGAAACAGCATAGGACCTAGGTTAGAACCTTGAGGAACTCAGCTATTGAGACAAGAGTAAATGGTGGGGACATCTGCACAGATATCTATTTGAAGACTGTTGGCAACACGAATATCATTGATTAAGATCAGATACAGCATAGGACCTAGGTTAGAGCCTAGAGGAACTCAGCGATTGAGACGGGAGTAAATGGTGTTGACATCTGCTCATGTATTTATTTGAGAACTGATGACATCAGGAAGATCATTGATACAGATCAGAAACAGCATAGGACCTAGATTAGAACCTTAGGAAACACTTGCCTTTGTATGAAATGATTTGGAAACGATCTCGTTCAAAACGAGCTTCATTTCCTGATTTCATAGAAACGGTTGGATTAAATAAAATAACCATCCTGTAATGACATAGCCCTGGAGCTTTCCCCTGTGTAACCCCCTGCACAACAGTGGCAGTGAAATGCCTTGCTTGGGATGAAATGATGAAAAATAAAAATAGAAAAAAAGAAAGACACCATACTGACCTCTGTTAAACGCATTTCGTTATTTGGAACCACGTCTCGAGTTTCGCTGTTGTTATCAAGAGCGTGGTCTATATATTTTCTGAAGTGTTGATGATAATTTCCGAACAAAGCATTTAACCATGTCTGCTGTGGATGTGAAACTTCGAATTGATTGAATAGAAGAGAGATTGAAGATTTGGCGTTGTTCAGCACACTCTTAGTGTGTCGCCAATAATCTCTAGAACCGAACTTGTGAGATGCTCTAACATTCTAACAGCAAACAATAAGTTTGATTCATTTAGGACACTATTGCACTCATAACTAGAAAAGAAAAAGAGACGTCTGTTGAAATCAGACGTGTCACTCTGTTATAGCCGGAAGAAGAAATTTCCTGAAGAATCCTGAGTGGTATTCTTAAGTCCAAGTCATCTATATTTCCTGTGATTCGTCCGCCTGAAATATTCACCATCATCATGGAATTGAACTGTTATTTAAATAATTATTAAATAATATTTTTTTCTTGAGCTCTATTTCTAGTACTTTATATAACAAGTGATCGACGTTGATCCCTATAAATTTGTAAGCTTCTTCTCTCGCACTTCCCGCCTGTGGAACTCACTCCCGTATTCTTGCTTTCCTGACGGCTACAACCTCCAGAAATTTAAATGCAAAGTCAATACTCATCTACTAACCACTGAACTCTAGCTCTCTCCCCACCCCTGTATAACCTTCCCTTTCTCTCCACCTATGTATCTGTCATCGCACCTGCTTTCTATTGTTCCTTTCTAACTAGTTTGTACTCCTCACTCTTTTTTAATTAATCTTTTTACATTTATGTAACCCCCTGCACATCAGTGGCGTTTCCGCTTTGCTCGGGATGAAATGATTAAAAAAATATATATATTCTATAATTTGCTGTTTTTATTATTTTATATATTTCATCGTCTAGATATATATTTTTCCCCTCATACCTTTTTAATTAGTTTTCTTTTGTTTTCGTCAATTTAATATTTGTATAGTTTGGAAATAAAGTATTTTTATAAGATATTCTCGTGTTGTCTTATGTTATTCTGTGACTGCTTATTGTTTATTTCTCATTGTGTTTGCCGTCGTCTAGAATTAGAGAATTCCCCTCCCATTGTTCTTTTAACAACTTATGATTGAACCCTTGGATTTATTTTACTTTCTCGTTGCGTCCCGGTTATCGTAGTCCCAACGAAACCCAGAGCGTAACAATACACATTATAAATACTTTCATGGTAATTGTTCGGATGAACTTTCGCCATGGTATCTAGACGTTCTGAATTTAAGCGTAGCACTGGAATGGCGACAAAGTCTCATAAACTGAGTTGGCTAAATGTAAGTGCAAGTTTCATGCTAAGAATGTCTTTTCTTGAACTTCTCGTTTTTAGAACTCTCTTCAGGTTTCATACTTTCCAATCAACATTAATCTTCAGAAATTTAAATGCATTGTCAACTGCTATTTACTGTCCTTTTGAGCATTCTTTTTTTGTTATCACTCGTTTGTAATGTTTCTGTTTTCTAATACTTCCAGACCTAGTAACCCCTTGCGTCTTAGTGGCTTTACTGCCTTGCTTTTGGTAAACTCGATTAAAGAAAAAGAAAGTCAAATATTTGGAGAATATGACCGAACACAACAGACATCTGAAGAAGGCCAGAGACATTTGAATCGAAAAACTTCATTTATGAAAAAAAACAAGGTCCTCATTCTGCAAGGCTGACACTAACTCACTTTTTAAAAAAGGGTCCAAATACTCCACATTAATTGAATAAAATCCATTCTCCTCAGATATAAATCTCGTAGTTTTTCTTTAAAAAAGGATAAAATATGAAACCAGAAAACCATATTCAACAAAGATAATGGGGAAGCAATTAAAACAAGCTGGTGCAAGAAATGCTAATATCGAATCAGTAGAAATGCTTAGAAAATCAATGAATAAAAGACTGGTGAAGGTTAGAGAAACCTAGCACCACTATACAAGTTATCTATCTATAAATAAAAATCGTCATAGTCATCCGCAGACAGATCTGTTTCGCTGTATCACTGCTCATCAGTACGGTTAGACATCCGATTGCTTCTAGCCAGGATCGAAACCCGATCGAATTGACAATTTGGTTGATTCTACCCCTGAGATATTAGCGCTCGGTAGAGGGAGGCGGACTTTATTATATACAATGTAAACACACGCCAGTAGCTGAGAGTATTCAAATTCATTACTTAGATGCATGAGTAGCTACTATTTTTTTAAAGCCTACCATTCTTCTATAGTGCTCAATCGGGGTGTGAGAGCGTAATTAGTCATCCGCAGACAGATCTGTTCTAGGACTTTCGTTAGTCATCTGTTCGTCGGTCACACTCTCTAAAATAGCCATAAATTGACCGATCGGATTTGGGTGATGAGTGCAAACCGTTTAAGGGGTACAAAGTACAGTTGGCTCCACGCGAAGTAGGGTTTTTGTCTAAGGATCTCAACATGCGTCAGCGGGATACAAAACAGTTGCAATTATCAATATTTCTAATCCATCATAAAAATCTGACAAGTTGAAATTTAATAAATAGTGAACACTTTAAATACAACGGTGTATGGATCAGTTATAAATTAATTTAGTATCGAGGATAAGAAAAATGAAGATAAAATAGACTGCATTATGGGTAGTTTCACCCAACACTAATAATAATAATGATAATATAATAATAATAATTATTAATTATTATAGTGTTTATTATTATTATTATTATTATTATTATTATTAATTTTTATAGTGTTTCTGCCAACAATAATAAGTATAAATATAAAATATACTGCATTATGGGTAATTTCACCCAACACTAATAATGATAATATAATAATAATTATTAATTATTATAGTATTTATTATTATTATTATGTCATTTTTCATCATATTTCGATTTCTGCTTTGGTCTCACTACCAACCAAGTCTGCGGGGAGACCTAAGGCAGGTAGTGGCGTGTTGTTATGGCTCCATTTCATGTTTTTCTATCTTCCCTATCATCCCCAGCATTACATAGATAAAGTTTTCCTTAGTGTGTGGGCTGTACTTAATAAGACAATTTTTTGTATATCTCTTAAGCTGGGGTTTCCAGGGATTCTTTCAATGTGTTGTTTTGTTCCATTTTTTATCATTCCAAGTGCACCTACTATCACTGGCACAACCCTTGTTTTCAATTTCCACATTTTTCTATTTCAATTTCCAGGTCTTTATATTTTGACAGTTTTTCAAATTCCTTGATTGCTATGTTACAATCCGCTGGACAAGCCATATCAATTAATAGACAAGTTTTCTCCTTCTGGTTTTTAACAATAATGTCTGGCCTGTTTGCTTCAATTTTTCTGTCTGTGTAGATGGTGTAATCCCATAGAATGGTTACATCTTCTATTTCTGTAACCGGTGCTGGGTGATGTTCATACCAGTGTTTGCCTACAGCTTTTCCATAATGTTTGCATATTGCCCAATGTAAATATTGCCCAACTCTATCGTGGCGATTTTTATATTAATTTGGGGCAAGCACAGAACAGCCTGAGATTAGGTTGTCTATTGTTTCTTGGTGTTTATCACAAAACCTGCATTTTGGATCCATATTATTATGCATAATATTTGCCTGGAAGTTTCTAGTGAAAAGACTTTGGTCTTGTGCTGCAAGAATAAAGCCTTCAGTTTCAGACTTTAATCCAGGTGCACGTAACCATCGATGAGTATTAACATTGTCAACATTGGATTTATTGGCACGTACTGGATATTGGCCATGCAGAGGTTTGTCTTGCCAGCGCTGTTTATTATTATTATTATTATTATTATTATTATTAATTGTTATAGTGTTTCAGCCAACACTAATAATAATAATAATAATAATAATAATAATAATAAAAATCGCCACGATAGAGTTGGGCAATATTTACATTGGACAATGTGCAAACATTATGGAAAATCTGTAAACAAACACTGGTATGAACATCACCCAGCACCAGTTACAGAAATAGAAGATGTAACCATTCTATGGGATTACACCATCTACACAGACAGAAAAATTGAAGCAAACAGGCCAGACATTATTGTTAAAAACCAGAAGGAGAAAACTTGTCTATTAATTGATATGGCTTGTCTAGCGGATTGTAACATAGCAATCAAGGAATTTGAAAAACTGTCAAAATATAAAGACCTGGAAATTGAAATAGAAAAAATGTGGAAATTGAAAACAAGAGTTGTGCCAGTGATAGCAGGTGCACTTGGAATGATAAAAAATGGAACAAAACAACACATTGAAAGAATCCCTGGAAACCCCAGCTTAAGAGATATACAAAAAATTGTCTTATTAAGTACAGCCCACACACTAAGGAAAACTTTATCTATGTAATGCTAGGGATGATAGGGAAGATAGAAAAACATGAAATGGAGCCATAACAACACGCCACGACCTGCCTTAGGTCTCCCCGCAGACTTGGTTGGTTGTGAGACCAAAGCAAAAATCGAAATATGATGAAAAATGAAATAATAATAATAATAATTTTTATTATAATCTCTATTATAATAAAGACCGTTCTGTATTTACATCAGTTTCATGTGTTATGAAATTATCAGGTGCTTTTTTTCAAACTGACAGATTAATATATTTGAATTTAAATTTACTCAATGTTCTTGGGAGTTAAAACTTATAAATTTAGGTTACTGCCTTTTATTAACAAAAGTAGAAGATTAAAAAACAGGAAAATTTCAAGCAAAGAAGAGAGTGCTGGATTGTTATGTGATGTATGTCCTTCAATATGGCATTGAATGCTAGACAATCTCACCAAATATGAAGGAATGACTTGAAGCTACCAACATTTGGTTGATTAGTGTAAACAGTTTAAGGGGTACAAAGTACAGTTGGCTTTACCGCGAAGTAGGGTTTTTGTCAACGTATTTTCCCAAACAAATCAGCTTATTTAAAGTTGATGCGAAATACGGTAAGGATTTCAACATGTGTCAGCATGATACAAAACAGTTGCAGTTATTAATATTTCTAATCTATAATAAAAATCTGAAGAAGTGAAATTTGAAAAATGAAGTTAAAATATACTGCATTATAGGTAGTTTCACACAACACTGCAAGATCCTACAACACCAAAACATTAACTTTAAACTAGAGTGATGTTCTTGATATATCCCGGAAAGGGATATCTATATTACTTGAAGTAGCAAAGTGGTTTATGTGCGTTGTGGTACATTGGATATCGGCTCGGAACGAGAAATCGGGGAGCCAAGTTCGAATTCCAGCAGAATTCATTGCATTCACTTACGCGCAAATACTCTTGGGAAAGGTACTAATCGATCTATTCCTTCCAGTTATGGGTTAAATAGCAGGACAGATTGGGTTCTATAGCCTTGGTCGGCAGCCAGTCTACCGCAGCAATCAATGGCAACCTACTGCGGGATAATCTTCTGCCCTGTCAATCATGTCTCTTTCAAGACATGATCGCCCAAACGTGTATCACGTATGGCACTTAACTGACTGAACCGGGTAGGACAATTTAGCAAGTAGCCGTAATGGACCGGTACTCGTCGTAATCGTATGCAGTATCCTTAGGCGTAGGCTTATGCAATAGAAATAGTCAATAGGCGTAGTTCTAAAGGTCCTCGCCTTAGTCTGTATTTATAGCTGACACCAGCCAATCATATTACTGTGTGTGGGGGTCCAAGGTGGTTTTTTTTTGGGTTTTTTTAATCGTGTCACCCCAAGCAAGGCATTCCACTGCCACTATAGCGCAGGGGGTTACATAGAGGGATTGGGTATAGGAAATGTCAGAAGGAGGGTGATAGACGACTTAGGATGTAAATAGGGAGAGAGTTGGAGAGAGTGGGTGTGAGTTAGTGTGTTTGGAGATGTCTATTGACCTTACTAACCTACAAACTCCTGGAGGTTGTAGCCGTCGGGGAAGCAAGCATGCGGTAGGGAATTCCACAGGCGGGAAGTGCGAGGAAAGAAGCTGTTGGAGTAGAAATTACGGTTACATTTCATCGGTTTCACTGTAAAAGGGTGGGACCTAGTTGCCAATCTAGTATCTCGTGCAAATTCACATCTAGGGGGCACCAGTGATTTAAGTTCGTCAGAGCAGAAGCCCTGAAAGTATTTAATGAAAAGGCACAGGGATGCCACGTACCGCCGGTGAGAGAGATACTGCAGGCGGTCAGCCAAGTCGGTATCAATCACATTACAGATTCTTCGCTGTATTTTGTCAAGAACCCCGAGGAGAATAGAAGGGGCACCCGACCAGATGTGGCAGCAGTACTCAATACACGGGCGCATGGTGGATTTATATAATTGCAGGATAGATTCAGGCGGAAAGAATTTCCGGGCCCTGCACAGTGAGCCGACTTTCATAGCAGCGGATTTAGCAATGGATTCGACGTAGTCATTCCACTTGAGGTCCGCTGGGAGGCAAGTGTATGCATATTCATTACATCAGTTCCTAAATAGTCTCGCCAGAGCGAGGATTTCATATGGATGTTGTTGTGGGACCTCCCCTTTTTCTATGATAATTGACTCAACTTGAGTATACATATACTCCTGCCATAGAGAGAACAGGGAAGTTATCGTAGCGATCCGTTAGACATTGAATTGTACCGGAACTGATCCGTAAGTTACCGAGACATGCTGAAGGTACGCAGAGAATACCGCGTCAGCAGTCACAGTAGCTCTGAGCTCCACTCAGCCAGAATAGTATTTCACTAATTCCAGCACGGCTTCACTTCAAAAACTTGCCTATACACACACACACACACACACACACACACACACACACACACACACACACACACACACACACACACATATATATATAAGTAGCTACCCTAGAGCCTAAAGAATATGTGAAATAATAAAATAATTGCGACAATTTACCAATCGCATGTAATAAAATAATTGCTAATTTACCAATCGCATATATATATATATATATATATATATATATATAAGTAGCTACCCTAGAGCCAAGGAACCTACCTAGGTTTCACCTAATGGATCATCAGCCAACTTGCCGTGATGATTCATTAGGTGAAATCTAGGTAGGTTCCTTGGCTCTCGGTTAGCTACTTATTTATTTGATCTGCTATTGTATGCTTAATGCAATAGCAGAGCAAATAAATAAGTAAGTAGCTAACCGAGAGCCAACGGATCTACGTGATACGTGTTAGATTTTTCGTCTCGGGTTTTTTTTTCTTCCGACTAGTACTTTGACTAATGTTCAAGTGCTTAGTTCGTTTCTTTTTTTGTTTCCATTTTTCCCCCTCTGCGTTTATACTCGGTGGGTTTTTCAAGACTTGTTTAAAGATAAATTTGCAGTTATATATATATATTCCTTACTAAGCGCGTTCCTGGATTACTAACCTGCGTTCCAGTTGCATCTTTACGTTTAATATAAACTATTTTTCTATCCGAAGTACCTGTTTTGTTGTTCATTATTTTGTGCGGTTCCTCACCCGGAATCCACAACAGATATCATGCAATTTTCTAAGATCACTTATTAAAAATGACTTCCAGCAAATTTACGAGAACCATCTTTCTTCGAAATTTGCGGATTTGTATTACTTAATAAAAAAAACAAAAACAAAAAAAAAATAAACAAAGAACTGTAGCAAATAAAATCGACACCACGTACAAACTTCCAATAACAGCAACAACTAAAATGGAAAGCGGTACACAAACGATCACCGAAGTTAAGCCTGATCAGTAACTAGATAGGTTACCATTTGGGAATACCAGGTGCTGTAAGCTTGGGTGTGCAGAGGTGCAATAGATAATGTCTCGGAATTGTTAAACGTAGAATCGAGTTCTAATTCCAGTCGGGTTTGTTATATTTACTTTACGCGCAAATACATTTGAGAAAGGTATCTTCTTTCCCAGTCAATTCCGGTTGAACTCCTTGCGTTCACTTACGCACAAATACCTTTTGGAAAGGTATTAATCCGTCTCTTTTCCCCAGTTATGGGATAAAAAATAGGATAGACAGGGTTTTATAGCCTTCGCTGGCAACCAGTCTACCGCAGAAAGCAATGGCAAATTACTGCGGGATAATCTTCTACCTAGTCAGTCATGTCTCTTTCGAGACATGATCGCTCAAAGCGTGTATAGAGTATTGCACTTAACTGACGAACTGAATATAATAGTTGGAAACAAAGTGAGGGATCGGTTTTCTATTGTTATGAAGTAATAAACTGATCCCCCACTAATTATACTTAATATAACAATCTAATATAATCTGTCACTTCTTTCTCCAGCTATGTTAAATAATAAAACAGATTGGGTTCAATAGCCTTGACTGGCAACCAGTCTACTGCAGAAAGCAATGGCAAATCACTGCGGGATAATCTTCTACCTAGTCAGTCATGTCTCTTTCGAGACATGATCGCCCAAAGCGTGTATAGCGTATGGCAATGAACTGACTGACTGAATATAATAGTTGGAAAATGAAAACTTCTACTGGGCATAAAGGGAAGGACGGTTTTCGATTGTTATGAAGTAATAAACTGATTCCCTACTAATTATACTTAATCTAATGATGTAATATAAGCTATCTCTTCTTCCTTCAGTTATGAGTTAAATGGCAGGATAGATTGAGTTCTATAGCCTTGCCTGGCAACCATTCTACCACAGAAAGCAATGGCAACCCACTGCGGAATAATGTTCTGCTCAGTCAGTCATGTCTCGAAGCGTGTATCACGTATGACACTTAACTGACTGACTGATCTTGCTCGCCAGCTATGAGTTAATTGGTAAGGCTTGTATCATTAAAACATTATTATCTCACAAAGACTTCTTACAATTTATAAAATATTTTTTGACTTTAAATTTCGAAGTTGATAAGCTGCAAAATTAAAGTCGAACCACTCCTATAAAATTGATTAAAGTCGGACCACTCCTTCTATAACCCGATTTTTTCGATTATCGATTTTCGATATTTATCGGGGGTACCTCGACACAAAACCTAGCTAAGAACACTCGCAGACGCTTATAGTACAACTGTGTAAATTTTCAAGAAAATCGGTTCAGCCGTTTCGGAGTATATAGGTAACAGACACACACACACACACACACACACACATACACATACACAGACCAAAGATAGATTCAAGAAAGAAAAATTGTCTATCACAACACTGTAAACCAACAGTTTTTTTTTGTTTTAACCGTTTACGTCTCAGTGACATTATCGCCTTTGTTTGAGGTTAAAAATTTTAAACAAACATTTATATATAGTAAAGTACAAAATAGACAGATAAAAAGGACAAATAAGAAACCTCAGAATTACGTAAATACACTCTTCAAAAAGTAAGGGTTGTGTATGTAATTCGTTTCGGGTTTCTGCCTACTTACTCTACAACATCAGGCCTGCGTAGAAAGCATCGTAAACACGTTGGTAGGGGTCAACAGCAGACTGCTTTGTCCACACCCCGATGTCCAATTTTGCTAGCATTGCTCCGAGATTAAAAACATTATGCAAAACAGTGTTCCATTACGTCTTTTTTTGTTCGCGTGACACACTTCCCGTGAAATGACGTCAGACGTTGTAGGCAGGACCCACGGTTATTGGCAACTCAGCGCCTGCAAACTTATCTCTTCCCGTTCGATGAATCTCTTAATGTTTGCACTTTCCATGGCTGATACGGAATGAGGACATCGCTGTTTACTGCAAAATACACGCTACCTCATACTCTCCTTCCCGCCACTTTTCCTTCTGTAATTTTATTCTAGCTAATCGTTTTTTATTCTTACTCTCTCTTTTCGTTTCTTTCTTTCTTTCTTTCTTTCTTTCTTTCTTTCTTTCAAATTTTATTTATTTTCTGTTCAGTCTCGTTCTTAATTTATTTTTATTTCTTTTTAAAATTTCTTTTCTCCTTTTTCTTTCCTATTTTCCTTATCTTTTTTACTATTCTTCTTATTTTGTTTCTTCTTTTTTTCTTTCCAATGTTATTTCTTTTTGTTACTTCTTCGTTTGTATCTTTCCTTTGTTTATTTTCTTTCCTTCTCTACATACTACCCTCTTTATTCATTCGTTCTTAGTTCTTTGATTTTCCCAATTTTCTTCCTCTGTGTCATCTGTCTTTTCTTTCTTTCTTTCTTTCCTTCTTTCTTTCTTTCTTTCTCATTCCGTCTCGCACTTAATTCATATCTCTTTTAAAATTTTCTTCTTCTTTTCTTTTCCTATTTATTTTGCTACTTCTTCGTTTGTATCTTTCCTTCGTTTATTTTCTTTCCTTCTCTACATATTGCCCCCTTTATTCATTTGTTCTTAATTCTTTGGCTTTCTGAATTTCCTTCCTTTGTGTCATCTATCTTTTCTCTCTCTTATCTTTCTTTCTTTCTTTCTTTATTTCTTTCTTTCTTTCTTTCTTTCTTTCTCATTCCGTCTCGTTCTTAAATAATTTTTATCTCTTTTTAAAATTCTTTTATCGTTTCCCCTTTCCTATTTATTTTGTTTCTTCTTTTTCTTCCTTTATTTTTTCATTACTATGTAATTTCTTTTTGTTACTTCTTCGTTTGTGTCTTTCCTTCGTTTATTTTCTTTCCTTCTCTACATACTACCCTCTTTATTAATTCATTTTTAGTTCTTTGACTTTCCCAATCCCAAATCTCTCTCTTATCTTTCTTTCTTTCTTTCTTTCTTTCTTTCTTTCTTTGCACCCATTCTACCTATCCATGTCCCTTTCTTATTCCCCACTTTCTTTCCATCTTTCTAACGTGCATTCCTTTATCACTCCCTTTACAACTTCCTTCCTTCCTTTCTTCCTTCCTTCCTTTTATTTCTTTTCTTCTCTTACTCTTCCTTCAACCTTTCTCTCCTTCATTTAATCATACCTACTTCCTTCATTCCTTCCTTTATTCCTTGGTTACTACCATATGACTAATATCCCTTTCTTTCTCATTTGCTATTTTCCTTCCATGTTTCTTCCCTGCATTTTTCTTACTTCCTCGACAACTTACTACTTTCTTTCATTCATTCGTTCATCTGTCTCTTTTGTTTCCTTTCTTCTTCATTTGTTTTTCGAGCTTGCATTCCTTCATTTATTACCCTTTCCCTCCTTATCTCTTTCTCTTTCTTTCCTTCTTTCCTTCCTTCTTTCCTTCCTTTTTACTGTCTTTGTTCTCATTCAACTTGTTCCATCCAATCAACCTTTCTTTATAAATAATAATATTTTACTTCTACATTTCTGCCCAGCATTCTTTTCTTACTCCTTCCATAATTTCCTTCTTTCCTTGACTCGGCCATTCCTCTCTTTTGCTTCTTTTCTTTTCCTTTCTTTCTTTCGACCCTTCATTTATTCATCTCTCTCCCTTAGCTCTTTCTCTACTTTCCTTTTTTTCTTCATAAAATGTTTTTATTTCTTTCCCAACTTCCATTAAAATCTTTCATTGTGTTCAAATTCGCTTTTTTTCATATTTATTGTTCGCTCGTTTAACCAATTACTTACTTTCTTCTTTCTTTTCTTTTTCTATTTGCTTTTCTTCTTTGTTAATTGACTTGTACTTTTTTCATTTAAACTATCGCCCGGTTCACACTCCACCCACGTCTATTGAACAGGTGAAGAGGCTCATCCCTTGTTACCTGTTTAGGAAGCGGTTTCCGGTTTTCTCTTTTCCAATCTTTTCACTCTTTTCTTTTTTTTCTTTTTTTTTCAATTGGAGTAGATAGACTAAACTATCGCCCGGTTCACACTCCACCCACATCTATTGAACAGGTGAAGAGGCTCATCCCTTGTTTCCTGTTTAGGATGCGGTTTCCGGTTTTCTCTTTTCCAATCTTTTCACTCTTTTCCTTATTTTTATTTTTTTTTTTCAATTGGAGTAGATAGACTAAACTATCGCTCGGTTCACACTCCACCCACATCTATTGAACAGGTGAAGAGGCTCATCCCTTGTTTCCTGTTTAGGATGCGGTTTCCGGCTTTCTCTTTTCCATTCTTTTTACTCTTTTCTTTTTTTCTTTTTTTTTCAATTGGAGTAGATAGACCAAACTATCGCCCGGTTCACACTCCACCCACATCTATTGAACAGGTGAAGAGGCTCACCCCTTGTTTCCTGTTTAGGAAGCGGTTTCCGGTTTTCTCTTTTCCAATCTTTTCACTCTTTTCTTTTTTTCTTTTTTTTTTCAATTGGAGTAGATAGACCAAACTATCGCCCGGTTCACACTCCACCCACATCTATTGAACAGGTGAAGAGGCTCATCCCTTGTTTCCTGTTTAGGATGTGGTTTCCGGCTTTCTCTTTTCCATTCTTTTTACCCTTACGTAGCCCCCTGTGCATCAGTGGCGTTATCGCCTTGCTTGGGGTGATATGATTAAAAAAAAAAAAAAATTCGTTAAACACCTTCTCTTTTAATTTAATTTCTTATTTCTTTTCACTTTATCTTCCTTTCATTTCTTTCTTCAATATCCCTTTTTTCTCTTTCTCTTCCTTAATTGTGTCAACGTAATCTTTTGTCGTACTTTTTTTCTCTTCTTTTGCTTGATTTGTTTCCCAATCTCTGCTCTTAATGCAAAGATTATGGCAATACAGATAGAAAACGTAGGTAGAAATGAGAGCTCAAGGAGACAGATTAGTATTTAGAGAGAGAGGAACAGAGAAAAACCAAGAGAGAAAGACAAAAACTAATAATAGAAAGAGGGAGAATGAAAGAGGAAGGGAAAGAGAGGGAGAGAATAATAGGAACTAAAATAGATAAAGAGAAAGAGAGATAGAAAAGGAGAGAGACAGATGAAAGAAAATTTGTTCAGATAAACAAATAATTCAAAACATTTCCCACATTAATAGCTTCTTTTTTTTATCCAAAATAAAAGGCTGATTGTTTTTATTCGGTTCGTTTTTCTTCTTCTTCCGGTTTAAACTATTTTGTTTTGTTGCTACATCTTTCTTTGCCTTACATCCTTCGGGGTAAAAAGTCCCCACGACCCTCTTACGTAATGGTGGCATGATTGCATAGAGCGTAAACACCCAACATTTATTGCGTAAATTGTGTAATAGCACGGAAGAAGAAGAAGAAGAAGAAGAAGAAGAAGAAGAAGAAGAAGAAAGCAAGTGGAAGAAGTAGTAAGATAAAGAAAGATGAATAGATTAAGAAGAAAAAAGGTAAAACAAAGAAAGAAAGATTGAGAAGAAGATGAAATAAAAAAGAGAAGAAGAAGAAACACTGGGAATAAGAGTAAGCCAAATGTGAAAGAATAAGAAAAAGAAGAAGAAAGAGAAATGACGGGAATAAAAGCAAGTCAAAAAAAAAAAAAGAAGCAAAGAAGAAGAAGAAGAAGAAGAAATAACGGGAATAAAAGTAAGTCAAAAAAAGAAAAAGAAGAAGAAGAAGAAGAAGAAGAAGAAGCAAAAATAAAAAGAGAAGAAGGAGAAATAACGGGAATTAAAGCAAGCCAAAAGAAGAAGAGGAGGCAAAGAAGAAGAAGAAGAAGAAGAAGAAGAAGAAGAAGAAGCAGAAATAAAAAGAGAAGAAGGAGAAATAACGGGAATTAAACAAGCCAAAAGAAGAAAAGAAGGAAGCAAAGAAGAAGAAGAAGAAGAAGAAGAAGAAGAAGAAGAAGAAGAAGAAGCAGAAATAAAAAGAGAAGAAGGAGAAATAACGGGAATTAAAGCAAGCCAAAAGAAGAAGAGGAAGCAAAGAAGAAGAAGAAGAAGAAGAAGAAGCAAAAATAAAAAGAGAAGAAGGAGAAATAACGGGAATTAAAGCAAGCCAAAAGAAGAAGAGGAAGCAAAGAAGAAGAAGAAGAAGAAGAAGAAGAATAAAAAGCAGAAATAAAAAGAGAAGAAGGAGAAATAACGGGAATTAAAGCAAGCCAAAAGAAGAAGAGGAAGCAAAGAAGAAGAAGAAGAAGAAGAATAAAAAGCAGTAATAAAAAGAGAAGAAGGAGAAATAACGGGAATTAAAGCAAGCCAAAAGAAGAAGAGGAAGCAAAGAAGAAGAAGAAGAAGAAGAAGAATAAGAAGCAAAAATAAAAAGAGAAGAAGGAGAAATAACGGGAATTAAAGCAAGCCAAAAGAAGAAGAGGAAGCAAAGAAGAAGAAGAAGAAGAAGAAGAAGAAGAAGAAAAATAAACGAGGAAGAGGGAGAAAATTAGCAAGAAGAAAGCAAGAAGAAAGCAAGCGGAAGAAGTAGTAGTAAGAAAAAGAAAGGCAAAGAAACCAAGTAAAAGAAAATGAAATAAGGTTAAGAAAAAGAAAGGAAGAAGAAGAACGAAAAGAATAAGAATGAATAAAAAGAGAACTAGTAGAAACATGAGAATAAAGAATAAACCAAAAGAAGAAGGAAAAGAAAATAATAATAAGAAAAAAGCGAAGGAGGAGAAACAACGGAAATAAGAGCAAGTTAAACAAAGAAGCAAAGATGAAAAAGAAGAAGAAGAAGAAGAAGAAACAAGTGGAAGTATTGAAACAATAATCTCACCATTAATGCCAGTCAGTGCCGACTTCGAAATCCAGTTGAGTGCCTTACATTCACTTACGCACATATACTCTTAGGAAAGGTATTAATCCGTTTCTTCCCTCCAGTTATTGGTTAAATAATAAGACAGACTGGGTTCTATAGCCTTTGCTGGAAAACAGTCTACAGTAGAAAGCAATGGCTACCTACTGCGGGATAATCTTCTGTACAGTCAGCCATGTCTCTTTCGAGACATGATCGCCCAAGCGTATATCATGTATGGCACTTAACTGGCTGAATGCCAGTCGAAAACTTCTCGGTTTTCGATATAAAAAGAACTATATTCAAATTAACATTCCAGCTGAGACCTGCCACATTCTCTTTTGCAGTAATGCCCTTGGAAAGTTTTTCAGTGACCTGGTTTGACTGATAAAAATAGGGAATCCTTTAAATAAGAGTCTGTAGTCCTTGGTATGACGATAAACTACATCCGACTGCAAGATGGGTGATTGGTGGTACTGAAGAGCGTGAAACCACTTTTTAATTGCTATTCTTCCCAGGTCAATTTTGACCCAGAGTGATAGCACTTGCTTGGGTGCCAGCTATGGGCAAAAAGTGAACTTCCCAATTAAACCAAAAAAGAAAAAAAGAAAAAAAAAAGAAAAAAAAGAAATTAAAAAATAAAAACACTATGAAAGTAAAAAATAACAGTAATACATTTTATTTTAAAACAAGACACGGCATACATTATCAAAAAAAAAAAAAAATAACATCCTATAATTAATCTCTATTTTTGAAACAAATTTTCACTCCTTGATTTTGTAAGAATATTTGGTAAAATAAAATGCAGCTAAGTAATTAGAATTTAATCCTGAAATAATGTCTCTTCACTGGTCAACACAATTTTTGGTGGCAAGAAACCAAACGCTTTTTTTTAGCTAATTTGATGGACGTTGATTCCGAAAATGACCTCACATTTTCATGGTTAGCTACTATTTTTGCCGTACTGAAATTGCTCATTTTTGGAAAAAAAAAAGAAGAATTTATGATCTTCGCTGATCGCAACATTTAGTTAGTAAAGGACAGAAAAGCATCAATTTTCATGTAGGCCCTCAGTCAGTCAGTTAAGTGCCATACGTGAAACACGCTTAGGCGATCATGCCTCGAAAGAGACATGACTGACTGGGCAGGAGATTATCTCGTAGTAGGTTACCATTGCTTTCTGCGGTAGACTGGTTGCCAGCCAAGGCTATAGAACCCAATCTGTTCTGTTATTTAACTCATAACTGTAAGGAATAGACGGATTAATATTTTTCCCAAGGGTATTTGCGCGTAAGTAAATGCAATGAATTCAACTGGAATTCGAACTCGGCTCCTCGATTTCTCGTTCCGAGCCGATATCTACTGCACCAGCCACCTTAAATAAACTACATTTTATGAGAAAAAAGTGTTTTTAGTAAAAAATTTAAAAATAGAATTACCAAATTTTTACAATTTATCGCTAAAATTCAAATTAACTGATGAGCTTTTACAGTAACTAGCAGTATAGCCCTCTTTGCTCGGGTGTAATGAAAGCTTTAAAACTAATCCATGGTCCTGGAGCTCAGACTCATTGGGCATTGGCACGAAAGACTAAAAAGCAATCGTGTTTCCAGTTAAAGCGAAACCGTAGACTGAAAGAAAAATGAATGGATGTTAGTCAAATTTTGATTTCCTGGTATCGATATCACATTTTCTGCACTATTGTAAGAACTGCAACCTTGAAACTTCTGAATATCGTTTCTTATGTCTTTGTCTATGAGTGTATCAAATATGATTAAAATTGGACCACACCTTCTATAACTCGATTTTTTCGATTATCGATTTTCGATATTTATCGGGGGTATCTCGACACAAAACCTAGCCAAGAACACTCGCAGACGCTTATAGTACAACTGTGTAAATTTTCAAGAGAATCAGTTCAGCCGTTTAGGAGTCTATAGGTAACGGACACACACACAGACACACACACGCACACAAAGTTCCATTTATAAATAAGTTTAGATAAATACGCTAATATGAGTATTAAGGTTCGTTTTTTTACATAACCATCTAGATAAATCTATGGATAACTGCGGCGATGTTAGTGATGAGTAAGGATAACGATTCTATCAGGATATCAAAACAATGGAAGAGCGCGACCAGGAACGCTGGGACAAACGAGTGATATCTGACTACTGCTGGTGTATCAAAAGGGACTTAAGTAACATTGAAAGAAAATTTTTACCTTAGTTCTTATGTTCACGAAGGTTTTATTTCTACAATTAGTTTATTAAATGATTTGATAAAACTATTTGTTGGTCTTGGGATATTCGATCGTGTTATTTTTAAGAACTGAGATTCTGATTATTATTGAAATATAGTATTTCTTAATAAGTAGAACAATATTTGTTGGTTTAAATTGAGAGGTTTCTACGATTTACTTTGAGAAAAATTGCCGTCGGTCAATATTATATATACAGAAACCAAATGAAAAAAGTTCTTTTAAAAAAATGAGGCATTACTGTACAGAAAAAAAAGTCGGTTTGCAAAACGAAGTGGCCACCTTATTGTGGTAACTACCCTTTTGACTTCCGTGTAAACTAAACTTGTCTAACAGTTTGATTCCCATGAAAAGCAAACAAGTCTAACAGTTTGCTTTCCGTGCAAACCAAACCTGTCCAACAGTTTGCTTTCCGTACAAACCAAACCTGTCTAAAAGTTTGCTTAACGTCCAAACCAAACCAAACCTGTCTAACAGTTTGCTTCCTGTGCAAGCCAAACCTGTCTAACAGTTTGCTTCCCGTGAAAAGCAAATCTGTCTAACAGTTTGCTTCCCGTGCAAATCTAACCTGTCTAATAGTTTGCTTCCCGTGCAAACCAAACCTGACTAACAGTTTGCTTTCTGTACCAACCAAACCCGTCTAACAGTTTGCTTCCAGTGAAAAGCAAGCCTATCTACATTTTTCACTCCCATATCAATCATGCCTGACATAACTGTCTACTTTTTTGACTCTCGTGTGAATAAAGCTCTATAACTTTTTGACTCTCGTTCAAAAAAACCAGTCCCTCTTTTTGAATCTCGTCTCAATCAACGCCTTTATATTTTTGATTCCTGTGCAAACTAAAACGGTATATTTTTTTGCTTTCCTTGAAAATCAAATCTATCTACCATTTTGACTTCCGTGCAAACATTGCCTACTATGCCTTAAACCTACCTAACGAACTTCTTTTTCTTCTATTTGTGTTGTACTCTGTATATCTTGTGAGTGTTAAAATTTCCAAGTACACTTTCCTCATTTGGTGTCTCGGAAATTCCAATTCTCTATTTTTTGATTTTGAAGTTATCCGTTTTCTTGAAAAATGGTTTTAATAGAAATATTTTATATTTTTATACAACTGAGAGAAACACTGGCTACCAGGTCAATGAATGCCGAATATTTCCATAAAAGGAAACTGCTTTGTATCAATATTGTCATTACCAAAATCTGTGTCTGTCAAATCTTTTCGAAAAATTTATGGCTTAAAGCGTTGTTTTCGGAAGATTTTTATTCTTGAATTCAGAAAATGGATTATTCGATACTAAAACTATTCTCACCTTATTATCTCAAAGTAAAAAAAAATTGGGATTTTAAAATCCATTTTAATTGTCTCTATGTCTCTATACGCATGTGTGTGTATGCGTTTGTGTGTATGTGTGTTTGTGTATGTGTGTGTGTTCATATCCATATGAACTCAATTTTATTTTGAAATACAGAGTGATTATTCTATGACACACACACACACACACACACACACACACACACACACACACACACACACACACACACACACACACAAAATATGCTGGGTATGATGATAAACTACATCCAGCAGCAAGACCTCAGATTGGAAGATCGAAAGTTTTGAGGAGTGTGGTACCACCTCTTAATTGCTTTGGATAGGACTGGTGGAGTAATGGATAGCGGTTACGATTAAGGAAACGAAGAGCCGAGTTCGAATACTAGTCGAAATCGTTACATTCATGTACGTGCTAATGCCCATGAGAAAGCTATGAATCCATATCTTCTATATACAAATAACTGGATAAACTGCTTTAAATAGGATAGACTGCTTTCTTTCGGCAACAAGACTTGGAGAAGGAAAACTCTGAACAGAAACCAGCATGAAGAAGGTTAAGCTCTGTCTGGCCATCTTACTCAAGACACACCACTTCTGCTACGTGGTGCCCGTAAAACCCTAATGAGTTACAGGACTCATGATCACCCAGACCCGGTTTGGTAGCACCTGTTTGGGTCCGAATTATGAGCAAATAGTAAACTCCCAAACAAAATAAAATCATCATGAAAATATAAAAATATATTTTGTGGTAAGAATACCAGAAACACATTTTTATACAAGAAATTAGCAACAATATCCATTCTTGCGGATCTGTGTTTTGGTGCCGTGGATATCGACTCGGAATGACAAATCAGGGAGTCGAGTTCGAATTCCATTTGGATTCCTTGCAGTCACTTACGCACAAATACCATTGGGAAAGGTATTAATCCGTCACTTACCTCCAGTTATGGGTTAAATAACAGAACGGATTGGGTTCTATAGCCTTGGTCAGCAACCAGTCTACCGCAGAAAGCAATGGCAACCTACTGCGGGATAATCTTCTGCCCAGTCAGTTATGTCTCTTTCGAGACATGATCGCCCAAAGCGTGTATTACATGTGGCACTTAGCTGACTGACATATTCTTAGCTAAAGTACCAAAATTATCCTATTTCTAGTAAAATTATTTATAATGTAATTTTAAAGCAAAATGACCAGTAATGCATTTTATAAAAGTACCAATAATAAATTACATTTCATAGCAAAGTGACAAACAGTATAATTTATCTCTAGTTGAAGGCATACAATTGCGTTAAAAATATATTTAGTTAGTTGAAGCGATGAAATTGTTAAAAATATTTAGATTTCAGCAGAGTTGTTGGTATGCCACTAAACAAATTCAACCAAACAACCAACCAACGCACACATATTTACTCGCCTTCACGTATACGCATACGTGAACCCTGCACTACAAGGCCGTACTGACATATTAGCTTGTATGGCTCTTTTCAAAGAAAAGAAAAAAGAGAGAAAACCCATAAGACTAATCGCTCTTTGTTGCCTTTATTTATCAGTTCAAAGTTCGCCGAGTCTTAATATAAACACAGCGAGGCCAACCAATTCTTTCGAGTAAAACGTTTAACAGTAAATCTCTTTCTAGACTATTCATTTCTCCGACCTTTTTGTATTCTTTTCTTTATCTACTTATTATTATTATTATTATTACTATTATTATTCGTACGTTTTCTTTTGCTTTATATTTCACGGCACTGGGTACAAACATGACCAAAGAATCATCATGTTGAAGTTATCAAAAGGCAAACAGTATCAGTATCGAAGACATAGGCTGTTCCTCCGTACATGAGGGGTAAATACACAGAGATGTAAAGGACACCTGTTTTTAGGCTAGGTGCGCACCAGGGTACCATATGGTTGTTTTGTCGGTCAGGAATTGTTGGCCTTTTAACTTAATGATTTGCAAAGTGTTTATGATCTTAGTTTAACATTAAAAAATGACAAATCAAATCTTTTTGTAATTAGTCTAATGTCTATAAAATCCACGACAGCGTCAAAGAAACATTAAATAAATGAATGAATAAATAAATAAAATAAATAATATTAGCATCCAATTCAAACCAGAAAACTTGATTTGATAATATTGTAAAAAACATTCCCCATAGTGAGGAGAAGTTGAGGAATTTAATCTACATGAACTGGAAATCAGTAAAATAATCATAAATATTTAAATAACAGAGTTACTGAAAACAGATAAAAACAGTTCTATAATGACGGGAAGACGTAAGCCACCAAATAATAATAATAATAATAATAATAATAATAATCGTGCCAGTGATAGTAGGTGCACTTGGAATGATAAAAAAAAGGAACAAAATTGAAAGAATCCCTGGAAACCCCAGCTTAAGAGATATACAAAAATTGTCTTGTTAAGTACAGCCCACACACTTAGGAGAACTTTGTCTATGTAACGCTAGGGATGATAGGGAAGATAGAAATGGAGCCATAACGACACACCACGGCCTGCCTTAGGTCTTCCCGCAGACTTGGTAGGTAGTGTGACCATAGTAGAAATCGAAATATGATGAAAGATGACATAATAATAATATTAATAATAATGATGATGATGATAGTGATAGACATCCTAAGATGGAAATCTGTTTTTGACTCTCGTACAAATCAAACCAGTGTCTTCCTTTTTTACTCTTGTGCAAGCCAAACAAGTGACTACCATTTTGATTATCGGGTAAACAAGTCCTATATTGCCCCTTTTAGAATCAAACCTATGTCTCCCTTTTTGATTCTCGTTCAAGCCAAACCTGTGTCTACCTATTTATTTTCCGTGAAAGTCTTAGCCTTGCTCCCAACAGAGAATCAATATTTTCTCTTTATGACAAGATGATTTGTACCAGACCAAATTGAACGATAATTGAAAATCGAATGAAACTTCCCTCCACCACTTGCCATCATTCATAAAACTTATAAAGTGTACAATATCAGAAAATTGAAATATGTATAGAATCAATATTCTCGCCAGTATTTCATAGTGTTATCGACGAGGAAATATTAGTTATTGAAGTACATCTAGGCTAAAAAATCCGATTTGATATCATTGCCTTAAAAATATGCTGGATAGTAAACTGAGACTGACGAGTGACGGAAATTGAAAGTGACAGTCGTACCCGTCGTTATAAAAGCACCGTGAACGTTCCAGAAGATAACAAATGTCGCATGAATTGGAAATCAGTAAAAGAATCATAAACATTTAAGCAACAGCATTGCTGAATACAGATAAAATCAATTCTATAATGATTAGAAGACGTAAGCCACCAAATAATAATAATAATAATAATAATAATAATAATAGTAAACAAACATCACCCAGAACCGGTTACAGAAAGAGAAGATGTCACCATTCTATGGGATTACACCATCTACACAGACAGAAAAATTGAAGCAAATAGGCCGGACATTATTGTTAAAAACCAGAAGGAGAAAACTTGTCTATTAATTGATATGGCTTGTCCAGCGGATTGTAACATAGCAAGCAAAGAATTTGAAAAACTGTCAAAATATAAAGACCTGGAAATTGAAATAGAAAAAATATGGAAATTGAAAACAAGAGTTGTGCCAGTGATAGTAGGTGCACTTGGAATGATAAAAAATGGAACAAAACAACACATTGAAAGAATCCCTGGAAACCCCAGCTTAAGAGATATACAAAAAATTGTCTTATTAAGTACAGCCCACACACTAAGGGGAACTTTGTCTATGTAACGCTAGGGATGATGGGGAAGATAGAAAAAAACATGAAATGGAGCCATAACAACACTCCACGACCTGCCTTAGGTCTTTCCGCAGACTTCGTAGGTAGTGTCACCATGGCAGAAATCGAAATATGATGAAAAATGACATAATAATAATAATAAGCAAAATGATTAATGTAGCTCTTTAAATATTTTGTTACAATTAGAAAAGAACACGATTTAAGACACGAGTAGTAATAAAAGAGAGTGTTAAACAATATTTACCAATAATTCGACAACATTTCTGTCTATTGCCTTCATCTTTGTTGACATTTGTACGGCGTTTCGGCCGTTGTACGCGCCGGCTGTCTTCAGGTGTTAAGAATTTCAAATCGAACCGTTTATTGCAATCACTGGGGTATATCATTCTCATTCCTTGCGTAGAGCCTCTTTTGGTAGTCATGAGTTATCTCCCTCTAACTCCCTAAGTTACTTGTTCATCACTGCTGTAGCCTGGCATTGAACTCAATGATATAAACAATGATTGTAATGAAAGTTTCGGTTCGATATTCGGAGCATTTGAAGAAGCAATCGAAACGTCGTACAAATGGCAACAAAGATGAGAACAATAGTCGGGATAATGTAAATAGTGTAAATCCTACCTCATCTCAGAAATATAGACAAATACAATCCTTTGTAGAAACGCGGTATCTCTTGAAGTAAAAGGTTGTACTGGTAATCAATGCAACAAAACTAATGAAATGTCAGTTACGTGCCATACGTGATACACGCTTTGGACGATCATGTCTCGAATGATGACTGACTGGGCAGAAGATTATCCAGCAGTAGGTTACCATTGCTTTCTGCGGTAGACTGGTTGCCAGCCAAGGCTATAGAAATTCAACTCATTATGGCTCATCTACTACAGACTCTCATTGTCTTGAGAGCTTTGCCGTTTTTTATTCCAAAAATGTATTACTAGTAAATTTTTCTAATGTATTTTTAAATTTTCATGTTTTCACGCCATGTCTTTTTTTGGAATAACCTAGTTGCCCATTGCTTGGACACTAGCAAATTATACCACTCTAGATCAGAGTAAACCTGAGAACAACAGCAATTAAGAGGGGGTTCCACGATTCTCAAAACCTCCCTGTTAGGGGCCTTGCTGCCGGATGTACCTTATTGCCATACCCAGAACAAGTTTTCGGGAATAAAATGATCTGAAACTCCAGTTGTAAGTGTGATTGTTTGTATTCGTTAGGATTTATCTTATGTTTTTGTTTCATTTGAAAGATAGACGGGTTGGGAGAAATCTCTTTGAAATGCAGATGTTTTTGCAAAGTATGTTTCTAGCCATCGAAAAACAAACAAAAAATGACGATATTCTTTATTTTTAGCTATTTTAATACCAAGTCAAAATCGTGTGGGACTTTAACATGCAAAGTGACCGTGTCTTTGGGGTTCACAAACCAGCCATCACCGTCACTAGCAACGAAACAAGAAAAATGCCACCTCAATTGTGTTGCTGTTCCATTAGACTATAATAATAAGCTCAAAGAAATTGACAAGGTCAAGAAATACATTGACCTCCGGATTGAAGTTACAAGAACACCGGACATTCAGGGCTATAACTGTCCCATTTATCGTGCTGATATTAGGTCCTATACCACTCAAGTGACTCTTACTACATCGAGGAAATTGAAATTAAGCCAAGTGTTCTATCTATTCTTTTTTTTTTTTTTTTTTTTTTTTTTAATCATCTCACCCCAAGCAAGGCATTCCACTGCCACTATTGCGCATGTGGCTACATAGGGAAAGGTAAAGAGAAGGAGTGGATAGACATAGGGAATGTCAGGAGAAAGGTGACAGATGAGTAAGGATAGCGAGGATGAGGGTCGGGCAGATGGGAAGAGTGCTTGATAGAATGGGAGCAGGTTAGTGTGTTAGGAGGTGTGTATTGACCTTACATTTAAACTCCTGGAGATTGTAGCCGTCGGGGAAGCAATCGTTTGGAAGAGAATTCCACAGTCGGGAAGTGCGAGGAAAGAAACTGTTGGAGTAGAAGTTACGGTTGCATTTTATCGGTTTCACTGTAAAAGGGTGGGATCTAGATGCTAATCTAGTATCTCAAATACAAATTCGTATTTAGGGGGCACCAGTGATCTAAGTTCATCGGAGCAGAAACCGTGAAAGTATTTATAGAAGAGACACAGGGAAGCCACGTCGCGCCGGTGGGAGAGAGACTGCAGGCGGTCTGCCAAGTCGGTATCTATCACATTACAGACCCTCCTCTGAACCTTATCGAGAAGCCCGAGGAGAATAGCAGGGGCACCCGACCAGATATGGCAGCAGTATTCAATGCATGGGCGGATGGTAGATTTATATATGTGTAGGATAGATTTAGACGGAAAAAACTTCCGGGCCCTACACAGAGAACCGACTTTCATAGCAGCGGATTTAGCAATGGATTCGATATAGTCATTCCATTTGAGGTCCGCTGAAAGTGTGAGACCAAGGAGGAGTAGTGTTTTACTCTCTGGGAGGCAAGCCTGGTCCATGCTAATGGGAGGTAGGTGAGATTGTCGATGATGGTTAATTGACAGTAGCTTCGTTTTAGAAGCATTAAAATTGCTTGGAGCTACAGATATTCTTCGAAATGGGGTCTCTGTCTAAAGTCTTACCTAAGTGAGTTAAGAAGGGCCTTGAAATATCTGTAGTTACATACGCCCACATTAGTATTTCTAGAGACATTCACTCAGGGTAAAAATTAAAATACGCCACAAAGAATTGATAGAGATGCTTGGCAGTCATGACATATTTGGGAAAGACCTAAGAGTAATCAAGAATCTTTACTGGCAGCATACTACCTGCATACGGACAAGTAACGAATTCAGCAGATATACAAAAATAGAAAGCGGCGTAAGGCAAGGATGTGTCTTTTCATCGGATCTCTTCAACTTGTACAGCGAGACTATTCTGAGGACCCTAGAAGTTATGCCAGGATTTTCATCGGAGGCCACAATTTAAACAACATAGGTACGCAGATGATACAGTGCTGATAGCAGATACAGAAAGGAAACTACAAGACCTCCTACAGAAGGTAGCTGAAGAGAGTGACAAGAAAGGACCACAAATAAACTGCAAGAAAACCGAATGCATGGTCATCAGTAAAAGGGCAGTCCGAAATGTCAAATACAGGTCGGGGATACTAAAATCAAGCTGGTACAAAAATTTAAATACCTGGGAAGTGTTCTAACGGAAGACGGAGAGTGCGACACAGAGACCCGAAGGCGAATTGGCATGGCGAAGGAAGCATTCCAGAAGTTGAGTAAAATATTAAGAAACAGGACAATTTCGCTCGAAACAAAGAAAAAAGTACTGGATTGATATGCGTTGTCAGTTCTTCAATATGGCAGTGAATGTTGGACAATATCATCAAAGATGAAGGAAAAACCTTGAAGCAACTGAAATGTGGTTCTACAGAAGGATGCTGTGAATATCCTAGACCGAGCATGTGAGCAATGATGAGGTTTTGGAAATGACGGAAACGGAAAGGAAATTAATACTGAGCACCAGGAAGAGACAGCTGAAGTTCCTGGGACATGCAATGAGGAAGGAGAGCTTGGAGAACCTGATACTAACAGGCCAGATAGAGGGAAAAAGAGACAGGGGAAAGCAGCAGATAACATATTTGAAGGACCTGATCAGGTGGATGACGGAACAAAGGTTGCGTAGTGTAACCGGAGAAAGCGTGCTAAGAGCCACCAGGGATAGGGAGACATGCAAAGCCATGATCGCCTACGTCCTGAAAGGACAGGGCACATAGAAGAAGAAGAATGTAACTTAGCGATGCCGCCGTTATTCAAGCTAAGTAAGTAGCTATGAGTTATTAGGTAGCTGTCTGTAAGTTTTGGCATTTCCATTTAGATTAGTCAGTCAGTTAAGTGCCATACGTGATACACGCTTGGGCGATCATGTCTCGAAAGAGAGTAGGTTGCCATTACTTTCTGCGGTAGACGAGTTGCCAGCCAAGGCTATAGAACCCAATCTGTAGTATCATTTAACCCAAAACTGGAGAGAAGAGACGGATTAATACCTTTGCCAAGGGTATTTGCTTGTAAGTGATTGCAAGGAATTCAACTGGAATTCGAACTCGGTTCCCCGATTTCTCGTTCCGAGCCGATATCCACTGCGCCACAACGCACATCCATTTAGATAAGAAATAACTTAAATAAAATCACCAGGAAGTTAAAGAGAGAAAAAAATATCCAATGATATGTTGTGATAACAATCTTCTGAGAATCACTGTAGGGACGTGACGGACGTGATTCATTAAGAAATAGATTCATAAATTGGCAATTACTGTTTTAATCGATTGGAAATGGTAATGATTAAAATGATTTAAGAAAAGAACAAAAAAAGCAACTTACAGCTCCGATTTGTCAGGAATACCGCATAACTTAATTTCGGTAGGCACCGACGCTTCTATACGTGACTTCTTTATTAATTTAAAATATAATTGTTTTGCTATTCTGACCAAATTGATTATCTTGGTGGTTGTACTCACGTTTCAGTCGTGGTGTTTGTCATTACAGGCCTCGATATTAGAAGCCGCATCCTCATCTTGGTTTTATAGTCACAATATTTCAGCTATTGTACCTGCTGCCCTTCTTCAGATATCCGTTATATGCATTGCTATTCAAACTAGCGTCCTTGCCTGGGTTGTTATACACCAAACATTATTATCTGGCATTCTTTAGGTGTCTTCCTTATTATAGTCATAGCTTTTCGGAACAGCGTACTTGGTTGTTCGACTCACATTTCGCCCGTTCTACTTTCCGTCCTTCTTCCGCTGTTTTCTTATTAAATCTGTTTTTTATAATCATCCCGAGCCGTTATCAATTACACCACCCACAGAAGCAGATGCAGTTTATTTGGATGTGCGGGAGGTGTAATAGATGATGTCTTGGGATCGGAGATTGTGGTGAGCCACGATTACTCACGTTTTAAGGGAAATAGCATAAAGAAGATAAAGAATGAATGAATAAATGTCTCCTATAAAAGTTAAGTTTCTCTTGAAACGGAAAAAAATGTGGTTCTACCGACGAATACAAAGACTACAATTGGCAGAGTATATGAGCAATGAGGACGTTTTAATGAAATGACTCTACGGCCCATGCCGGATTGGGTTTATCGTCTCTCAGTTGGATCTCTGTCTTCGAGCAGAGTGTGACTCAGTTGTGCAGCTAGGGAAGACAAAAAACTGTGAGGTGCCCGGTTCTTGGAACAGCTGATCAAGGTTGCATCCCCAGTTGCACTAGAAAGGGGCATTGGTAGTCATACCGATGCCAGCGCAAACGACGGTTGCTGGTCTGGGTAATTTTTGTTCTTAGCCCGAGTACCCAACTCGTCTCAGTGAGAAGACCAGAATGAATAACATGAGGAAGCCTTAAAAGAATAGGTACGGCAAGAAACTTCATATTTACAATCAGAAAGAGACATAAAATTTCAAGGACGCATAATGTGGAATTTAATTGAAAATTTTTTTCATGAATTGCTTGCTTAGCAGAGACAAAGAGGGATCATAAGAGATTAAGATTTACGCGGTGCAACAAAAGATAGGAAGTTGTGGAGAGCCTTGGTCCTTTCTTGACATGACTTGAGAAAAAAATGAATGAAAGTTATGTGTAAAAAGATGTGGGTCTATCAAGGATCAATTTGCACAAACTTGTTAGCACGGCCCCTGATGCATTCAGTATCTCCTGTGAGTGTCGAATTCACCTAGCCCATTTTCTTCCGCTAAGAATATGAACATAATATTACGGTAAGGTCAGTCAGTCAGTTAAATGTCATACTTAATACACGCTTGGTCGATCCTGTCTCGATGACTGTCAGGGCAGAATATTATCTTGCAATAGTTTGTCATTACTTTTTGCGATAGAATGGTTGCCAGCCAAGGCTATAGAACCCAATCTGTCCTACTATTTAACCCATAACTGGATGGAAAAGACAGATTAATACCTTCATCAAGAGTATTTGTGCGTAAGTGAATGCAACGAATTCGACTAGAATTCGAACCCAGCTCCTCGATTTCTTGTTCCGAGCCGATAACCACTGCATCACAAAAACACATCCTAAGGGTAAGGCATAAATCTTAAAACAAAAGGACCAACAGAGCATACCGAAGGGAAAGAGGAGCCGAACCATACAGCTAGTGACCTACATTACGAGTTTGTGTAAATGTGTAGCGGAACAGGGACACTGTCCCCTAATACAGTGGAAGAAAGTGGGATCGGTGAATTCGACACACCAAGGAGGTATTGAAATCATGCGAGACATAGCGAAGCGCAAAAAAACCTACCTATGAAGAGGTTGTAAATTGATTGTAGAACGATGTGGGAAGATTAGTAAAAGGTTTGATTTGTTTGATTTTGGATTATTTAATGACGAGTGTGGTGCAGTGGATATCGGCTCGGAATGAGAAATCGGAGAGCCGAGTTCGAATTCCACTTGAATTCGTTGCATTCACTTACGCGCAAATACCCTTGGGAAAGGTATTAATTTATTGCTTCTCACTCCAGCTATGGGTTAAATAGTAGTAAAAATTGGGTTCTATAAGCTAGGTTGCCAACCAGTCTACTGCAGAAAGTAACGGCAAACTACTACGGAAAAATCTTCTGCATAATGAGTCATGTTTCTTTCGAGACATGATCGCCCAAGCATGTATCACGTATGCCACTTAACTGACGGAATGACTGATTATAAATCTTTCGAACACAGTTTTATGGATTCAACTAAATATATTTTGAACGTAATTCTAAACTTATTTATAAATGGAACTTTGTCTCTGTGTGTGTGTGTCTGTGTGTCTGTGTGTATGTGTGTCCGTTACCTATAGACTCCGAAACGGCTGAACCGATTTTCTTGAAAATTTACACAGTTGTACTATAAGCGTCTGCGAGTGTTCTTAGCTAGGTTTTGTGTCGAGGTACCCCAGATAAATATCGAAAATCGATAATCGAAAAAATCGGGTTATAGAAGGAGTGGTCCGATTTTAATCAAATTTGATACACTCATAGACAAAGACATAAGAAACGATATTCAGAAATTTCACGGTTGAAGTTCTATCCTTGGATGACTCATTTGACTCCGATATTGGAAATCGATACCCGATATCCTACCGGTTTGATCAAAATCCGTTTTTCAGCCCTTTTATTTTAGTTTTTGCTTCGGGTTTGGTTCTAAGTAGGTATAATTGTAGTTCTTAGTCTCAGCCATGATACAATTGACTAAGAGGACTTATTTAGCCTTCAAAATTCAGTTTACGACGAAAAATCTATTTGATATCGTCACCAGAAAATCAAAATTTGACTTACCTCCATTCATTTTTTTTTCAGTCTACGGTTTCGCTTTAACTGGAAACAATTATTGCGTTTTATTCTTTCGTGCCAATGTCCAAAGAGTCTGAGCTCCAGGACCATGGATTAGTTTTAAAGCTTTCATTACATCCGAGCAACGCCGGGATATACTGCTAGTACATATATATATATATATATATATATATATATATATATATATATATATATATATATATATATATATATATATAAATGCGATTGGTAAATTAGCAATTATTTTATTACGTGCGATTGGTAACTTGTCGCAATTATTTTATTATTTCACATATTCTTTAGGCTGAGCCTGAGCTCCAGGACCATGGATTAGTTTTAAAGCTTTCATTACACCCGAGCAACGCCGGGATATACTGCTAGTTCAAAATATATTTAGATAAAAGATATGCAGATAAAATATATTGTTGGTATTTTTGGTATTTTTACTATTAAAATCTATATTTATACTTCCATAGTATTTTGTCTTTGCTTAACTGTCATTATTTTTCTATAACTGGGACCCTAACAGGGTCTACCACCCCAGGTCAATTTTTTCATGGAAACAACAGCAATTTAGAGGTAGTTTTATGCTCTTCCAGATTCGATCAAAGGACTTATTGCCCAATGTGACAGTAAAAGCAAAAAAATTGCTAAGAGCTATAAAAGTTAGAAAGATGTGGAGTGCCATGATCAGGCGAGTTCTGAATAATTAAGATGAATAAAGCATAGAAGTTGGTTTAATGAAATTTGTGAAAATGAGATTTCTAGTTCTAACGTTAAAAAAAATCCTTTTCCTCGCGGAACCGCCATCCCCTGATAGAGACTCGTAAACATCTGGAGTAATTTTTGCGTGCTAAGTCGCCCTAGAGGGTAACTAAAAGTGCAGAAACCCGACCGCTTAAGACGGAAATTCCCTCTGATTGGCATACTGCGATTCCGAAAGTACAAAGTAAATAAATCTACGCCATTTTTTCCCTGGTAAGATCGTTCCTGGGTATGACGATAAGCTACATCCGGCAGCAAGTTTTCTAATCGGGAGATTAGATTTTTGGAGAGCTCAGAACCACCTATTAAGTACTGTTGTTCTCAGGTCCACACTGACCTTGGTTGGTCACATCTGTTACAAATAATAAACCCGCAAACATAAAATCCACAGCACATTTTTATAGTAAAATTGACAAAAATACATTTTATGATCTGCAAAATATACAGGATGTCCCTAAAGTCCGTGTGCACTTAAAAAAATAATAACTTTATTTGTATTTCTGATAGAATTAATCTGTAAAAATTTCAAGTATAATTATTGAACTAATGTGTTTTCAGGCATTATTGTAAATCAGTTGGCAAATGTTTTACGTGAACTGCAAAATCGTATTACCCTTTGTATTGCTAATGATGGAGGACATGTGGAAACTTAAATAAAATTTCAATAAAACCTTAAAAAATATAGATTTACTTCATTCTAATCCTTTTTGCAAATTATTTCTATCGCAAATACAAATAAAGTTTTACATTTTTAAAAGTGCACACGAACCTTATGGACATCTTGTACATCTAAAAATACATACCTTTATTCTGAAAGTGTAAAATTATGTTCAAAATATCTGGTGTTGAGAGTGTAAAATTACGTATTAAAATATTTAGCTTCCGGCATGAAATAACCCATAGCGGTTGATATGCCGCCAAACTAAATCAACCAACCAACTTTAGCAAGACCGCAGCGAAACCCGCTGATGTGGCTGACGCATATGTGCATGTGTACCGACACACACGTGTTAATTTTTTCTTATGCAAAATCTGTAAAGCATAGCATTAGCAAATACCACCCTAATATGTTCTTAAAAATATCTAATATTTCATTTAGTGATATAGGTAATTCGTTAAAAAAATACCTTGAAGAGTTTTAGTTTTGTTTGGTTTAAGGTCAGTATTGTCAGGTTCTGATATCAATAAATTGTAAAGGTGTGTAGGGTTCCCTTAAATGCTTGGGTAGTAATGATTAAAGTTGGCTGGAAAGCATAGAGCCGGAAGGAAGTTCCATAAAAGAGAAATGCAAGAAAAGAAGCGATTACTCAGTCAGTTAGTTAAGTGCCATACGTGATACACGCTTGGGCGATCATGTCTCGCAAGAGACATGACTGACTGGGCAGAAGGTTGCCATTGCTTTCTGCGGTAGACTGGTTGCCGACCAAGGCTTTAGAACCCAATCTGCCCTGCTATTTAACCCATAACTGGAAGAAAGAGACGGATTAATACGTTTCCCAAGGGTGTTTGCGCGTAAGTGAATACAATGGGTTCAACTGGAATTCGAACTTGGCGCCCCGGTTTCTCGTTCCGAGCTGATATCCACTGTACCACAACGAACATCCTTAGAAACGATTACTATTTAGCCAGAAAGAGAAAGGGTAATAAGGAGGACAGTAGATAGCGACTGACATTGCATTTAAATTTTTGCAGATTAAAGGTTGCCGCAAGGCATAGATCCAGAACAAAGTTCTATAAGCGAGAACTGCGAGGAAAAGAATCTGTTATTATAGAATTTTCAGTTAAATATAGCCAGCTCAACAGTAATGTGAGACAAGAGATTATAGGGTTGTAAGAAATTTTTTTTTTTTAATCATCTCACCCCAAGCAAGGCATTCCACTGCCACTATTGCGCATGGGGCTACATAGGGGAAGGTAAAGAGAAGGAGTGGTTAGACATAGGGAATGTCAGGAGGAAGGTGACAGATGAGTAAGGATACTGAGGATGAGGGTTGGGCAGATGGGAAGAGTGTTTGATAGAATGGGAGTAGGTTAGTGTGTTAGGAGACATTGACATTGACCTTACATTTAAACTCCTGGAGATTGTAGCCGTCGGGGAAGCAATCGTGTGGAAGGGAATTCCACAGTCGGGAAGTGCGAGGAAAGAAACTGTTGGAGTAGAAGTTACGGTTGCATTTTATCGGTTTCACTGTAAAAGGGTGGGATCTAGTTGCTAATCTAGTATCTCAAATACAAATTCGTATTTAGGGGGCACCAGTGATCTAAGTTCATCGGAGCAGAAACCGTGAAAGTATTTATAGAAGAGACACAGGGAAGCCACGTCGCGCCGGTGGGAGAGAGACTGCAGGCGGTCTGCCAAGTCGGTATCTATCACATTACAGACCCTCCTCTGAACCTTATCGAGAAGCCCGAGGAGAATAGCAGGGGCACCCGACCAGATATGGCAGCAGTATTCAATGCATGGGCGGATGGTAGATTTATATATGTGTAGGATAGATTTAGACGGAAAAAACTTCCGGGCCCTACACAGAGAACCGACTTTCATAGCAGCGGGTTTAGCAATGGATTCAATATAGTCGTTCCATTTGAGGTCCGCTGAAAGTGTGAGACCAAGGAGGTGTAGTGTTATATATAATTCCATAGTTTTATGGGTAGTATGACAAATTTATGTGCGTCGTAAGAAAGATATACACTCTATAGTTATTTGGGTCTTAAGAAAGATATAACTTCAAATTGTTACATGAGTTGTAAGAAAAGATACGGACGATATGGTTATATAGTTGGGAGAAAGAAAATCTATAGTTTCATAGGCGTAAGAATGATATACTCTTAATGAATGTATAGGCCGTAAGAATAATATACTCTTAATGATTTTATAAGCCGTATAAAAATGTACAACCTAGATAGTTTTCTGGCTCGGAAGAAATCATTTGTTCATATTTCTGAGATGAGGTTTTGTAATTAGTATACGATTGTTGTGGCGAAATCTTCGTCGCCAAGTTGTTGTTGTTGTGGCCTGTTTGGGCCGGGAAGTAAGACACGGATACAAGAAGGTAGATTTAAACGGTGTATTGGAATAACAGAACATATATATATACAATAATAAGTGTTAGTAATCAACAAAATAGAAATGTAAATCTGAAGGGTATAGTTATGCTGCATCTTGACTATCTCTTGACTGCGTCACAACTGCATCCCCGGAAGTCACTCCGGTTATTATTTATAGCAGGAGAATGAGTCGATTCCCTGCAGATAGGGTACCATAACAACTATATACATTGATCCGACTGTTGTCGTCATCATTATTGGCATATTCACGACATTTCGGCCGTTGTAGACTATGGCCTTCTTCAGGTGATTGGAATTTTGAACTAAACTCTTTATTTCGTTCACCAGGGTAGATTGTTTTAGTTCCACGAGATAAGCTTTCAGTTTTGAGGTCAATACCTAGCTACTGCTGAGGTGAACAAAAAACTGAAGAATTGAGTTAAAGCTAGATAACAGAGACATCTAGAAGAGGCATAGCTCGTGGAATAAGAACAATTTTCCCCGGTGAACTAAATAAAGGGTTGATTTCGAAATTCATATTACCTGACAAAGGCCAGAGTTTAAAACGGCCGAAACGTCGTGAGTATGGAAACAAAGATAAAAACAACAGTAACAACAAAGTAAATAGTGTCAAAAAAAAAAAAAAAATAAAAGATAAATAACCTTAATGGCTACAGGGGTCGCAAAAAATTATAACCACAATGATTATAGCAATTGGAAGAAAGGTACGACCTCAACAGTTTTTTGGGTCGTAAGAAAGATATAAACACAACGATTATAGGAATTGTAAAAAAGATATGACCTCGATAGTTTTATGGGTCGTAAGAAAGATATAAGCACAACGATTATAGGAATGGCAAGAAAGATATGACCTCGATAGTTTTATGGGTCGTAAGAAAGATATAAACACAACGATTATAGGAATTGTAAAAAAGATATGACCTCGATAGTTTTATGGGTCGTAAGAAAGATATAAGCACAACGATTATAGGAATGGCAAGAAAGATATGACCTCGATAGTTTTATGGGTCGTAAGAAAGATATAAACACAACGATTATAGGAATTGTAAAAAAGATATGACCTCGATAGTTTTATGGGTCGTAAGAAAGATATAAGCACAACGATTATAGGAATGGCAAGAAAGATATGACCTCGATAGTTTTATGGGTCGTAAGAAAGATATAAACACAACGATTATAGGAATTGTAAAAAAGATATGACCTCGATAGTTTTATGGGTCGTAAGAAAGATATAAGCACAACGATTATAGGAATGGCAAGAAAGATATGACCTCGATAGTTTTATGGGTCGTAAGAAAGATATAAACACAACGATTATAGGAATTGTAAAAAAGATATGACCTCGATAGTTTTATGGGTCGTAAGAAAGATATAAGCACAACGATTATAGGAATGGCAAGAAAGATATGACCTCGATAGTTTTATGGGTCGTAAGAAAGATATAAACACAACGATTATAGGAATTGTAAAAAAGATATGACCTCGATAGTTTTATGGGTCGTAAGAAAGATATAAGCACAACGATTATAGGAATGGCAAGAAAAATATGACCTCGATAGTTTTATGGGTCGTAAGAAAGATATAAGCACAACGATTATAGGAATGGCAAGCAAAAATTTTATGACCTCGGAATAAGTTTTATGGGTCGTAAGAAAGATATAAGCACAACGATTATAGGAATGGCAAGAAAAATATGACCTCGATAGTTTTATGGGTCGTAAGAAAGATATCAGCACAACAATTATAGGAATGGTAAGAAAGATATAACCTTGCTATTTTTATGAGTCGTAAGAAAGATATAACCTCTAAACAGAGGAAAGATATTCTGAATTTATTTCTTTTTTTAAGCATTTCACCCTAAGTAAGGCAGTTTTACTGCCACTGGGTCTCAGAGGGTTACATAAGAGGAAAGTGATGAGAAAGTAGAACAGGTTATAGGGGGTGTCAGGAAGAGGGTAAGAGAAGAGTGGAGTGATGAGTGGGGAGGGGGCGGACAAAAAGCATGAGAGTAAGGATGCTAGTCAGTGAGATAGGAGATGACTATTGACCTTACATTTGAATTCTTGGAGATTGTAGCTGTCGGGAAGCAAGTATACGCAAGGGAACTCGACAGGCGGGAAGAGCGAGAAAAGAAGCTGTTAGAGCAAAAGTTGCGGTTAGAAACAGGAACATACCTTTGGAATTTGGGAAAACGATGATCACTGATAAATTGTTTAGCTTTCCTGCTACTTGTTTCATGGTATGCCTACCTGCTGGGGAGGCTTGATATTATTTGTTCTCGACGCCCGTACAGCTACTTGGTATTTGTTCAACGCCTACAGATCAATCATGCGGTTTATAATGTAGTTATGCTGAGCACATCGTTGTTACAGTTTCTAGGAGAGAGCACATAATCTAGCGTAATTAAGTTTTGGAGAAGAGCAGTACGCTCAAAGATTCGGTCACAGTGACTTTTTTTGCTCGTACAACAATTGAAGACTTACGAATAATTTCGTCTGTCGAATTTCGCTCACATCGATAACTCACTTTGGCGTTGTCTCTCCATACAAGAAGTTACCACGGTGTTATTTGAACCCGGGTCTAGTTTTCGGAAGGCTTAATGTCTAACCGTTCGACCAGGAGCTCAGTAAAGGCTTAAGTCTGTTATGTCGACTACTAGTAGTAGTATTCTTTTTCTATGTGCCATGTCCTTTCAGAACGTAAGCGATCATGGCTCTCCACGTCTCCCTATCCCTGGTGGCTCTTAGTAAGCTTTCTTCTGTAACACCACGCAACCCTCGTTCTGTCATCCACCTGGTCAGGTCTTTCACATATGTTATCCGCTGATTTGTCTCTTTTCCCCTCTATCTGGCCTGTTAGTATCAGGTTCTCCAAGTCCTTCCTCATTGCATGTCCCAGGAACTTTAGCTCTCTCTTCCTGATGCTCAATATTAATTTCCTTTTCGTTTCCAGCCTTTCAAAAACCTCATTATTGCTCACATGCTCGGTCCATGATATCCGCAGCATCCTTCTGTAGAACCACATTTCACAAGTTTGGTGGGGGGACGACTACTGATGCCAGATTGTAAATATATATAATATCATGGTTAACCATATGTTGAAAAAGCAAATATATTACTTAAGTCTGCAAGATTAATTAACTATCTTACTGCAGAATTTGCTTTCTACTAATTTACTTTATAAATAAATACTGTTATCTTACCACTGATTTGTGATTGCTATTATTTTGATCAAAGCGACTGGACACAAAGATGTGCAACCCACTGATGTAACAAGCACAAACTTTGGCGGAATAATTTCAAGATAGTAACGCAATACGAAGCATACTCATTTTCTTTGATTTATTTCCATTTTGTTTTGTCTTCCTCCGACATCTCACTCACTGAAAGAGACAGGCGCAATAATTATCCGAGTTTCCCTCAACAAAATAACAACAAATCCACGCAGTTTTGTTCTTTCGACTCCCCCCCCCCCGTCGCCCTATCATTCACTTAAAATACATTTTTTTTATTGCTTTCTACCGTTTATTCTTTTTGTACAGTTTCTTTCATCTTGTCTTCCATTTTGTTTGCTTCTTTTTCTATCTTTTTCCTTTTAACAATCTTTAAACTCTGGTTTTCTTTCTTTCCCTTGATCACATTTTTGCACTCCTCCCACTTGTACTATTCTTTCTTTCTTTCTTTCTTTCTTTCTCTCTTTCATTTTTCTCTTTCTTTTTTTAAAACTTTTTCTCTTTCTTTCTTTGTTTCAATTTCTTTGTTTATTTTGTCTTTTCTTTTCATTTCTTGCTTTCATTCGTTTTTCTTTCTTTCTTATTTTAATCCACTTTCATTCTAGACTTCTTTCTTTTTCATTCTTTTTCTTTTCTTTTTTCTCTTTTTTCTAATCAACTTTGATTTCTTTCTCTTTCTTTCTTTCTTTCTTTCTTTCTTTCTTTCTATGTTTTTTCTTTTTTTCTTTAACCTTTTCTCTTCCTTTCTTTGTTTCAATTTCTTTGTTTATTTTTTCTTTTCTTTTCTTTTCCTTTCTTGCTTTCTCTTTCTTTCTTTCTTTCTCATTTTAATCTACTTTCATTCTAGACTTCTTTCTTCTTTTTATCTTTTTTCTAATCTATTTTGATCTCTTTCTTTCTTTTTTCTTTTTTTTACTTTTTCTCTGTCTTTCTTTGTTTCAATGTCTTTGTTTATTTTTCTTATATTTTCATTTCTTTCTTTCTTTCTTTTTTCTTATTTTAATCTACTTTCTTTGTAGATTTCTTTCTTTTTCTTTCTTATTCTTTTCTTTTTCTTTTTTTCTAATCTACTTTGATTTCCTTTTCTTTCTTTCTTTCTATGTTTTTCTTTCTTTCTTTTACTTTTTCTCTTCCTTTCTTTGTTTCAGTTTTTTCTTTGTTTATTTTTTCTTTTCTTTTCATTTCTTGCTTTCTTTCGTTTTTTCTTTTTTCTTATTTTAATCTACTTTCATGCTAGACTTCTTTATTTTTCTTTCTTTTTCCTTTTATATAATCAACTTTAATTTCTTTCTTTCTTTCTTTCTTTCTTTCTTATACCTTTTCTTATCCGTTCTTTGTTTCAATTTCTTTGTTTATTTTTCTTTTCTTTCCTTTTCTTTCTTTTTCTTTCTTTCTTATTTTAATCTACTTTCATTCTAGACTTCTTTCTTCTTTTTATATTTTTTCTAATCTATTTTGATCTCTTTTTTCTTTCTTTTACTTTTCTCTGTCTTTCTTTGTTTCAATGTCTTTCTTTATTTTTCTTTTGTTTTCATTTCTTTCTTTCTTTCTTTCTTATTTTAATCTACTTTCTTTGTAGATTTTTTTCTTTTTCTTTCTTATTCTATTCTTTTTATCCTTTTTCTAATCTACTTTGATTTTTTTCTTTTCTTCTTTCTTTCTTTTTATGTTTTGTTTTTCAGTCTACTTTCTTTCTAGTTTTCTTTCTTTTTGAATCAGTACTCTTGCTTTCTTTGCATCATTTTACTTTTTTCTTTCTTTGTTGAATTTACTTTCTTTCTTTGTTACTTTCTTTCTTTTCCTTTTCTTTATGCTTTCATTATACTTTCTTTCTAGACTTCTTTCTTTCTTTTTTTCTATTCTTTTCCTAATCTACTTTCTTTTCCTTCCCTTTTTTTCTTTCTTTCTTGTGACGATTATTTTTGCTTCATACACATCGAATGATTCTCCTATTTATATTTCCAGCACTAAACTTTTTTCTTTTAATTTTTTTCTTTTCCCTTTATTTTTACGTTATTTTCTTTCTTTCTTTTTAGATTTTCTTTTTCTTTCTTTCTTTCTTTCTTTCTTTCTTTCTTTCTTTCTTTTTTACTTATTTTTTAATTTACTTCTTTTTCTTTTTATTGTCTTTTATTTATTTTGCTCTTACACATTTTTCTTTTTCAATTTTATTTGTTTCCCTTTTCTTTCTATTTTTACCTTTTCTTTTCTTTTTTTTATTTATTTATTTATTTATTTATTTATTGACTCCTACTCTTGTGGTGCAGTAGATATCGACTCGGAACGACAAATCGGGGAGCCGAGTTCGAATTCCAGTTGAATATCGTACATTCACTTACGCACATCCTTTGGAAAGGTATTAATCCGTTTCTTCCCTCCACTTATGGGTCAAATAATAGGACAGACTGGGTTCTTTAGGCTTGGCTGGCAACCAGTCTACCGCAGAAAACAATGGCAACATACTGCGGGATAATCTTCTACCTAGAGACATGGTCGCCCAAAGCGTGTATCACGTATGACACTTAACTGACCGACTGAATAGTTTGAAACAATTAAAACTTCTACTGGGCATAAAGTGGGGTATCGGTTTTGTATTGTTATGAAGTATTAAACTGATCCCCCACTAATTATATTTATTATAATAATGTAATATAATCTATGTCTTCTCCCTCCAGCTATGAGTTAAATGGTAGGAGAGATTGGGTTCTATAGCCTTGGCCGGCAACCAGTCTACCGCAGAAAGCAATGGCAACATACTGCGGGATAATCTTCTGCCCAGTTAGTCATGTCTCTTTTGAGACATGATCGCCCAAAGCGTGTATCACGTATAACACTTAACTGACTCTTCCTATTCGCTCTTCTTCCAATCTATCTTTTCCTTTCTGTTTTCGTATTTTATTTTTGCCTTCAACTCAACTTACCTTTTCCAATTCTCCTTTCATCTCCAAATTTTTTTCTTTCATTTGCTTCCCTTTTCTTTTTCTTCCTTCTCTCTATCCACTTTTCGTACCCTTCATCTTACTTTTTCTTCATCTTAACTTGTCTCTTACCGTCTCCTTTTTTCCCTCAAATTAAAACCACCGTTTGTCATTGCATCTCCCAATTCCTCTTCTTTTTTTCTTTCTCTCTTTCTCTCTCTTATCTCTCCTTTATTGCTCTCACTTCTCTCACTCGCTCTTCTTCTTTTTATCCTCTCTCCTGTCATCTTACATCAGCGTGCTGGACGCGTCCATGTGGATCTATTCGGCCGGACATATTTACTGCCGGATCGTTACCTATGCTACCTATCCAACCATTTACATATCTACGTATTTACCCAACTGTTTACCTACCTCCGTATCTGCGTAGCATCAAAATGTTTATCCGAAGATATAAAAAACCCTTGGTTTTCGTTTTTTTCTTGCTTTTATCAGAAACATGTTATTTCCGCTTACTTAAAACAACAAACAATCTGCCTATGCGAATGTTTAAAACGTTATATCACAATCTGTTAAAAAGGACCAGAACAGATGTGTTATGTAATATGCAGAGAGGCTGCAAATAGATGAGCTTACATCTATTTGCCTTTGTAGGCTATATATATATATATATATATATATATATATATATATATATATAGGGGGGGAAATGTTTGACAAGTAAAAAAGTTTTCTCGTAACGCGTTTCATCGTCTAGGACTTCATCTGATTAAATTTATTAAACTGATGCGACTACGCATGCTCACGAACGAGGGATGCTGGGAATTTAACCGATTTCCTTTAAATTATTTTCTTTCCCATCATTTTTGTTAGTAGATATCTCCAACCGTGATAATAGAAGTTCTGTCAGGAATAGTGAACTGTTGAAGAGCCCAGGTACAAATTTACTAAAGTGATCGTACGATGAAAGGCACTCTCTACACATTTTCGTCGGAGTGAATTATTTTCTCCTCTGATCAGGGTTGCACTTTTTATGTTAAAATAGAGGTCAGTCTCATTCCGGTGGCCAACCAACGCACTTAATGGATTGTTTTGTGAAAAACATGTGTATGAATGAAAACAAAAGAAACCATTATCTTTATCGATGGGTTCTGTCCTCTCATGGGCTTTATCAAAGCAACTAATATTTATTTCTGTTAAATAACCCCATAATGAAGGTCGTCTTGAATGGGCATGCCTCCACATTCTACTGTTCAAACGCTGGTGTCCCTCAGGGCTCTATCCTAGGCCCGACGCTCTTCCTTATTTTCGTAAATAAGGAAGAGACGAGATCAAGAGCCAAGTAGGCATCTACGCAAATGACACTACAATTTACTCCAGCATCAGTAAGAAAGCCGGTGTGGCGGACAAACATAATCTCGCTGCTGATCTTGAGAGGGATCTACATTCTGTGGTAAATTGGGATAAGAAGTTGCTTGTAAATTTCAATGCGTCTAAGACCAAGCTGCTATCTGTCAATCATCACAGGCAACCTCTCCTGCCTCCCATAAGCATAGACCAAGCGAGTCTCCTTGAGAGCAATACACTGCGCCTCCTCGGCCTTACCCTCTCTTTCGATCTCAAGGGGAACCACTACATTGATTCAACTGCTAAATTCACTGCTAGGAATGTTGGATCACTGTGTCGGGCCAGGATGTTTTTCCCGCCTGAAACCATCCTGCATATATACAAATCAACCATTTGTCTGTGCATGAAGTACTGCTGCCATATATGGTCAGGCGCTCCTGCTGTTCATCTCAGTGTACTTGACAGGCTCCAAAGAAGAATCAGTAATATGATAGGTACCGACTTGGCGGCTTGACTACAGCCACTTCCCCACCGACAAGATGTGGCCTCCCTTTGTCTGTTCTATAAATACTTTCATGGCTTTTGCTCCAACGAACTTAAGTCACTGGTGCCTCCGCAACAGGTGTTTACTCGTGCAACCAGACTGGCAACTGGGTCTCACCCATTCGCAGTTAGATAAACCAAATGCAGACGACAATACTACTCCTGCAGCTTCTTCTCTCGCACTTCGCGCCTGTGGAACTCGCTTTCTATATTCTTGCTTTCTACAATCTCCAGGAATTTAAATGCAATGTCAATACTCATCTATTAACCACTTGACTCTAGTTCTTTCTTCCCCACCCTGTATATCCTTTTCTTTCTCTCCGCCTTTGCAACTGTCTTCACACCTGTATTCCCATCCTTTTCTTGCTCCTTTCTAACTGGTTCATCTTTCTCCTCACTCTCTTCTATCTAATCTTTTTACTCTTATGTAGCCCCCTGCACACCAGTGGCATTACCGCCTTGCTTGGGGTGATACGATTAAAAAAAAGAAGAAAAAAGAAATGGGGTATAAGGACAAATAAGAATATGAAGAAGACCAGTCATCAGTCAGTCTTATCTCAGACTTCGCTAGCCACAATTACTGATCCAAACAAACTATAAAATATTCCTTACACCAAAACACCACATTCTACCTTACCAGTTTTATTTCAGCCACCGTAATACCTCAAAGTCGCAGAAGGTTTTCCTGCAGTAGATTGCAGTTAGTTTCTGCAATAGACTGGTCACCACCCAAGGCTATAGAAACCAATCTGTTTTGTTATTTAACCTATAGCTAGTGGGAGAAAAGACAGATTAATGCTTTTTCAAGGGTATTTGCGCGTAAGTGAATACAACAAACTTGACTGAAATTAGAACTCGGCTCTCCTTTTTCTCATTCCCAGCCGCTAACCACTACACTACAACGGAATAATACAGGGAATGTGACACACACACACACACACACACACACACACACACACACACACACACACACACACACACTGACAAATGCTTCGGATGCAAAGGTTTAAAATTACTTTAAGCCTTCTCTAGATGAAAATTATCAAATTATTATGTCCATTTTAATAAAGCTCCAAATGCAAAATTATTTCATCTCAAGATGACAATTTCAAAATGTTTCATTTTTAAATTTTCGACTGCTTCAGAATTTCTTCTAATGGCATACATTTTTACACATCCCGTTCAATTTTAGTTTTCAACCACAACAGATGTAAATAGATTTTTTTATTAATTGTTTCTTTTCATTTTGAATAGTCGACAGCTTAATTATTTCTTTTAACAGTGAATTTCAACTTTCTCTTCTTAATTGAAATATTAGACAGTTCCAGATAACAAGAATATATTTTTCTCCTACAGAGGTAAACTGTTAAAAAACATTCCAGATGTAAATATTTTTCTTCTCCAGTTGATCAGATAAGTACGTCCCTTGTTCAATAGTCATCAGCTCAACGTCTATTATGTTAAAAGTATTTCAATCTACTTATCCAGATGAAAATATCATAGGGTGGGCCATAAGTCGCGCAGCAAAGAATCACGTGAAGTGATGGAATTAAGCATAAACGCAAATGGCGAGCATTTTGAGCATTTGTGATTATACAACGTGTGTCTCAGTTCATTAGTTAAGCTTGGTTTTAATAACATAAGGTTTATTCTTATCAGAATTGTTTTAAATGCTTTTGTGCGTGACTTATGGCCCACCCTGTATATATGTTAGATAATCTTTCGGAAAATCTTTTGCGTATTTTAATTGAAAGATGCCAGAAATTTGCTGTAACGTGGACAGATGTTATTATCATTCATTTCTCAATGTTCCCAACTTTTTTCAATCTTCTTCCGAGATCATCTTAAGGGGTGCGAGTTATGGTAACCAAAAATAACTGCAAAACTGTGTTGCTAAAAATTACTGTAAAGTGTTTTTTTGCTTCAAATATAACGGTTGAGAAATTGCTTAGCGTTCATTCAGTCAATTAAGTGCCATACGTGATACACGCTTGGGCGATCATATCTCGAAAGTGACATGACTGACTAGGCAGAAGATTATCCCGCAGTAGGTTGCTATTGCTTTCTGCGGTAGACTGGTTGCCAACCAAGGCTATAGAACCTGCATTCTCTTTTTTGATCAACTTAACTCAACGCCCCTACTTTTTATTTTTATTTTTATTTTTATTATTTTTATTTTTATTTTTAAAAATTTTTTTCAATTGGAGTAGATAGACTAAACTATCGCCCGGTTCACACTCCACCCACGTCTATTGTACAGGTGTAGAGGCTCATCCCTTGTTCCCTGTTCAGGATGTGGTTTCCGGCTTTCTCTTTTCCAATCTTTTCACTTTTTTTTTCTCTTTTTCATTTTTTTTTTCAATTGGAGTCAGTCAGTCAGTTAAGTGTCTTACGTGATACACGCTTGGGCGATCATGTCTCAAAAGTGACATGATTGACTAGGCAGAAGATTATCCCGCAGTAGGTTGCCATTGCTTTCTGCGGTAGACTGGTTGCCGACCAAGACTATAGAACCCAATCTGTCCTGTTATTTAACCCATAACTGGAAGGAAGCGACGGATTAATATCTTTCCCAAGGGTATTTGCGCGTAAGTGAATGCAATGAATTCGGCTGGCATTCGAACTCGGCTCCCCGATTTCTCGTTCCGAACCGATATCCAATGCTCCACAACGCACATAGAACGTGAAAATTATTTAAAATGAAATTTTTTTCTATATTGCAATGTCATGGTCATATACGTGTTAAAGCATGAAAAATCTTCTTTTCAAAATCATTTGAGAAAATTACTACAGTATTCATAGCTGATTCTTTTTATTGGCAGCTTAAGTGTTTTAATGAATCTTGTCTCGAGAATCTTATAGTTTTCTTGGTGTAGGATAGTTGCGTTATCGATCAGAATTTTTTATTTTGTGAATGTAGATAGGAATGTTGTTGTAGATGTCTAGAAATGGACGAATAGTCAGACAAGATACATTCTACGAAGTAGGTTGCTATTGCTTTTTGCGGTAGACTGGTTGCCAACCAAGGCTATAGAACCTGCATTCTCTTTTTTGATCAACTTAACTCAACGCCCCTACTTTTTTGATATATAATGTTGGTTTTACGTAACATCAGTTGGTGGGGAGGAGTTATTACGGATAATTAAATTAGTAGTCGTGTATTTTTATAATATATATTTAATTTCAAATTTTTATTAGGATTAAAGGAAGATATATTAGTACGAATGAGATTTTTTATTATTTTTTTCATCCTGTTTGTAGTTATCGTGCATTTGGTTGCAATAGAAATGTTTAGAGTCTTTTGTGGAATTGCCATATTTTGTTTGAGGTGTGTTGAGGTTTTTGAAATATCGGCTTATTTCTTCATCTACAATGTAGTTTGGGAAGTCATTATTAATGAGAGTCTGCTAAATATTTTTTTAGTTCAGAGTTGATTTGTGCTCGGTTAATTAAATTGTGTATAAGTGCTATTTTGTAGTAGTTAGGACATTCGCTCTTATAGTTGAGAGTGCAAGAGTTTTTGCTGGTTGTTTTTTTTATATGGGGAGGTAGTAAATGTGTTATTGTTTGTGTCTATTAAAATGTCAAGGGAAGGGATTTGGTTATCTTTTTCAGTGGGAGCAGAGAATTATAATAATATATATATTTATTGGAGTAGATAGACTTAACTATCGCCCAGTTCACACTCCACCCATGTCTTTTGAACAGGTGAAGAGACTCATCCCTTGTTTCCTGTTTAGGATGTGGTTCCCGGCTTTCTTTTTCTTTTTTTTTTTCCAATCATTCTACTCTTAAGTAGCCCCATGCGCATCAGTGGTGTCACCACCTTGCTTGGGGTGATATGATTAAAAAAAATATATATATATTTTTTATAATAACGTCAATATTTTCTCTACCAGGAAGGTTAGTAAAGAGATTTGCAACATCAATTGATGCTATTGTTTCATTTTTAGGTTTTTCTAATTTTTAATATTTGTATAAGTTCAAGAGATGATTTAATGATATATTTTTTAGGTATGTATGGTGTAATTAATTGGTTAAGCTTTGTAGTTAGTTGATAGTTAGGAGTGGGTACTTGTGATATAATAGGGCAAAGTGGAAAGTTAGGCTTGTGTGTTTTGATAGAACCATAAATGTATCCTGGTTTATAGTCCCCGATTATTTTGGTAAGTTTTAAATTGTTTTGCTCCGCATTGTTAGCCATGATTAATTTATTAATATTTACTTTTAACCGAGTGGTAGGACTATTGGTAAGTTTTTTTTAAAAATTGGTGTGTTCTATTTTTGAGTTGTAGTCAGACTTGTTTTAAACAACAAAGATGTTCGCTTTATCAGCTTTCCTTATTACTATTTCTGGGTGGTTGCGTAAATCTTTTGCAGCAATCTTCAGTGAAATCGTTATAAGTTTAGAAGAATATATTTTTTTATCATGTATGGCTTTTATAGATTCTGCTTTAAGTAGATCACGAAGTTCTGTAGTAATTAACTTCTGTTCTTAGAGTTAAACTATATTTTGGTATAGTGTCTCGATCTCAACTTTTTTATGTAGTCCATTATATTTTTTTGTATATATGACAGTTAGGTCCGAGGTTATGTAGTTCCTTTTGGTTGTCGGTTAATTCATAATCAGAAATGTTTATAAATCTTCCAAAGTTATTAGGGAAGTATATAGATCCTTCATATAATGTATTGAGGTTGTTTGAATTTTTAGTCTATGTTTACATTCCGATCTGTTAGTAATTACTTTTAGTCTATTTAGAATTTGTTTAAGTTGTTCAGAGTTGGTAGTTCTTATGTTCTGTGTTTCCTGTTTCCGTTTGTTGAGAGTTGCTGGGTTATCATTAGTTACTTCAGCCTGCCTTTTCACAACGCTACTTTTTTTTTTTTTAATCATATCACCCCAAGCAAGGCGGTAACGCCACTGATGTGCAGGGAGCTACATAAGAGTGAGAAGATTAGAAAAGAGAAAAACCGGAAACCGCATCCTAAACAGGAAACAAGGGATGAGCCTCTTCACCTGTTCAATAGACGTGGGTGGGGTGTAAACCGGGCGATAGTTAAATTGCCAGGTAATGTTGTTATGATGAGCTGCTGAATCAAATAATTTAAAATTTGTATATATATATATATCCTGCATTCTCTTTTCTGATCAACTTAGTTAACTCAACGCCCCAACTTTTTATTTTTATTTTTATTATGTTTATTTTTATTTTTTATTTAGTTCCATTTATAAATAAGTTCAGATATCATCATAATCTTCCCTTCCCCCGCTATGTCCATCCAACATAATTAACGCTCTATTATGAATGATTCTAGCCCATTCCATCGACTGAAAATCGCCCGGTTCACACTCCTCCCACTTTTATTGAACAGGCGAAGAGGCTCATCCCTTGTTCCCTGTTCAGGATGTGGTTTCCGGCTTTCTCTTTTCCAATCTTTTCACTTTTTTTTTCTCTTTTTCATTTTTTTTTTTCAATTGGAGTCAGTCAGTCAGTTAAGTGTCTTACGTGATACACGCTTGAGCGATCATGTCTCGAAAGAGACATGCCTGGCTGGGTAGAAGATTATCCCGCAGTAGATTGCCATTGCTTTCTGCGGTAGACTGGTTGCCGACCAAGTCTTTAGAACCCAATCTGTCCTGTTATTTAACCCATGACTGGAAGGAATAGACGGATTAATACCTTGCCCAAGGGTATTTGCGCGTAAGTGAATGCAATGAATTCAGTTTGAATTCGAACTCAGCTCCCAGATTTCTCGTTCTGAGCCGATATCCACTGCACCACAAAGTAGATAGACTAAACTATCGCCCGGTTCACACTCCACCCTTGTCTATTGTACAGGTGTAGAGGCTCATCCCTTGTTCCCTGTTCAGGATGTGGTTTCCGACTTTCTCTTTTCCAATCTTTCACTCTTAAGTAGCCCCCTGCACATCAGTGGCGTTACCGCCTTGCCCGGGGTAATATGATTAAAAAAAAAAAAAAAGAAAAAAAACTATCGCGAGACGTTCGTTTCTACTGAAACACTGACACTTAATAAATAATGTTTGTAGTAATAAGAATTATTATGGTATTGACAAAAATCCATTAGCCTCTTAAATAGAACATTTAAGTTATTAACAATAAAGAGAATTAAATCGAAGAGACAAGTCCATCCCTACCGTGGATGTTTACTGTGTGTTAATATTTATTCTTTGATAATGGCTTATGTAAACCGAAAGCTTAGAGCCGATAAAAAAATCAACAGTTACTGTGATTTTTTTTGTCTTTCAACGATCTCACCATCAAGGATTTCAGACGGTACGAACGGATCCTACACAAAATTCATAGACAAAACTTGTCTATATTATTCAATGAAATATATATATATATATATATATATATATATATATATATGTATATATATATATATATATATATATATATATATATATATATATATATATATATATATATATATATATATATATATATATATATATATATATATATATATATATATATATATATAAACGTGATTATAATTATACGCGTCTCGAAAAACTTCATCGAACGAAGGAGAAAATGATTGTAAACCCCCCCCCCCCCCAAAAAAAAAACAAAAACAAAAAACAAAAGAAAGAGCTTAGAGCATGAAAGTCAGTCAAAAATGTTTGGACCGAAATCATCACGAAGCCCCCCCCCCCCCCCGCAAAAAAAAATCCCGACACGAGTAACCATCTAACAGAAAGCGGTCAATGCAAAGGTAGAGCAAACCTAGGTAGATTCGTCTGGCTCATTAGGTGCTATATATATATATATATATATATATATATATATATATATATATATATATATATATATATATATATATATCTTCTCCGCTGGCCGATTGGCTAGCCTCCCACTGCCACATTCTGTGATGAAAAAGTTAAATATTTTTTCAAAGTTCAGTAGCTTTGTTTTCGGCTCGGAGTTAAAATGTCTTTAATACTGTTGAATTCTGTTCTGGGTGAGCCATTCATTTTTTTTAATTTTATTTATTTATTTTTTTTTTTTTTTTGGTCGTTTTGCCGAATTTTTGCTTGATTTTAAAACTTTTTATGCTTAATTGAAGGATTGATTTTGTTTTCTTAGAAATTTCATTGCCTGGACTTTAACTAAGTTAAAACTTAGCAATTCAACAACTTTTTCCCATTTTTTTTCAATTGGATCGGATGGACTAAACGATCGCCCGGTTCACACTCCACCCACATCTGTTGAGCGGGTGAGGAGTCTCATCCCTTGTTTCCTGTTTAGGATGCGGTTTCCGGTTTTCTCTTTTCCAATCTTTTCACTCTTTTATCTATTTATTTATTTATTTATTTATTTTTTCTCTCCAATTGGAGTGGATAGACTAAACTGTCGCCCGGTTCACACTCCACCCACCTCTATTGGGCGGGTGAGGAGGCTCATCCCTTGTTTCCTGTTTAGGATGCGGTTTCCGGTTTTCTCTTTTCTCTTTTCCATTCTTTTTACCCTTACGTAGCCCCCTGCGCATCAGTGGCGTTATCGCCTTGCTTGGGGTGATATGATTAAAAAAAAAAAAAAAAAAAAAAATATATATATATATATATATATATATATATATATATATATATATATTCCATAAATGTTCAAAAAGAGAAGAGCGAAATTAATATAAAAAGTCTTCAGATTAAAAAATAGAATTAAAAGTGAACAATTTGGCAAGCATACAAAGATAACAGAATCCACAAAACAAAAACCGTTTTGTTTCCCTCGCTTTCTTTCCGGATTTAGAAACTTTTCGCCGGTTTAATAATAAAACCAAGATGATAAACAGAAAAAAAAAAGAAGAAAACATTTAGTACTTTTATATCGGAGTAAATTGAAGAAAAACTTTGTTAATTCTTTTAAATATAGTCACTTAATTAGACCAAAAAGAAAAACCTGTTATCTAATATGATCAGCATAATAAGGCCCAAGGCCAAATGTGGGAAATTAAGTTTGGGGAGGGAAGGTCAGCTGTGTTCGTGTGATTCACTAAACTTCTAAGGGCCCCGTTGTATGTTTACACCTCAGTTTGCAATAATTACCGACAGGATGCTGTATACCTCGAATTTTCTTATCTATCTATCTATCTATCTATCTATCTATCTATCTATCTATCTATCTATCTATCTATCTATCTATCATTTTGGATTTGGATCTATCTATCTATCTATCTATCTATCTATCTATCTATCTATCTATCTATCTATCTAAATCGGTTCATATCTATCTATCTATCATTTTATTTGGGTCTATCTATCTATCTATCTATCTATCTATCTATCTATCTATCTATCTATCTATCTATCTATCTATCATTTTGGATTTGGATCTATCTATCTATCTATCATTTTGGATTTGGATCTATCTATCTATCTATCTATCTATCTATCATTTTGGATTTGGATCTATCTATCTATCTATCTATCTATCTATCTATCTATCATTTTGGATTTGGATCTATCTATCTATCTATCATTTTGGATTTGGATTTCTATCTATCTATCTATCTATCTATCTATCTATCTATCTATCTATCTATCTATCTCAGTCTGTTCATATTTATGTATCCCAGTCTGTTCATATCTATATATCTATCTGATAAATCGCGGCATTTGTAGCGGTGCTGGATCTATTTTCCTGCTTAATTATATCTCCGATTGTCTTGGAACTGTGCGTAAGGTCCCTAGGGTTGGGAATAACTACTATATACAAAGTTTGAAGATAATTTTAGAGAAAAAGACTATGAATTTTGTGTGGTTGATGTTAAAATGCTATCAGCGTTGTCTAATTCTTTTGGATTTGTGAACTTTGTTCAATTTGTAGCGTTTAGGATGAAATGCTAAATACAGTGAAAAAGTTTAAATGTTTTTTCAATGAATTTTTCTCCTTCACCCAATGACTTATGGGCTACATATGAGATGTAGAAATCTATGACATATTGATACAATTAAAAAGAAAATAGAGCCAACAACACTTCATATGCTTGAAATATATATATATATATATATATATATATATTGTGTGTATTTTGGCAGCATTTTTTCATTAATGCAGGTTTCATTGAATAATATAGACAAGTTTTGTCTATTAATTTTGTGTAGGATCCGTTCATACCGTCTGATATACTTGATGGTGATGTTAAAAGACAACAAAAAATCACAGTATTTGTTGAATTTTTTATCAGGTCTAAGCTTTCGGCTCACATAAGCCATTATCAAAGAGTAAATAATAACACACAGTAAACATAGAACATTTAAGCTGTTAACAATAAAGATAATTGAATTGAAAATGTTCTATGTTTACTGTGTGTTATTATTTACTCTTTGATAATGGCTTATGTGAGCCGAAAGCTTAGACCTGATAAAAAATTCAACAAATACTGTGATTTTTTGTTGTCTTTTAACGACATCACCATCAAGTATATCAGACGGTATGAACGGATCCTACACAAAATTAATAGACAAAACTTGTCTATATTATTCAATGAAACCTGCATTAATATATATATATATATATATATATATATATATATTGTAACTAAGTTGTTGAACTCGTAGGTTTATTTACCTTTTTGTTAATGCATTTACTTTTATAAAGAGTGCTCGATACAAATGTAGAGCGTTATAATTTAATGGTTGTTACAATGTTTTTTCATTGTAACAACCATTATATATATATATATATATATATATATATATATATATATAAGAAAAGGAAATAGTGTTGTTCAAACAAGAGAAATTGGTATAGAATAAAAAGTGTGAGAGGCTGTGAACGTTTAAAGTGTATATTTATTGTTGTATAAAGATATTATACATATAATATTTTAAGTGACCATAATGATATATGTGACGCTACACGTGTTTCGAGTCTAATATTGACTCTCTTCAGGCGAATAAATTTGTGGCTTTACATATCGAGTTCCTTTTGTTTCTGAGGGCCAGGTTCTTGCTGATCTATAGGTAAGTAGAAAATAAAAATAAAAATAAAGAATAAAGAAATAAATCAAATCAGTGAAGTAAAAAATAAATAATAAAAAAATAAAGTTAGTCCAATAAATTTATAGGATTTATTGGATTTACTTTATTTTTTATTTTTTACTTCACTGAAGGATCGATTTACTATAACGTTGTATGAAAAACTGAGCCCCAATCTAAAATTATTTAAATATTGAAATTTTTCCAAATTTTATTTGTCAATCGGAAAGTTTAGGGTGTAATCGATAAAATTCCATTGAAAAAAGTAAAAAAAAAAAAAATGAAAACAACAAATTTAAAGGTGGTGGTAGTCTCTTTCAGGTCCGCCGAGATTTTAATAAAAAATAAGTCAGTCAGTTAAGTGCTATACGTGATACACGCTTGGGCGATCATGTTTCGAAAGAGACATGACTGTTCATCTGTTCTATTATTTAGCTCGTAGCTGGACGATAAAAAAATAGTTTATATTACATTACTATATTAATTAAAATTAGTGGGGGATCAGTTTATTACTTCATAACGATAGAAAACCGATCCCCCACCTTATGCCCAGTAGAAGTTTTAATTGTTTCCAACTATTATATTTAGTCAGTCAGTTAAGTGCCATGCGTGATACACGCTTGTGCGATCATGTCTCGAAAGAGACATGACTGACTGGGCAGTAGATTATCCCGCAGTAGGTTGCCATTGCTTTCTGCGGTAGACTGGTTGCCGACTAAGGCTGTAGAACCCAATCTGTCCTGTTATTTAACCCATAACTGGAAGGAATAGACGGATTAACACCTTTCCCAAGGGTATTTGCGCGTAAGTGAATGCAATGAATTCAGCTGAAATTCGAACTAGGCTCCCCGAAGTATTTAAGCAAAAAAAAAACAAACCAAAAAACAAACAAAAAAAAAACAAAACAGAATTTGAAAATTCTTTTCCGTTGGTTTTGAATTCAAATTGTTCATATCATAGACTAGATATCATATCATGCGAGAAAACACTTGATGTTCACCATTACTTTTATATGCATTGTGGTGCATTGGATATCGGCTTGGAACAAGAATTCGGGGAGACGAGTTCGAATTCCAGCTGAATTTATTGCATTCACTTACGCTCAAATACCCTTGGGAAAGGTATTAATCCGTCTATTCCTTCCAGTTATGGGTTAAATAACAGGACAGATTGGGTTCTATAGCCTTGGTCGGCAACCAGTCCACCGCAGAAAGCAATGGCAACCTACTGCGGGATAATCTTCTGCCCAGTCAGTCATGTCTCGAAAGAGACATAATCGCTCAAGCGGGTATCACGTATGGCACTTAACTGACTGATTGTAGTGGTTTCTCGTTGCCTACTCCACGATTTTGGATTTAGATTGTCCTTATCCTAGACTCGATACAATCTAAAACTAGAAAACACCGTCTATACTACGACCATGACTGTTAGGAAAGATAGTGAAGTGGTTTTAGGTAACCTATTCCGCGATTTTGAATTCAGATTGTCCTTAACTTAGACTGGATACAGTCTAATTCTATAAAACATTGTCTACCCTACTATTCACTCTGACACTACGGAAAGATAGGTCTTTGGAAAGATAGTAAAGTGATTTCTTGTTGCCTATTCCACGATTTTGGATTCAGAATGTTCTTATCTTTAACTGGTTACCATATAATGCTATAAAACACTGTCTATCCTACCATTCACCTTAACGAAGATAGTGAAGTAATTCCTCATTACAGACACCACCAGTTTGAATTAAGATTGTCCTTATGTTAGACTGGATACCATTTAATGCTAAAAAAAACCACTATCTATCCTTCCATTAAACATGTCTCTTTGGAAATATAGTAAAGTGGCTTCTAGATGCCTACTCTAAGATTTTGAATTCAGAGTGTCTTTATCTTAGCCTGGATACCATCTAACGCTAGAAAATACTATCTATTCTACTATTCATTATAACTCTTGGGAAAGATAGTGAAGTGGTTTCTCGTTGCTCGCTCTAAGATTTTGACTGAAGATTGTCATTAACTTAGACCGGATACTTTCAATTGTTAGAAAACACTGTCTATAATATAATTCATTATGACTCTTGGGAAAGATTGTATAGAAGGTTTACGTCACCTATCCCACGCTTTTGAATTCAGTGCTATTTGTCATGTAAACAATTTGTTGTCAAAGGCTGGAGGCTATATCGAATCCATTGCTAAATCCGCTGCTATGAAAGTCGGTTCTCTGTGTAGGGCCCGGAAGTTTTTTCCGTCTAAATCTATCCTGCACATATATAAATCTACCATCCGCCCGTGCATTGAATACTGTTGCCATATATGGCCGGGTGCCCCTGCTATTCTCCTCGGGCTTCTCGATAAGGTTCAGAGGAGGGTCTGTAATGTGATAGATACCGACTTGGCGGACCGCCTGCAGTCTCTCTCCCACCGGCGCGACGTGGCTTCCATGTGTCTCTTCTATAAATACTTTCACGGCTTCTGCTCCGATGAACTTAGATCACTGGTGCCCCCTAAATACGAATTTGAACGAGATACTAGATTAGCAACTAGATCCCACCCTTTTACAGTGAAACCGATAAAATGCAACCGTAACTTCTACTCCAACAGTTTCTTTCCTCGCACTTCCCGACTGTGGAATTCTCTTCCACACGATTGTTTCCCCGACGGCTACAATCTCCAGGAGTTTAAATGTAAGGTCAATAGACACCTCCTAACACACTAACCTGCTCCTATTCTATCAAACACTCTTCCCATCTACCCAACCCTCACCCTTGGTATCCTTACTCATCTGTCACCTTCCTCCTGACATTCCCTATGTCTAATCACTCCTTCTCTTTACCTTCCCCTATGTAGCCCCATGTGCAATAGTGGCAGTGGAATGCCTTGCTTGGGGTGAGATGATTAAAAAAAAAGGACCTATTAAGTTTGCTTTTTAACCCATACCAGGAGAGAGAATAAATTGTTTCTTAGCTTAAATAAGGTTAATAATATTAAGTGACTGGAATAGACGAGTTTGGAACTTGAACTAGGAATGCCGAATCAGATTATCTATGTTGATAGCTGTAATTTTGGCAATGCTCTGTCTTTTCGAGTAAATAAGTGATAATGGCTCTTCACTTATACTTTGTCTTTATTATATGGCAATTTCTATGGGTTCTGGGTTCTGGGAAAACTGTGAAGTGGTTTCTCATTGCATTCTATACGGTTTTGAATTTATAGTTTTCATTCTTCTACTATCCGAGGCAGGATACTTTACAATTCAACCAACAGTTTGGTGGCATAAAGATAGATATATATCTTCCCCTTGGGCATAAGTTAATTAATAAATAAAATATGTAAACAAATAAATAAAACACAACCTTTTACAGTTACATCAACCAAGTGCAGGCAACAATTCTACTCCGTCAGCTTCTTTTCTCGCACTTCCCGCCTGTGGAACTCCCTTCCCTATACTTGCTTTCTTGACGGCTACAACCTCCAGGCATTTAAATGCAATGTCAATTCCCATCTTTTATCTCCTTGACTTCACTCCTTTCTACATAACCCGTGCATCTTATTCTGTTCTTTTCTCGCTACTTTCACAACTGTCTTCATTCCGGTGTTCACATCCTTCTTTTGCTCTTTCTCTTTCACCCTATGTAGCTGGTTCGTCTTTTTCTTCACTCTCCTCCTGCCTAAAACTTTAACTCACTTATGTAGCCCCCTGCACATCAGTGGCAGTACCACTTTGCTTGAAGTGAAATGATTAAAAGAAAAGAAAAAACTAAAAACAATACGCAAAATCGGAATTTGCACTTGGCACGCTGATCTCTCGTTCTTTTTCTGTTTTTTTAATCATATCACCCCGAGCAAGGCCGTAACACCACTGATGCGCATGGGGCTACGTAAGAATGAAAAGATTGGAAAAGAGAAAGCCGGAAACCACATCCTAAACAGGGAACAAGGGATGAGCCTCTTCACCTGTTCAATAGACGTGGGAGGAGTATGAACCGGGCGATAGTTTAGTCTATCTACTCCAATTGAAAAAAGAAAAAGAAAAAAGAAACGAGTAAAAAGATTGGAAAAGAGAAAGCCGGAAACCACATCCTAAACAGGGAACAAGGGATGAGCCTCTTCGCCTGGCGATAGTTTTCTTGGATAAGTGTATTTTGAAGGGGAAACGACAGCAAAACCTGCTTATTACCACTGTGACCAGAAAAAGAATTATCTCGTCAAAGAATCAGTTTCTGTCACGACAATGATTCCGCAAATTACTTTCGTTAAACAAGAGGGACATTGTGAGGATTCTGACGAGAAATCATTAAACGTCTATGTTACAGCCCTGGTTTGGCATCCTCTGATATTCTTATTTTCTAACCTTAAAAAATATTTGGTCACTTTTTAACAAAATTATTGACATCAGAAAAGAATACTTTGACATATCAGTCAAAGCAGAGGTGATCCTAGGAAAACGAATATAATACTACGGAACTTTGAGGAGTAGATTGACCACTGCAGCCAATGAACAAGACCAATTTAAGAGCCCAGAGTATATTCCCGGCCCAAATTATATGGATTTATTTTAATATAATACTAACTCTGGATAGCTGTATGTAGCTTTATTTAGTTGAAAATATTACATGCCAGCGAAATAAGAGAAACACAAAGTTTATTAAGAACTAGAACAAAAAAGGAAATTGCAGAATATAGCACGTGTAAGGTACTCGGCTATGCTTGTCAAATTGGCCTTGTGCCAAACACAACCGAACATGTGTAAAATATCAGAAGGTTGTTGGTTTGATGTTGAACCGTGGAAGGATAAAATATTTCGTGTCTACATGAAAGTAAATTTTTTATTGATAGTATAGCGGGTTATCCATTCTTTTCCAGTTTATAGTGGAGAGTCCGTTCTAGTGAAGGGTAGTAGTATGTTGTTGAAGATTAACGGAATTTGGCCTTGTTGTAGATAGCCCACTATAAATCATAAAATGATTATAAGTCAAGAAAAGCAAATTGAGTTGAAAATTAGCATTTTATATATACGCATATCAATTAAGGTTTTTTTACAATTAAAGTAATACTTGAAGTATAGGTCCAACGGACGTTAAAATGTTCATGGCAATAAAATGCTGAAAGATAATTAATGCTTAGGAATGTGGGAGCGCTGTAAGTAAGAAATGTCTTTGATGTATTCGCTCCTTACGTCAGTAAGTAGTTTTGAGACAGTGAAAGATAAGAGGAGAGGAAAGGGAGGCTAGGATAGTAAGCCACTTGACTTAGGTCAAGAGGATACTGATTATACTCCTCTCTTTCTCGTCAGTCCGTGTGTGTCGGTCTGCGTTGGTCTGTCTGGTGGTGCTTTCTGTATCGGCTTTTTATATCATCTTTTTGGATAGCAGCAGATCATTTGGGAATTCATATCCGTATTTGATTCTGGGCTTCCTATTGGCCGATAAATAAAATTCGCGTAGGCTCGCGAACTGGAAATTTAATATTTAATTAATTTTTATTTTTCAACCGGAACATCTGCGCGAATCCAGCTGCGCAGCGTCGAGTTTTGGTCATTTTCCTTTTGGCTGTGTTTCTTACAATTTTCCTTGTTTCTAGGGAAGTTTTTCAATTTCTCGTACATTGCTTAGTTTTTTAATACCTCTTTCGCTATCCTATTTCAGATTTCAGTGCCATACACCATTAAATCTAAATAGATTAGTGACTTTTTTTTAATTGTAGATAATATGTTTGCTATTTTTGACGAAGACGAAACTAATTTTTCAATTGAGAAATAATCATGGATTTTCGTATTCTTTTAGTATTTTAGTTAAAAAATCGTTTAAGAATCTTAGAGAATTTACGAAAGAATGACTGACCCAAGTGACAAATATCACCGGATCCTTGTTGTTTTTTTCAATTTTCTCAAAATTTGACAGCCGGGCAAAACATAATAACCATGCTCACATAAAAATAAAACCACTTACAATAAAATACCTCATAAACCGCAAATCGTCTAAAAATGGTAAGTAATATTTATTTATTTTTATGACTTCGTGGTAATTTAAGACGAAGAATTTAAAAATTAGTGCTTTTCTGACGTGGATGACGAAAATGAAAGAAAAAATATTCCACTTTCTCGGGTTTCTTCCCTGCGTGGGATGTGAAAATACCACAAACATTTTTTCGGTGAAATAATTTTAGATATTATTCAATTAATATAAGACGATTTTGGGAAACTTTCAAAGTATTAGAAATTTTAAATCCAGAAAAATATTACTATAAAATTTACTGAATATACTTACTGGAATTAAATGACTCTAAATTATTTAAAATTAACAGCACCTTCCTAAGTATTATCAAAGACACCGAAATTGCTAATATCTAAACAATCTTCGTCCTTTCTCAGGTTTCTAATTCATTTTTTATTGACTCTAAATGGTTTTGGTAGTGTTTTCTGTATTTTAATAATCATATGCATTAATATTCATCTCCTTGGGCATGATGATAAACTGCATTCTGCAGCAAGGCGTCTTATAGGAAGTTTGGGGGTTTTGAGGAGCGTGGAATTGCTGTTGTTTCCAAGTTCACTCTGACCCGGGGTGGTAGCAGCCGTTAGGGTCCCAGCTATGGGCGAATAGTGAATCCCCCCAAACAAAAACAAAACAACATTAAAGTATAGTCTGAGTTTTAGTTTTGTTTAATGGCATATCAACACCTCTGTGGGTTACTTGATGCCAAAAAGGGTGGGGTTTTAGGGTATGGATCGCCTAACGAAGAGCAAGCTCACAACTCAGTTCTGGTGGACCTGGCGAGATAAACATACTAACGATAATACGACGTCAACGTGCTCCTTCTCAGATTATATCGGCTTGTCTGTTTTATACCGGGACTATAAGTTAGCCTTGGTTAGTTCATACGTCCGGATTAATTAGGCGCTCCATATTTTTAGCTTGGTTACACATGTAAGATTTGCTTACTAAATGTGATAATAAAAATAAACACATCGCATCTCTCCACTTGCTTGTAACCTACCATTCTAATAGAATTCCGCGCTAAAGCTGAAATGGTCAGTTTTCTTTTTTCTTTTTTTCAAATTTTCTACACTACCGGCCATAATTTATAGGCAACCCCAGTTATTTTTAAAAGAAATGTTGTATTTCTTACTATTTTTAGTATTTATTGCCAAATGAAAATAGAATGGTTCTTTTGTTATTACTACTTTGCAAAATTTTACAAGGCAAGGAAGCAAAGATGAACTCGTCCGAATCACTCTATATTTTCTTCATTCTTTTATCGATGAAACTGCAATATAGATAATTATCAAATATTTATAAATTCATTTGATGCACATGTTATTGTGCAGTATTAACAAAAGAACCATTCTATTTTCATTTACAATTATTCACTTGGCAATAAATACTAAAAAAATAATATGAAATACATCATTTTTTAAAACACTGGGGTGGCCTAATAATTATTAGTGTACATGCAATATATGAAAGCACGTGCGATATCATGCGCTCATTCACCTCCAATCGCACAGTTTCGGTGGCTAAGGTTGTACTGCCACCCCTTTTATGCAAATGAAAGTCAGATTTTCCACCAAATAAAGCTAGTAAGAGTTATTATTGTATTACAATAAATCCATATAATCTGTGTAGAGAATCTACTCTGGGCTCTTTAGTTGGTCGTCTTCATTGGCTGGAGTGGTTAGTCTACATCTCAAAGTTTCGTAATAGTAAATTGTTTTTTATTTCCTTGGACCACCTCTGCTTTCATTGGTATTTTAGTAATTCTGTTATGCGCTTGTCTCAAATTCCAATCAAATTTTGTCTAAAACGATGTTAGTTCATGCCTCCATTTTGACAAGGTTCACGCTGCACTAGGCACTTTTTTTTTAACTAGCGTAAACTTTAATTGATTACCTCGAAATACTGCTCCTATTCTATCAAACACTTTCCCATCTACCCAACCCTCACCCTTGGTATCCTTACTCATCTGTCACCTTCCTCCTGACATTCCCTATGTCTAACCACTCCTTCTCTTTACCTTCCCCTATGTAGCTCCATGCGCAATAGTGGCAGTGGAATGCCTTGCTTGGGGTGAGATGATTAAAAAAAAAAGTTGAATTTCTTGCATTTCCTTACGCGCAAATAGCTTTGGGAAAGATATTAATCCGTCTCTTCTCTCCAGTTAAATAACAGGAAAGATTGGGTTCTTGGGTTCTTGGCTGTCAACCAGTCCACCGCAGAAAGTAATGGCAACCTACTGCGAGATAATCTTCTGCTCAGTCAGTCATGTCTCTTTCGAGACATGATCACCTAAGCGTGTATCACGTATGGCACTTAACTAAATATTATTTACATTCAATGGGATCAATATCTTCATCTTTTTTGTTATAATCATAACGGTGTGCCCGCCAATCGTCTTAGCGGAGTTTGTTCATCCATGTCACCGTCAAAGAATTTTGAACCCTTTATTTAATCTGTGGAGATTTTTCTCTTTCCGCTGCCCATGATTAATGATATCTCGTCTTTTTTAAAATTTTTTTATTATTATTTAGTTTCACTGAGATATGCGTTGTGGTGCAGTGGATAACGGCTCGAAACGAGAAATCGAGGAACCGAGTTCGAATTCCAGTTAAATTCATTGCATTCACTTACGCGCAAATACCCTTCGGAAACGTATTAATCCGTCTCTTTCTTCCAGTTATGGATTAAATAACAGGACAGATTGGGTTCGATAGCTTTGGCTGGCACCCAGTCTACCGCAGAAAGCAATGGCAACCTACTGTGGGATAATATTCTGCCCACTCAGTCATGTCTCTTTCGAGACATGATCGCCCAAGCGTGTTTCACGTATGGCACTTAACTGACTGACTGAGTTCAAGCAGGTACAGAAATTTATATACCTGCGAAGTGTTCTAACAGAAGACGGAAATTGCGACACCGAAAGTTTAATTGTATGGTCAAGGATGCATTTCAGAAGCTGAGTAGAGTATTGAGTGACGGGAAAATTTTGCTGGAAACGAAAAACGGTGTACTGGATTGCTATGGGATGTCTGTTCTACAATACAGCAAAGTATGCTGGACAGTTTCATCAAAGATGAAGAAGAGACTTAAAACAACCGAAATGTGGTTCTATAGAAGTATTATGAGAATACTTTGGACCAAATATGTGAGCAAAGATGAGGTTATAGGAAGGATGGAAAATAAAAGGAAACTAAAACTTAACATCAGAAAAAGGCAGATGAAGTTCCTGGGACAGGTACTGAGGAAAGAGAGCTTAGAGAATCTCATACTCACAGGTCAGATATAGAGAAAGATGTATTTTATGTTAAAATTCGCCTAATATAAGGCTCGAGTGGCGATCAAGGTAAAGCGTTACTTTTAAAATGTTAACTATAAATGATATATGTGAAATGAATGAAAGACGAGGTGGTAGGAAACGAAAAATATGAGGACGAAGGTGTTTTGTTAGTTGTTTTTGTTTAGCCGCATATCACACCTATGGGAAACCTCGATGTGATGTTATGATTAGAAAGCTTATCTCATTAGAATCATTACAATTGAGTAGTAAGTTCAATACTCACTGGGTACCTAAACTGTTGGCCTTGCTCCTCATCTAAGCTGGGCTTAGACAATCGCCATATGAACATATATGGGTCATTTAATGCCGAAATTTAAATATTTTGTACGCATTTTTTTATTTGTTTTAGAGATAACAACGCTTTAATTATACACTATTTACTAATTAACCCATAGTTGGGGAGAAGAAGAGAATTCATACTTTTCTCGACGGTATTTGCGCGTAAATGAATATAACGAATCCATTACATTCACTTATGTGATAATACAATTGGGTAAATAGCAGGACAGACTGGGTTCTGTAGCCTTGGTTGGCAACCAGTCTAGGATAAAATAAACTCTGAATTCAAAACAAACTGGAGAAAGTTTAGGTTCCGTCAGTCTCTAGTACCCATAGAAACACTACCTCTACTGCAGTACATACGACTTTACTGAGTCACGTGATATCTGGATCTGAAATACAACGAACCCAACAAGAAATTGAAACTTAGCTCTCTGATTAACAATTTTGAGTCACTATCAATTACACTACCTGCAGATCAAAGCTTACAGCATCTGCTATTCCAAAGTTGTCACCCATCTAAGTATTGATCAGGTTCAACTTTGCTTAACTTCTGCGATCGGACGTAATATGGTGTTTCAACGTGATATGGCTATAAGACAAAATAAGTTGAATAAATAATGACTCTTAATTTGAAAAGTAGTATCCAGGGAGGCACCTATCAAGAAGTATCTTCAACGAGGGCGAAAAAAGTTGTCTTACATTTAATTGGAGAGATGTGGGTGATTTAACTCTGTGGAAGTATACTTAATTGTAAATGTCTGAACTGGTGGAGTTGAAGAATGGAGCTCTTCTGAACATGAGTAATTAAAATAGCACTAGTGTGACAAGTTTCCAATTTTGTCTGTAGAGAAAGAGATCGCAGAATCACTTTCACAAAATCGGGTAAATATTTTTCGAATTCTATCAATAGAAAAATAAGATTAAAGTGCTCCAACACAACTATGACAGGAATATTCAATGTTTGACTTTATTTGACTCTAAAACTGCAACAATGTCAAAATGCGATTCAGGTCTTAGTTTGAAATGCTGTTAGTGGAATTGTCCTTAATTTTTTTTTTTTTTTTTATAAGCGTTTCACCCCGAGCAAGGCATGTCACTGCCACTACTGTGCAGGGGGCTACGTAGAGTGGAGAAAGGCTGATTAAATATAGGAAATAACAGAGGGTGGGTGATAGGCGGGTGAGGATACCGAGAATGAGGGTTGGGTAGATGAGAGTGTTGTGAGAATAGTTGGGAGATAGTGTGATAGGAGGTGTCTATTGACCCTACATTTAAACACCTGGAGATTGTAACTGTCGGGAAAGCAGACTTGTGGAAGGGAGTTCCACAGGCGGGAAGCGCGAGAAAAGAAGCTGTTGGAGTAGAATTTACGGTTACATCTTATTTGTTTAACTGTAAAAGGGTGGGACCTAGTTGCTAATCTAGTATCTCGTGTAAATTCGTGCTTAGGCGGCACCAGTGATCTAAGCTCATCGGAGCAGAAGCCATGGAAGTACTTGTAGAAGAGGCACAGGGAAGCTACATCACGCCGGTGTGAGAGCGGCTGCAGCCGGTCTGCCAAGTCAGTATCAACCACGTTACAGATCCTCCTTTGTATTTTGTCAAGAAGCCCAAGGAGAGCAGCAGGGACACCCGACCAGATATGGCAGCAATATTCAATACACGGGCGGATGGTAGATTTGTATATGTGCAGAATAGTTTCAGGTGGGAAAAATTTCCGGGCCCTGCACAGAGAGCCGACTTTCATAGCAGCAGATTTGGCAATGGATTCAATATAGTCATTCCATTTGAGGTCCGCCGAGAGTGTAAGGCCAAGGAGGCGTAGTATTTTACTCTCTGGGAGGCTAGCCTGTCCCATGCTAATGGGAGGTAGATGCGATTGTCTATGGTGGTTAGTTGATAACAGCTTTGTTTTGGAGGCATTGAAATTTACCAACCATTTCCTACCCCAGCTCACTCCGGATTGGAGGTCCCTTTCAAGTGCGGCAGCGAGGTTCACTTTGTCGTCCAGAAAAGCTTAATGGTCATTCAAAGTAGAGGGTTAAAATTGAAACGGTAATGGTTAATGAGCTATGAGGTACAAGTAGAAAAGTATGTGGTAAAAAGTGAAGATTACGAGTATAAAGAAAATAATTAATAATTGTCTCTTAACTTGAAAAGATTAAGGTTGTAGGGAAGCAACTACGTGATAGTTTACTTCACAAAGTAGCAATTATTATACCAAATCTGTCTAATTGGTTCTTCTTTACATTTGAATCATGAAGGAAATAAGAGTGATTCGACTCTATGGAAGTAGTATGACAGGTCCTAGTTGTAAAGGTCTGAATTGCTACAACAAAAGAATGAAACTCATTTTAACATTTGCCATAAAAGAAGCGATATATTAGCGATGTGTTTACAACGTTGGAACTGTGGAGAGATTCTACTTTCACAAAAACAGACAAAAAACATTTGGACTTTGTCAAGGCTGGAAGAGGAAGATTGTGTAGCCCAAATATGACAACGGTGCTCATGAGTCAAAGAGTAATGTAGTGCACGGGGAGTTAGAATAAGCTGACTATTTCCCAGCAGTTATAGCAATGTATTGTATATATGACTCTCACTTGAGGACTCTAGAGAATTCGTCGTTCAATTAACTCACACTTGAGATCCATAGAGGATTTGCTGTTCAATTGACTCACATGAGGTCTCTAGAAAATTCGCCGTTCAGTTGATTAAGACTTGAGATCTTCATGGAATTCTTTGTTCAATTGGCTCACATTGAACGGCAAATTCTCTAAGAATTGAGATTCTTAGAGAATTTGCCGTTCAATTGACTCACACGTGGTTTCTAGAAAATTTGTCGTTCAGTTGATTTACACTTGAGATCCCTAGAGAATTCTTGGTTCAATTGACTCACACTTGACATCCATAGAGTTTGTCGTTCAATTGACTCACACGAGGTCTCTAGAGAATTCTTCGTTCAATTGACTCACACTTGAGATCCCTAGAGAGTTTATCGTTCAATTGACTCACACGAGGTCTCTAGAGAATTCTTCGTTCAATTGACTCACACTTGAGATCCATAGAGGATTTGTCGTTCAATTGACTCACACGAGGTCTCTAGAGAATTCGCTGTTCAACCTTGTAACACTTGAAGTCTTTTGAGAATTCTTAGTTCAGTTGATTCACGCAAGGTCTCTAGATGATTCGTTCTTCAATTGATTTACAGTTGAGATCCCTAGAGGATTTGTCGTTCAATTGACTCACACGAGGTCTTTAGAGAATTCGCTGTTCAACCTTGTAACACATGAAGTCTTTTGAGAATTCTTAGTTCAATTGACTCTCACAAGGTCTCTAGATGATTCGTTCTTCAATTGATTTACAGTTGAGATCCCTAGAGGATTTGTCGTTCAATTGACTCACACGAGGTCTCTAGAGAATTCTTCGTTCAATTGACTCACACTTGAGATCCATAGAGGATTTGACGTTCAATTGACTCACACGAGGTCTCTAGAGAATTCGCTGTTCAACCTTGTAACACTTGAAGTCTTTTGAGAATTCTTAGTTCAATTGACTCCCACAATGTCTCTAGATGATTCGTTCTTCAATTGATTTACAGTTGAGATCCCTAGAGGATTTGTCATTCAATTGACTCACACGAGGTCTCTAGAGAATTCGCTGTTCAACCTTGTAACACTTGAAGTCTTTTGAGAATTCTTAGTTCAACTGACTCCCACAATGTCTCTAGATGATTCGTTCTTAAATTAATTTACAGTTGAGATCCCTAGAGGATTTGTCGTTCAATTGACTCACACGAGGTCTCTAGAGAATTCGCTGTTCAACCTTGTAACACTTGAAGTCTTTTGAGAATTCTTAGTTCAATTGACTCCCACAATGTCTCTAGATGATTCGTTCTTCAATTGATTTACAGTTGAGATCCCTAGAGGATTTGTCATTCAATTGACTCACACGAGGTCTCTAGAGAATTCGCTGTTCAACCTTGTAACACTTGAAGTCTTTTGAGAATTCTTAGTTCAACTGACTCCCACAATGTCTCTAGATGATTCGTTCTTAAATTGATTTACAGTTGAGATCCCTAGAGGATTTGTCGTTCAATTGACTCACACGAGGTCTCTAGAGAATTCGCTGTTCAACCTTGTAACACTTGAAGTCTTTTGAGAATTCTTAGTTCAATTGACTCTCACAAGGTCTCTAGATGATTCGTTCTTCAATTGATTTACAGTTGAGATCCCTAGAGGATTTGTCGTTCAATTGACTCACACGAGGTCTCTAGAGAATTCTTCGTTCAATTGACTCACACTTGAGATCCATAGAGGATTTGTCGTTCAATTGACTCACACGAGGTCTCTAGAGAATTCGCTGTTCAACCTTGTAACACTTGAAGTCTTTTGAGAATTCTTAGTTCAGTTGATTCCCGCAAGGTCTCTAGATGATTCGTTCTTCAATTGATTTACAGTTGAGATCCCTAGAGGATTTGTCGTTCAATTGACTCACACGAGGTCTTTAGAGAATTCGCTGTTCAACCTTGTAACACATGAAGTCTTTTGAGAATTCTTAGTTCAATTGACTCTCACAAGGTCTCTAGATGATTCGTTCTTCAATTGATTTACAGTTGAGATCCCTAGAGGATTTGTCGTTCAATTGACTCACACGAGGTCTCTAGAGAATTCTTCGTTCAATTGACTCACACTTGAGATCCATAGAGGATTTGTCGTTCAATTGACTCACACGAGGTCTCTAGAGAATTCGCTGTTCAACCTTGTAACACTTGAAGTCTTTTGAGAATTCTTAGTTCAATTGACTCGCACAATGTCTCTAGATGATTCGTTCTTCAATTGATTTACAGTTGAGATCCCTAGAGGATTTGTCATTCAATTGACTCACACGAGGTCTCTAGAGAATTCGCTGTTCAACCTTGTAACATTTGAAGTCTTTTGAGAATTCTTAGTTCAACTGACTCCCACAATGTCTCTAGATGATACTTTCTTCAATTGATTTACAGTTGAGATCCCTAGAGGATTTGTCATTCAATTGACTCACACGAGGTCTCTAGAGAATTCGCTGTTCAACCTTGTAACACTTGAAGTCTTTTGAGAATTCTTAGTTCAACTGACTCCCACAATGTCTCTAGATGATTCGTTCTTAAATTGATTTACAGTTGAGATCCCTAGAGGATTTGTCGTTCAATTGACTCACACGAGGTCTCTAGAGAATTCGCTGTTCAACCTAGTAACACTTGAAGTCTTTTGAGAATTCTTAGTTCAACTGACTCCCACAATGTCTCTAGATGAGTCGTTCTTCAATTGATTTACAGTTGAGATCCCTAGAGGATTTGTCGTTCAATTGACTCACACGAGGTCTCTAGAGAATTCTTCGTTCAATTGACTCACACTTGAGATCCATAGAGGATTTGTCGTTCAATTGACTCACACGAGGTCTCTAGAGAATTCGCTGTTCAACCTTGTAACACTTGAAGTCTTTTGAGAATTCTTAGTTCAATTGATTCCCACAATGTCTCTAGATGATTCGTTCTTCAATTGATTTACAGTTGAGATCCCTAGAGGATTTGTCGTTCAATTGACTCACACGAGGTCTCTAGAGAATTCGCTGTTCAACCTTGTAACACTTGAAGTCTTTTGAGAATTCTTAGTTCAATTGACTCCCACAATGTCTCTAGATGATTCGTTCTTCAATTGATTTACAGTTGAGATCCCTAGAGGATTTGTCGTTCAATTGACTCACACGAGGTCTCTAGAGAATTCTTCGTTCAATTGACTCACACTTGAGATCCCTAGAGGATTTGTCGTTCAATTGACTCACACGAGGTCTCTAGAGAATTCGCTGTTCAACCTTGTAACACTTGAAGTCTTTTGAGAATTCTTAGTTCAATTGACTCCCACAATGTCTCTAGATGATTCGTTCTTCAATTGAGTTACAGTTGAGATCCCTAGAGGATTTGTCGTTCAATTGACTCACACGAGGTCTTTAGAGAATTCGCTGTTCAAACTTGTAACACATGAAGTCTTTTGAGAATTCTTAGTTCAATTGACTCTCACAAGGTCTCTAGATGATTCGTTCTTCAATTGATTTACAGTTGAGATCCCTAGAGGATTTGTCGTTCAATTGACTCACACGAGGTCTCTAGAGAATTCTTCGTTCAATTGACTCACACTTGAGATCCATAGAGGATTTGTCGTTCAATTGACTCACACGAGGTCTCTAGAGAATTCGCTGTTCAACCTTGTAACACTTGAAGTCTTTTGAGAATTCTTAGTTCAATTGACTCGCACAATGTCTCTAGATGATTCGTTCTTCAATTGATTTACAGTTGAGATCCCTAGAGGATTTGTCATTCAATTGACTCACACGAGGTCTCTAGAGAATTCGCTGTTCAACCTTGTAACATTTGAAGTCTTTTGAGAATTCTTAGTTCAACTGACTCCCACAATGTCTCTAGATGATATTTTTTTCAATTGATTTACAGTTGAGATCCCTAGAGGATTTGTCATTCAATTGACTCACACGAGGTCTCTAGAGAATTCGCTGTTCAACCTTGTAACACTTGAAGTCTTTTGAGAATTCTTAGTTCAACTGACTCCCACAATGTCTCTAGATGATTCGTTCTTAAATTGATTTACAGTTGAGATCCCTAGAGGATTTGTCGTTCAATTGACTCACACGAGGTCTCTAGAGAATTCGCTGTTCAACCTTGTAACACTTGAAGTCTTTTGAGAATTCTTAGTTCAATTGACTCTCACAAGGTCTCTAGATGATTCGTTCTTCAATTGATTTACAGTTGAGATCCCTAGAGGATTTGTCGTTCAATTGACTCACACGAGGTCTCTAGAGAATTCGCTGTTCAACCTTGTAACATTTGAAGTCTTTTGAGAATTCTTAGTTCAACTGACTCCCACAATGTCTCTAGATGATATTTTTTTCAATTGATTTACAGTTGAGATCCCTAGAGGATTTGTCATTCAATTGACTCACACGAGGTCTCTAGAGAATTCGCTGTTCAACCTTGTAACACTTGAAGTCTTTTGAGAATTCTTAGTTCAACTGACTCCCACAATGTCTCTAGATGATTCGTTCTTAAATTAATTTACAGTTGAGATCCCTAGAGGATTTGTCGTTCAATTGACTCACACGAGGTCTCTAGAGAATTCGCTGTTCAACCTTGTAACACTTGAAGTCTTTTGAGAATTCTTAGTTCAATTGACTCCCACAATGTCTCTAGATGATTCGTTCTTCAATTGATTTACAGTTGAGATCCCTAGAGGATTTGTCATTCAATTGACTCACACGAGGTCTCTAGAGAATTCGCTGTTCAACCTTGTAACACTTGAAGTCTTTTGAGAATTCTTAGTTCAACTGACTCCCACAATGTCTCTAGATGATTCGTTCTTAAATTGATTTACAGTTGAGATCCCTAGAGGATTTGTCGTTCAATTGACTCACACGAGGTCTCTAGAGAATTCGCTGTTCAACCTTGTAACACTTGAAGTCTTTTGAGAATTCTTAGTTCAACTGACTCCCACAATGTCTCTAGATGATTCGTTCTTAAATTGATTTACAGTTGAGATCCCTAGAGGATTTGTCGTTCAATTGACTCACACGAGGTCTCTAGAGAATTCGCTGTTCAACCTTGTAACACTTGAAGTCTTTTGAGAATTCTTAGTTCAATTGACTCTCACAAGGTCTCTAGATGATTCGTTCTTCAATTGATTTACAGTTGAGATCCCTAGAGGATTTGTCGTTCAATTGACTCACACGAGGTCTCTAGAGAATTCGCTGTTCAACCTTGTAACACTTGAAGTCTTTTGAGAATTCTTAGTTCAATTGACTCCCACAATGTCTCTAGATGATTCGTTCTTCAATGGATTTACAGTTGAGATCCCTAGAGGATTTGTCGTTCAATTGACTCACACGAGGTCTCTAGAGAATTCTTCGTTCAATTGACTCACACTTGAGATCCATAGAGGATTTGTCGTTCAATTGACTCACACGAGGTCTCTAGAGAATTCGCTGTTCAACCTTGTAACACTTGAAGTCTTTTGAGAATTCTTAGTTCAATTGACTCCCACAATGTCTCTAGATGATTCGTTCTTCAATTGATTTACAGTTGAGATCCCTAGAGGATTTGTCGTTCAATTGACTCACACGAGGTCTCTAGAGAATTCTTCGTTCAATTGACTCACACTTGAGATCCATAGAGGATTTGTCGTTCAATTGACTCACACGAGGTCTCTAGAGAATTCGCTGTTCAACCTCGTAACACTTGAAGTCTTTTGAGAATTCTTAGTTCAATTGACTCCCACAATGTCTCTAGATGATTCGTTCTTCAATTGATTTACAGTTGAGATCCCTAGAGGATTTGTCGTTCAATTGACTCACACGAGGTCTCTAGAGAATTCGCCGTTCAGTTGGTTAAAACACTTAAGTTCTCTAAAGAACTCGTCGTTCAGTGCATATAACTTCCTAAAGAATGTAACTTTTTATTGTGACGAAAGAAAGAGCCTTTGAACTCTGATAATAAAATGGTACAAAGTTTGTGTTTTATGGTGTTGAATATTAAATGTTAGATTATTTCACCCTGATCAGCTATTAGAGCTCGATCAGATTAGTGATCAGCTGAAACCATTTTGCGTCCCTAAACAATTGTACTATATGTTTGGATGTTCACTAACAATGTTAAAATACCCCTAAACATATATTAATAAAAAGTAGTCATATGGTTAGGCCGAGGAGGGAAACTTAAAAGGGGTGTCTGTATTGATCTTACGCTTCCAGGTGACTGGTCATTGGCAATGACTTTTACAAATCTACCAGAGAGAAACTTCCCGTTTATAGAACTCACCCCCTTTTACTTGCTTCTTTGATACCTACAACCTCCAAAAGTTTAAATGCAACGTCAATTGCCATATTCTATTACCTTGAAACCCATCCATCTCTTATGGTTATAATCATCCATGGTGATGGAAGGCAGAAAGGCATTTTTCTTTTTCAGAATAAAATCTGCCATCGTGAGACTCCACAAACCAAAAAAAAAGAAAAAAAAAAAGAAAATTTACATGGTGCAAATCTCATTAAATATAGATTCAGTATCTTCAATATTAGACACCTTCTGATGGTTGCTTTCATGGCAAATCAACCTCGGTGGGTCATTTATTGCCAACTAAATTTTATTTATTTATTGCTGGTAATATTTTTTTTTTTTTTTTATAAGCGTTTCACCCCGAGCAAGGCATGTCACTGCCACTACTGTGCAGAGGGCTACGTAGAGTGGAGAAAGGCTGGTTAAATATAGGAAATAACAGAGGGTGGGTGATAGGCGGGTGAGGATACCGAGAATGAGGGTTGGGTAGATGAGAGTGTTGTGAGAATAGTTGGGAGTTAGTGTGATAGGAGGTGTCTATTGACCCTACATTTAAACACCTGGAGATTGTAACTGTCGGGAAAGCAGACTTGTGGAAGGGAGTTCCACAGGCGGGAAGCGCGAGAAAAGAAGCTGTTGGAGTAGAATTTACGGTTACATCTTATTTGTTTAACTGTAAAAGGGTGGGACCTAGTTGCTAATCTAGTATCTCGTGTAAATTCGTGCTTGGGCGGCACCAGTGATCTAAGCTCATCGGAGCAGAAGCCATGAAAGTACTTGTAGAAGAGGCACAGGGAAGCTACATCACGCCGGTGTGAGAGCGGCTGCAGCCGGTCTGCCAAGTCAGTATCAACCACGTTACTGATCCTCCTTTGTATTTTGTCAAGAAGCCCAAGGAGAGCAGCAGGGGCACCCGACCAGATATGGCAGCAATATTCAATACACGGGCGGATGGTAGATTTGTATATGTGCAGAATAGTTTCAGGTGGGAAAAATTTCCGGGCCCTGCACAGAGAGCCGACTTTCATAGCAGCAGATTTGGCAATGGATTCAATATAGTCATTCCATTTGAGGTCCGCCGAGAGTGTAAGGCCAAGGAGGCGTAGTATTTTACTCTCTGGGAGGCTAGCCTGTCCCATGCTAATGGGTGGTAGATGCGATAGTCTATGGTGGTTAGTTGATAACAGCTTTGTTTTGGAGGCATTGAAATTTACCAGCCCTTCCCTACCCTCTTGACTTTTTGTTTTGGGGGTTGTGAAGGTAAGAGCAAAGAGCTGTTTTGTTCCTTCGTGATATTGCAGTGACTTTGTATCTTGGACATACTGATTTCCGGCCCGAGTTTATAGCTCGGGCTCGCGTAAAGTAGCGTTTTCAACGCGAAACACCGGAAAGAGGTTGTCCGGTGTTCGGCCACTTTGTGGCAATGGCCTCTAATGGGCCGGATGAGGTCGTTCCTCCCACCATGGCGTCGGTGGGAGGGAAGGAGGGTGACTGGCAGCTACCGCCACGGGAGTCACCCTCCTTACTAGTACCAGTAGAAGAATCAGCAGCAGGACCCGTACCGGCTGCAGTGCCAGCTCCTGGATCCCCCAAACCATCTACCTCTGGGTGGACAGGGGGAAAAATTACCGAAAAAAATGAAGACTATTATGAAAAGATGAAGGCCAAGTACGAGGAATATATCAAAGGCACAGAGCTAGTCTCAGTGCCGGACCAGTTGGCGGAAATAGAGAAAAGGATCATTACTTTGATAACTAAAGATATCAAAACTCACAAGATGATCGGAGTGCCAAGAGACACATTTGAAGATGCTATCAAGGCACTGAACATCAAGGCTAGGGCCGTGGCGAGGAGGAGCAATGCCATATGGGACGTCCTGCTGGGCACCCCCGAAGAGGCTAAGCGTATGGTCGGATTGGTGCTGGAGACAAAAACTCTCCAGTTCCTGACTGAGTACATGGGTGCCCGTAAGGTCAAAATAACACTGCATGGCGTCCCTATGGACATTGCAGAAGACCACGTGGGCGCTTTCTTTGCTAATTATGGAAAAGTAGCCGCGGTCTCCTCGCTGCGGTCGAAGGCCGGGTTTATCACTGGTGACATGGTCCTGCAGGCGACTCTGTCAAAGGAGAACATTGATAAAATACCCAACGTCCTTACCTGCAGGGGCCGCAACATCTTTGTCATCGTGGAAGGCAGGAAGCCGTGCTGTTGGGTCTGTGGGGCGGCGGAACATGTCGCTAAAACGTGTCCGACTAAGAATCCGCCCCCAAAGGCCCAACCAGCCAAACAACAGCAACCTGTGAAAGAAGCAGCTAAGCCAAGCCCACCAGCACCAGCTCCGGCAGCCGGCAAGGAGGGTGATTGGCAGGTGGTGGCGAGGAAAAAAGCAAAAACGCCTTCTCCGGCCAAGGGGCCGGTCAAGGCTCCATCGCCTGTCAAAACACCTGCCAAAACACCCCCAAAACAAAAGGAACCTACTCCCATAAAATCACCCACCAAACAAGGGAAGGAAAGAGCCCTCTCCCCGAAAAAGGATGTGGGGGAACCAATGGAGGTAGGGAGAGCGTCATCCCTGAAGCGCGGAAGAGAGGCGGAAGATGAGCAACAGGACGGCATAAAAAGCAGAAGGAGGAGCAGGAGCTCCGAAAGAAGGAAATATAGGGACAAGTGCGCGTCTGTACCGGTCTCTCCGGTCAGGCACACGTATGCCGATAAAGCTAGAAGCCTACCTTCTTCCCCGCGCAAAGCTTCCCAGTCCCCAACCTTTAATTTGATCCCTTTAAAAAAACAGATGCCTGTAACACCCTCTCCCTCCCCTTCTCCTATTCCCACTCCCTCTCGGGCAAAAAAAAAGAAAGCCCTCCCTCAAGGTGATGCACTGTTGAAGGTGGACGAAGGTATTGTGGAGGAGTGGTCCTCGCAGAGGAGAAAGCTCCTGAAGCCGCTCCTCAAACTAACTAAAGTTAAAGGACTTTCTACAGAAGAGCCAACAAACTTTCCCCAGGCCCCAGGAATAATTACCCTCGTTAGAAACACCGGGGGTAACCTGAGGGTCTGGGACCATATTGAAGAGGCCAAATTACACTATCCTAAAATAAGGATGGTCACTATGAACACACCTGAGCTCAAAAAAATGGGCAAAAATTGTTCGGGGAGGTTCCCGGTTATTCTCCACCCATGCTTATATAGGGTGGTAAAACTAACATATCCCACCGACGTCGGCGGGATTGTCCTAGACGGGCGGATTACGTCCGACATTGGTACAGGGTCCCTAGGACAGTCCGTCGGGGTCCCCTCTGCCCGAGATTTCTACCCCGTATGCGACTAGAGCCTTGTTGCATGTTTCTTTGTTTTTTCGTTTCAGGTTTAAAAGATGTCTATTAAGATAGCCAGCTTGAATGCGAAGGGCCTGAGGGATCGGGGTAAGGCGGCTCGCCTGCTTCGTGACCTCTTGTCCTTCGGCGTGGATGTGGCCGCGATCCAAGAGACTCACTTTGTTTGCGAAGTCGACTCTTGTGTGCTGTCTAACGACTTTGTCGTCTATTCAGCATATGGGAGCCGGCAAGCCAGAGGTGTTTCTTTGCTGGTCAAGCGTACCCTGGACGCGAAGGTTGACCTTGTCCATGTCGGTGCCGAGGGCCGGCTGATCGTGGCCGATATTGCAGTGAAAAGCAAATTGTTCCGGCTGATTGTGGTTTATGCGCCCAATAAGCAAGGTGAGCGTGTCTCTTTCTTTCGGCTGTTGGAGCCCTTTATGGTGCATTCAACACGGCTAATCTTAGTTGGGGACTGGAATGCCATCCTAACCCCCAAATGGGATAGAGGGAGGGGCGCTAGCGGGAGGAATGATGATCGTAGCCTGGTTGATCTGATCGACGAATTTGGTCTCGTCGATAGATACCGGGTCGATCATCCGGATGGGAGTATGTGGACGTGGGCGCTTAATTGGCCTTCTACCCGGGTATCTGCGTACCTGGATAGGATGTTAGTGAGAGTGGCCGACATAGACTTCTTAGAATGTCCAACGTTCCACTGGCTAGGCTACACGGACCACAAACTCGTTTGTGCCCGTGTGGTGTTAGACTTTAGGCCTAGGTTGGCTGGTTATTGGAAGTTCAATCAGTCCTTACTGGACAGGCGGGACTTTCGTGACCAGCTGACAAGACTAGTTCAGCGGGCGTTAATTGGGCGAGTCATTGGGAATAAGTGGTGGGTTAACCTTAAGGACTCCATTAGGTCTTTCGCCACCAAATATAGCCAGCGGCTCAAACTAGATAAGGCTGCGGAGGCAAAGACACTTAGTGCTAATTTCGCCCGGGCGGAGGCTGGTGGGGATCCCCTAGAGATAGCCTTAGCCAGGGAGGCCCTGAGGCGCACGACTAGCGAGCGCTATATGGGTCAGGTAATTAGAGCTAAGTTAAGCAAGATGTCTTCCGAAGCTGTGAACATGGGCGCAGAACTGCGCAAGGAAGAAATTCGTCGGGCCGGCGATCGGTACATTCGAGAAGTGCGCGACCCGGAGGGGCATCTCCTTCGGTCCACCGACGACATGTGCGAGGCGTTCCGGCAGCATTTCGAACACCGGTTTACCAAGGAGCCTGGTCTCCGTGACGAGGAGTTTCGCAGCTATTTGGCTGACTTTCCCCGGCTTTTGCCGGCTGAAGCGGCTAGCTGCGAAGGGGAGATTACGGAGGACGAAGTCTACGCGGCTTTGAAGAAGACCGGCAGTGGCAAGTCGCCAGGTTTGGATGGTTTGCCCTATGAATTGTACTTGAGGATGTCGCACCTTTTTGTCCCGCTCTTGACTGTCGTGTTCAACCACTGGTTTCGGCAGGGGTCCATCCCCGGTCGGATCACCAGGGGCGTGATCACGCTGTTGGGAAAAGGCAAGAAGGTTGGGCGGGGATTAGATGATTACAGGCCCATAACTCTGCTAAACACAGAGTTAAAGATTTTGGCCAAGATCCTGACGAATCGCTTGCAGCTAGTTGCCGAGTCTCTGTTGGAACCGGATCAGACTTGTTCTGTGAAGGGACGAACAATTCAGAGCAACCTGCACTTGATTCGCACGATCGTAGAGGGTGTAGAAGACGACGAAGAGGCCGCGCTGATCAATTTGGATCAGTCCAAGGCATTTGATAGGATTGACCATGGCTACCTGGCTGCTGTCCTGCAGGCCGCCGGATTCAAACCCGACTTCAGCCGCTGGATTAGCCTTCTGTATCGCTCCCCCAAGGCTGTGGTACAGGTGAACGGGAAGCTGTCGAGCGCTTTCGCGCTGTCTAGGTCGGTCCGACAGGGTTGTCCACTGTCGCCTCTCCTTTACGTCCTGGCGTTGGAGCCTCTCCTTCGCCGGCTAAGGGACGAGACGTGCAGTCCGGTCCTGCGTGGAATTGCTGTCCCTGGAGGAGCTCGAGCCAGGGTTTCCGCGTACGCCGATGACGTAACGACCTTTGTGTCCTCCCGCAGGGACATAAGGGCGGTACAGAAGGCGCTTGAACGGTACGAACAGGTAACAGGGGCCAGAATTAACCGCGACAAGTCGTCCGGCTTGCGGTTAGGTGCCTGGAAGGGTGTTTCCCTCCCGGGGCCCTTCGACTGGACGGACGGGCCGGTCAAGCTCCTCGGAGTTTGGTTCGGTCCGGACTTACAGTTGGAGAAAAACTGGTCAGAAGTACAGGCAAAGGTCGGCGCGTCGGTCGAGATTTGGCGTCGACGGAGTCTCTCCGTGAAGGGTCTGGCGGAGGTGTGTAATACATACCTCTTTCCCAGAATGCTTTACCGGCTGTCTGTACTTCCCCTTTGTGACGATCATGAGAAGGCGCTCGAGCGTTTGCTATTCTCCTGTCTTTGGAGAGGACGCAAACACATGGTCGACAAAGGAGTCTGTTGCCTCCGTCCGTGTCAAGGGGGTCTGGGGATGCCACACTTGAGGAGCCACGTGCTCGCTTCGAGGTTGGCATTCCTCAGGCGCGCGTTGGAGGAAGATCGGTTGCTCGCGGGGGTAGTGAGGGACATGTTCCCTAGCCTCACTATCACTCCCCCGCTCCTAAGGACTAGCAATAGGCCTTGGGGGCGGCCGAAATTCCTGCTCGAATGTCTGACGGCCCTTCGGGCCATTCCATGGTCCAGTGACCTTTCACGGCCTAGGAGAATCTTCTATCGGGGATTAGTGGAGGGCGCCGTGAAGGATGAACTGTGGAGTAAGCTCGGCATGTCGAGAGAGGAGTATCGCTCTCATTGGTCTTGGGCGCCAGGTGCGGATTGGCTCAACAACTCTGAGTTTTCTCTGACCTGGCGATTGGCTCGGAATGGTTTGTCTCTCAACGACAAGCGTTTCGCAATGGGCCTGGCGGATTTGCCAGATTGTGAACGTTGCGTCCTTGGAATTAAGGAGACGTCTGCGCACGCCTTCTTCCATTGTTCGCGCGTTCGCCCGTTGTGGGCGCGTGTTGGCGAGTTGACTGCTCGTATCGCGCCGCGGGAGCTTGTGCTCATTGATCGCGCATACGCTGTGGACAATGTGTCGCCCCCGTACTCTGGAGTGAAGCGGATGGTGTTTCTGTCGCTACTGGCCACGGCTAGAATGGTGATTTGGATGACGCGTCTGGAGGAAGTCTTGCGGGGAGGTCGTCTTTCGGATCAGGATCTAATCCGATATTTTGAGCACCAGCTCAAAATTAAGATTAGAACTGAACGGAAACGGCTGCACCCGACAGAGTTCAGCGAAAGGTGGGTATATGCAGCGAGCCTGGTTCGCGTGACCGGGGCTAGCCTTGATTTTCTCTTTTAGATCTGCTAGTTGCATCGGGGTGGATTCCTTTGGAACCCCGCCCGTGATTAAGGTAGAAGTCTCTTTTGTGCCTAGTTAATGTGAGTGAATGTGTTTGTCCTGGCCTGTTCCCGGCTTCATTGCTTTTGTTATGATCCAGTTCGAGATTCCCATTGTCCAAGTATTATTTTGTCCCGTTTTCACTCTCGGCTGGGTCAGCCTTATACATTCTCCAGTCCAATTTATTTTTGCCCCCTGCTTATCCATTCCCCTTAGAAAGAGAGCTGCTTGATTTTGTCCTTTTTTAAGGCAGAATACAGTGGCCTCTTTAATTATGTGGGTGTGTTTGGGTCTTACTAACATTGTGTATATATATTCATTTGAAATTGTCTTTTGTTTTGGGGATTTTTTGTTTCTTCATTCCCCCTTCCCATCATGTCATTTCATGAATAAAGTTTTAAATTTATTTTTGTACACTATTGTATATATTGTAAATAAACAAATTTTTAATTACATTTGGGGCGTTTTTAGGTCCCCGGTATGATTTTGCGGTATTTTGGTGCTTGATAGGTATGAGTGTTGATGGACAAATTTTTATGGTGAATGAGAAAATTGTAACGTATGTATGGGTCGTGAATCGGATTAGCTAGGTATAAGATAGTTACTGAAGACCATCCCAAGTTTTTGTTCCCCCTCCCATTTGTTGGCCTTGTGCCAGAATTTGTAATTTATTGCAAATAAATAATTACCAACCCTTCCCTACCCTCTTGACTTTTTGTTTTGGGGGTTGTGAAGGTAAGAGCAAAGAGCTGTTTTGTTCCTTCGTGATATTGCAGTGACTTTGTATCTTGGACATACTGATTTCCGGCCCGAGTTTATAGCTCGGGCTCGCGTAAAGTAGCGTTTTCAACGCGAAACACCGGAAAGAAGTTGTCCGGTGTTCGGCCACTTTGTGGCAATGGCCTCTAATGGGCCGGATGAGGTCGTTCCTCCCACCATGGCGTCGGTGGGAGGGAAGGAGGGTGACTGGCAGCTACCGCCACGGGAGTCACCCTCCTTACTAGTACCAGTAGAAGAATCAGCAGCAGGACCCGTACCGGCTGCAGTGCCAGCTCCTGGATCCCCCAAACCATCTACCTCTGGGTGGACAGGGGGAAAAATTACCGAAAAAAATGAAGACTATTATGAAAAGATGAAGGCCAAGTACGAGGAATATATCAAAGGCACAGAGCTAGTCTCAGTGCCGGACCAGTTGGCGGAAATAGAGAAAAGGATCATTACTTTGATAACTAAAGATATCAAAACTCACAAGATGATCGGAGTGCCAAGAGACACATTTGAAGATGCTATCAAGGCACTGAACATCAAGGCTAGGGCCGTGGCGAGGAGGAGCAATGCCATATGGGACGTCCTGCTGGGCACCCCCGAAGAGGCTAAGCGTATGGTCGGATTGGTGCTGGAGACAAAAACTCTCCAGTTCCTGACTGAGTACATGGGTGCCCGTAAGGTCAAAATAACACTGCATGGCGTCCCTATGGACATTGCAGAAGACCACGTGGGCGCTTTCTTTGCTAATTATGGAAAAGTAGCCGCGGTCTCCTCGCTGCGGTCGAAGGCCGGGTTTATCACTGGTGACATGGTCCTGCAGGCGACTCTGTCAAAGGAGAACATTGATAAAATACCCAACGTCCTTACCTGCAGGGGCCGCAACATCTTTGTCATCGTGGAAGGCAGGAAGCCGTGCTGTTGGGTCTGTGGGGCGGCGGAACATGTCGCTAAAACGTGTCCGACTAAGAATCCGCCCCCAAAGGCCCAACCAGCCAAACAACAGCAACCTGTGAAAGAAGCAGCTAAGCCAAGCCCACCAGCACCAGCTCCGGCAGCCGGCAAGGAGGGTGATTGGCAGGTAGTGGCGAGGAAAAAAGCAAAAACGCCTTCTCCGGCCAAGGGGCCGGTCAAGGCTCCATCGCCTGTCAAAACACCTGCCAAAACACCCCCAAAACAAAAGGAACCTACTCCCATAAAATCACCCACCAAACAAGGGAAGGAAAGAGCCCTCTCCCCGAAAAAGGATGTGGGGGAACCAATGGAGGTAGGGAGAGCGTCATCCCTGAAGCGCGGAAGAGAGGCGGAAGATGAGCAACAGGACGGCATAAAAAGCAGAAGGAGGAGCAGGAGCTCCGAAAGAAGGAAATATAGGGACAAGTGCGCGTCTGTACCGGTCTCTCCGGTCAGGCACACGTATGCCGATAAAGCTAGAAGCCTACCTTCTTCCCCGCGCAAAGCTTCCCAGTCCCCAACCTTTAATTTGATCCCTTTAAAAAAACAGATGCCTGTAACACCCTCTCCCTCCCCTTCTCCTATTCCCACTCCCTCTCGGGCAAAAAAAAAAGAAAGCCCTCCCTCAAGGTGATGCACTGTTGAAGGTGGACGAAGGTATTGTGGAGGAGTGGTCCTCGCAGAGGAGAAAGCTCCTGAAGCCGCTCCTCAAACTAACTAAAGTTAAAGGACTTTCTACAGAAGAGCCAACAAACTTTCCCCAGGCCCCAGGAATAATTACCCTCGTTAGAAACACCGGGGGTAACCTGAGGGTCTGGGACCATATTGAAGAGGCCAAATTACACTATCCTAAAATAAGGATGGTCACTATGAACACACCTGAGCTCAAAAAAATGGGCAAAAATTGTTCGGGGAGGTTCCCGGTTATTCTCCACCCATGCTTATATAGGGTGGTAAAACTAACATATCCCACCGACGTCGGCGGGATTGTCCTAGACGGGCGGATTACGTCCGACATTGGTACAGGGTCCCTAGGACAGTCCGTCGGGGTCCCCTCTGCCCGAGATTTCTACCCCGTATGCGACTAGAGCCTTGTTGCATGTTTCTTTGTTTTTTCGTTTCAGGTTTAAAAGATGTCTATTAGGATAGCCAGCTTGAATGCGAAGGGCCTGAGGGATCGGGGTAAGGCGGCTCGCCTGCTTCGTGACCTCTTGTCCTTCGGCGTGGATGTGGCCGCGATCCAAGAGACTCACTTTGTTTGCGAAGTCGACTCTTGTGTGCTGTCTAACGACTTTGTCGTCTATTCAGCATATGGGAGCCGGCAAGCCAGAGGTGTTTCTTTGCTGGTCAAGCGTACCCTGGACGCGAAGGTTGACCTTGTCCATGTCGGTGCCGAGGGCCGGCTGATCGTGGCCGATATTGCAGTGAAAAGCAAATTGTTCCGGCTGATTGTGGTTTATGCGCCCAATAAGCAAGGTGAGCGTGTCTCTTTCTTTCGGCTGTTGGAGCCCTTTATGGTGCATTCAACACGGCTAATCTTAGTTGGGGACTGGAATGCCATCCTAACCCCCAAATGGGATAGAGGGAGGGGCGCTAGCGGGAGGAATGATGATCGTAGCCTGGTTGATCTGATCGACGAATTTGGTCTCGTCGATAGATACCGGGTCGATCATCCGGATGGGAGTATGTGGACGTGGGCGCTTAATTGGCCTTCTACCCGGGTATCTGCGTACCTGGATAGGATGTTAGTGAGAGTGGCCGACATAGACTTCTTAGAATGTCCAACGTTCCACTGGCTAGGCTACACGGACCACAAACTCGTTTGTGCCCGTGTGGTGTTAGACTTTAGGCCTAGGTTGGCTGGTTATTGGAAGTTCAATCAGTCCTTACTGGACAGGCGGGACTTTCGTGACCAGCTGACAAAACTAGTTCAGCGGGCGTTAATTGGGCGAGTCATTGGGAATAAGTGGTGGGTTAACCTTAAGGACTCCATTAGGTCTTTCGCCACCAAATATAGCCAGCGGCTCAAACTAGATAAGGCTGCGGAGGCAAAGACACTTAGTGCTAATTTCGCCCGGGCGGAGGCTGGTGGGGATCCCCTAGAGATAGCCTTAGCCAGGGAGGCCCTGAGGCGCACGACTAGCGAGCGCTATATGGGCCAGGTAATTAGAGCTAAGTTAAGCAAGATGTCTTCCGAAGCTGTGAACATGGGCGCAGAACTGCGCAAGGAAGAAATTCGTCGGGCCGGCGATCGGTACATTCGAGAAGTGCGCGACCCGGAGGGGCATCTCCTTCGGTCCACCGACGACATGTGCGAGGCGTTCCGGCAGCATTTCGAACACCGGTTTACCAAGGAGCCTGGTCTCCGTGACGAGGAGTTTCGCAGCTATTTGGCTGACTTTCCCCGGCTTTTGCCGGCTGAAGCGGCTAGCTGCGAAGGGGAGATTACGGAGGACGAAGTCTACGCGGCTTTGAAGAAGACCGGCAGTGGCAAGTCGCCAGGTTTGGATGGTTTGCCCTATGAATTGTACTTGAGGATGTCGCACCTTTTTGTCCCGCTCTTGACTGTCGTGTTCAACCACTGGTTTCGGCAGGGGTCCATCCCCGGTCGGATCACCAGGGGCGTGATCACGCTGTTGGGAAAAGGCAAGAAGGTTGGGCGGGGATTAGATGATTACAGGCCCATAACTCTGCTAAACACAGAGTTAAAGATTTTGGCCAAGATCCTGACGAATCGCTTGCAGCTAGTTGCCGAGTCTCTGTTGGAACCGGATCAGACTTGTTCTGTGAAGGGACGAACAATTCAGAGCAACCTGCACTTGATTCGCACGATCGTAGAGGGTGTAGAAGACGACGAAGAGGCCGCGCTGATCAATTTGGATCAGTCCAAGGCATTTGATAGGATTGACCATGGCTACCTGGCTGCTGTCCTGCAGGCCGCCGGATTCAAACCCGACTTCAGCCGCTGGATTAGCCTTCTGTATCGCTCCCCCAAGGCTGTGGTACAGGTGAACGGGAAGCTGTCGAGCGCTTTCGCGCTGTCTAGGTCGGTCCGACAGGGTTGTCCACTGTCGCCTCTCCTTTACGTCCTGGCGTTGGAGCCTCTCCTTCGCCGGCTAAGGGACGAGACGTGCAGTCCGGTCCTGCGTGGAATTGCTGTCCCTGGTGGAGCTCGAGCCAGGGTTTCCGCGTACGCCGATGACGTAACGACCTTTGTGTCCTCCCGCAGGGACATAAGGGCGGTACAGAAGGCGCTTGAACGGTACGAACAGGTAACAGGGGCCAGAATTAACCGCGACAAGTCGTCCGGCTTGCGGTTAGGTGCCTGGAAGGGTGTTTCCCTCCCGGGGCCCTTCGACTGGACGGACGGGCCGGTCAAGCTCCTCGGAGTTTGGTTCGGTCCGGACTTACAGTTGGAGAAAAACTGGTCAGAAGTACAGGCAAAGGTCGGCGCGTCGGTCGAGATTTGGCGTCGACGGAGTCTCTCCGTGAAGGGTCTGGCGGAGGTGTGTAATACATACCTCTTTCCCAGAATGCTTTACCGGCTGTCTGTACTTCCCCTTTGTGACGATCATGAGAAGGCGCTCGAGCGTTTGCTATTCTCCTGTCTTTGGAGAGGACGCAAACACATGGTCGACAAAGGAGTCTGTTGCCTCCGTCCGTGTCAAGGGGGTCTGGGGATGCCACACTTGAGGAGCCACGTGCTCGCTTCGAGGTTGGCATTCCTCAGGCGCGCGTTGGAGGAAGATCGGTTGCTTGCGGGGGTAGTGAGGGACATGTTCCCTAGCCTCACTATCACTCCCCCGCTCCTAAGGACTAGCAATAGGCCTTGGGGGCGGCCGAAATTCCTGCTCGAATGTCTGACGGCCCTTCGGGCCATTCCATGGTCCAGTGACCTTTCACGGCCTAGGAGAATCTTCTATCGGGGATTAGTGGAGGGCGCCGTGAAGGATGAACTGTGGAGTAAGCTCGGCATGTCGAGAGAGGAGTATCGCTCTCATTGGTCTTGGGCGCCAGGTGCGGATTGGCTCAACAACTCTGAGTTTTCTCTGACCTGGCGATTGGCTCGGAATGGTTTGTCTCTCAACGACAAGCGTTTCGCAATGGGCCTGGCGGATTTGCCAGATTGTGAACGTTGCGTCCTTGGAATTAAGGAGACGTCTGCGCACGCCTTCTTCCATTGTTCGCGCCTTCGCCCGTTGTGGGCGCGTGTTGGCGAGTTGACTGCTCGTATCGCGCCGCGGGAGCTTGTGCTCATTGATCGCGCATACGCTGTGGACAATGTGTCGCCCCCGTACTCTGGAGTGAAGCGGATGGTGTTTCTGTCGCTACTGGCCACGGCTAGAATGGTGATTTGGATGACGCGTCTGGAGGAAGTCTTGCGGGGCGGTCGTCTTTCGGATCAGGATCTAATCCGATATTTTGAGCACCAGCTCAAAATTAAGATTAGAACTGAACGAAAACGGCTGCACCCGACAGAGTTCAGCGAAAGGTGGGTATATGCGGCGAGCCTGGTTCGCGTGACCGGGGCTAGCCTTGATTTTCTCTTTTAGATCTGCTAGTTGCATCGGGGTGGATTCCTTTGGAACCCCTCCCGTGGTTAAGGTAGAAGTTCTTTTTGTGCCTAGTTAATGTGAGTGAATGTGTTTGTCCTGGCCTGTTCCCGGCTCCATTACTTTTGTTATGATCCAGTTCGAGATTCCCATTGTCCATTGTTATTTTGTCCCGTTTTTATTCTCGGCTGGGTCAGCCTTATATATTCTCCAGTCCAATTTATTTTGTTCCCTGCTTCTCCATTCCCCTTAGAAAGAGAGCTGCTTGATTTTGTTCCTTTTAAGGCAGAATACAGTGGCCTCTTTAATTATGTGGGTGTGTTTGGGTCTTACTAACATTGTGTATATATATTCATTTGAAATTGTTTTTTGTTTTGGGGATTTTTGTTTCTTCATTCCCCCTCCCCATCATGTCATTTCATGAATAAAGTTTTAAATTATTTTTGTAAGATATTGTATATATTGTAAAAATCAGAAATTTTTATGTACATTTGGGGTGTTTTTAGGTCCCCGGTATGATTTTGCGGTATTTTGGTGCTTGATAGGTATGAGTGTTGATGGACAAATTTTTATGGTGAATGAGAAAATTGTAACGTATGTATGGGTCGTGAATCGGATTAGCTAGGTATAAGATAGTTACGGAAGACCAACCCAAGTTTTTGTACCCCCTCCCCATTGTTTGGCCTTGTGCCAGAATTTGTACTTTTTGACAAATAAATCAGTACCAACCCTTCCCTACCCTCTTGACTTTTTGTTTTGGGGGTTGTGAAGGTAAGAGCAAAGAGCTGTTTTGTTCCTTCGTGATATTGCAGTGACTTTGTATCTTGGACATACTGATTTCCGGCCCGAGTTTATAGCTCGGGCTCGCGTAAAGTAGCGTTTTCAACGCGAAACACCGGAAAGAAGTTGTCCGGTGTTCGGCCACTTTGTGGCAATGGCCTCTAATGGGCCGGATGAGGTCGTTCCTCCCACCATGGCGTCGGTGGGAGGGAAGGAGGGTGACTGGCAGCTACCGCCACGGGAGTCACCCTCCTTACTAGTACCAGTAGAAGAATCAGCAGCAGGACCCGTACCGGCTGCAGTGCCAGCTCCTGGATCCCCCAAACCATCTACCTCTGGGTGGACAGGGGGAAAAATTACCGAAAAAAATGAAGACTATTATGAAAAGATGAAGGCCAAGTACGAGGAATATATCAAAGGCACAGAGCTAGTCTCAGTGCCGGACCAGTTGGCGGAAATAGAGAAAAGGATCATTACTTTGATAACTAAAGATATCAAAACTCACAAGATGATCGGAGTGCCAAGAGACACATTTGAAGATGCTATCAAGGCACTGAACATCAAGGCTAGGGCCGTGGCGAGGAGGAGCAATGCCATATGGGACGTCCTGCTGGGCACCCCCGAAGAGGCTAAGCGTATGGTCGGATTGGTGCTGGAGACAAAAACTCTCCAGTTCCTGACTGAGTACATGGGTGCCCGTAAGGTCAAAATAACACTGCATGGCGTCCCTATGGACATTGCAGAAGACCACGTGGGCGCTTTCTTTGCTAATTATGGAAAAGTAGCCGCGGTCTCCTCGCTGCGGTCGAAGGCCGGGTTTATCACTGGTGACATGGTCCTGCAGGCGACTCTGTCAAAGGAGAACATTGATAAAATACCCAACGTCCTTACCTGCAGGGGCCGCAACATCTTTGTCATCGTGGAAGGCAGGAAGCCGTGCTGTTGGGTCTGTGGGGCGGCGGAACATGTCGCTAAAACGTGTCCGACTAAGAATCCGCCCCCAAAGGCCCAACCAGCCAAACAACAGCAACCTGTGAAAGAAGCAGCTAAGCCAAGCCCACCAGCACCAGCTCCGGCAGCCGGCAAGGAGGGTGATTGGCAGGTGGTGGCGAGGAAAAAAGCAAAAACGCCTTCTCCGGCCAAGGGGCCGGTCAAGGCTCCATCGCCTGTCAAAACACCTGCCAAAACACCCCCAAAACAAAAGGAACCTACTCCCATAAAATCACCCACCAAACAAGGGAAGGAAAGAGCCCTCTCCCCGAAAAAGGATGTGGGGGAACCAATGGAGGTAGGGAGAGCGTCATCCCTGAAGCGCGGAAGAGAGGCGGAAGATGAGCAACAGGACGGCATAAAAAGCAGAAGGAGGAGCAGGAGCTCCGAAAGAAGGAAATATAGGGACAAGTGCGCGTCTGTACCGGTCTCTCCGGTCAGGCACACGTATGCCGATAAAGCTAGAAGCCTACCTTCTTCCCCGCGCAAAGCTTCCCAGTCCCCAACCTTTAATTTGATCCCTTTAAAAAAACAGATGCCTGTAACACCCTCTCCCTCCCCTTCTCCTATTCCCACTCCCTCTCGGGCAAAAAAAAGAAAGCCCTCCCTCAAGGTGATGCACTGTTGAAGGTGGACGAAGGTATTGTGGAGGAGTGGTCCTCGCAGAGGAGAAAGCTCCTGAAGCCGCTCCTCAAACTAACTAAAGTTAAAGGACTTTCTACAGAAGAGCCAACAAACTTTCCCCAGGCCCCAGGAATAATTACCCTCGTTAGAAACACCGGGGGTAACCTGAGGGTCTGGGACCATATTGAAGAGGCCAAATTACACTATCCTAAAATAAGGATGGTCACTATGAACACACCTGAGCTCAAAAAAATGGGCAAAAATTGTTCGGGGAGGTTCCCGGTTATTCTCCACCCATGCTTATATAGGGTGGTAAAACTAACATATCCCACCGACGTCGGCGGGATTGTCCTAGACGGGCGGATTACGTCCGACATTGGTACAGGGTCCCTAGGACAGTCCGTCGGGGTCCCCTCTGCCCGAGATTTCTACCCCGTATGCGACTAGAGCCTTGTTGCATGTTTCTTTGTTTTTTCGTTTCAGGTTTAAAAGATGTCTATTAAGATAGCCAGCTTGAATGCGAAGGGCCTGAGGGATCGGGGTAAGGCGGCTCGCCTGCTTCGTGACCTCTTGTCCTTCGGCGTGGATGTGGCCGCGATCCAAGAGACTCACTTTGTTTGCGAAGTCGACTCGTGTGTGCTGTCTAACGACTTTGTCGTCTATTCAGCATATGGGAGCCGGCAAGCCAGAGGTGTTTCTTTGCTGGTCAAGCGTACCCTGGACGCGAAGGTTGACCTTGTCCATGTCGGTGCCGAGGGCCGGCTGATCGTGGCCGATATTGCAGTGAAAAGCAAATTGTTCCGGCTGATTGTGGTTTATGCGCCCAATAAGCAAGGTGAGCGTGTCTCTTTCTTTCGGCTGTTGGAGCCCTTTATGGTGCATTCAACACGGCTAATCTTAGTTGGGGACTGGAATGCCATCCTAACCCCCAAATGGGATAGAGGGAGGGGCGCTAGCGGGAGGAATGATGATCGTAGCCTGGTTGATCTGATCGACGAATTTGGTCTCGTCGATAGATACCGGGTCGATCATCCGGATGGGAGTATGTGGACGTGGGCGCTTAATTGGCCTTCTACCCGGGTATCTGCGTACCTGGATAGGATGTTAGTGAGAGTGGCCGACATAGACTTCTTAGAATGTCCAACGTTCCACTGGCTAGGCTACACGGACCACAAACTCGTTTGTGCCCGTGTGGTGTTAGACTTTAGGCCTAGGTTGGCTGGTTATTGGAAGTTCAATCAGTCCTTACTGGACAGGCGGGACTTTCGTGACCAGCTGACAAAACTAGTTCAGCGGGCGTTAATTGGGCGAGTCATTGGGAATAAGTGGTGGGTTAACCTTAAGGACTCCATTAGGTCTTTCGCCACCAAATATAGCCAGCGGCTCAAACTAGATAAGGCTGCGGAGGCAAAGACACTTAGTGCTAATTTCGCCCGGGCGGAGGCTGGTGGGGATCCCCTAGAGATAGCCTTAGCCAGGGAGGCCCTGAGGCGCACGACTAGCGAGCGCTATATGGGCCAGGTAATTAGAGCTAAGTTAAGCAAGATGTCTTCCGAAGCTGTGAACATGGGCGCAGAACTGCGCAAGGAAGAAATTCGTCGGGCCGGCGATCGGTACATTCGAGAAGTGCGCGACCCGGAGGGGCATCTCCTTCGGTCCACCGACGACATGTGCGAGGCGTTCCGGCAGCATTTCGAACACCGGTTTACCAAGGAGCCTGGTCTCCGTGACGAGGAGTTTCGCAGCTATTTGGCTGACTTTCCCCGGCTTTTGCCGGCTGAAGCGGCTAGCTGCGAAGGGGAGATTACGGAGGACGAAGTCTACGCGGCTTTGAAGAAGACCGGCAGTGGCAAGTCGCCAGGTTTGGATGGTTTGCCCTATGAATTGTACTTGAGGATGTCGCACCTTTTTGTCCCGCTCTTGACTGTCGTGTTCAACCACTGGTTTCGGCAGGGGTCCATCCCCGGTCGGATCACCAGGGGCGTGATCACGCTGTTGGGAAAAGGCAAGAAGGTTGGGCGGGGATTAGATGATTACAGGCCCATAACTCTACTAAACACAGAGTTAAAGATTTTGGCCAAGATCCTGACGAATCGCTTGCAGCTAGTTGCCGAGTCTCTGTTGGAACCGGATCAGACTTGTTCTGTGAAGGGACGAACAATTCAGAGCAACCTGCACTTGATTCGCACGATCGTAGAGGGTGTAGAAGACGACGAAGAGGCCGCGCTGATCAATTTGGATCAGTCCAAGGCATTTGATAGGATTGACCATGGCTACCTGGCTGCTGTCCTGCAGGCCGCCGGATTCAAACCCGACTTCAGCCGCTGGATTAGCCTTCTGTATCGCTCCCCCAAGGCTGTGGTACAGGTGAACGGGAAGCTGTCGAGCGCTTTCGCGCTGTCTAGGTCGGTCCGACAGGGTTGTCCACTGTCGCCTCTCCTTTACGTCCTGGCGTTGGAGCCTCTCCTTCGCCGGCTAAGGGACGAGACGTGCAGTCCGGTCCTGCGTGGAATTGCTGTCCCTGGAGGAGCTCGAGCCAGGGTTTCCGCGTACGCCGATGACGTAACGACCTTTGTGTCCTCCCGCAGGGACATAAGGGCGGTACAGAAGGCGCTTGAACGGTACGAACAGGTAACAGGGGCCAGAATTAACCGCGACAAGTCGTCCGGCTTGCGGTTAGGTGCCTGGAAGGGTGTTTCCCTCCCGGGGCCCTTCGACTGGACGGACGGGCCGGTCAAGCTCCTCGGAGTTTGGTTCGGTCCGGACTTACAGTTGGAGAAAAACTGGTCAGAAGTACAGGCAAAGGTCGGCGCGTCGGTCGAGATTTGGCGTCGACGGAGTCTCTCCGTGAAGGGTCTGGCGGAGGTGTGTAATACATACCTCTTTCCCAGAATCCTTTACCGGCTGTCTGTACTTCCCCTTTGTGACGATCATGAGAAGGCGCTCGAGCGTTTGCTATTCTCCTGTCTTTGGAGAGGACGCAAACACATGGTCGACAAAGGAGTCTGCTGCCTCCGTCCGTGTCAAGGGGGTCTGGGGATGCCACACTTGAGGAGCCACGTGCTCGCTTCGAGGTTGGCATTCCTCAGGCGCGCGTTGGAGGAAGATCGGTTGCTTGCGGGGGTAGTGAGGGACATGTTCCCTAGCCTCACTATCACTCCCCCGCTCCTAAGGACTAGCAATAGGCCTTGGGGGCGGCCGAAATTCCTGCTCGAATGTCTGACGGCCCTTCGGGCCATTCCATGGTCCAGTGACCTTTCACGGCCTAGGAGAATCTTCTATCGGGGATTAGTGGAGGGCGCCGTGAAGGATGAACTGTGGAGTAAGCTCGGCATGTCGAGAGAGGAGTATCGCTCTCATTGGTCTTGGGCGCCAGGTGCGGATTGGCTCAACAACTCTGAGTTTTCTCTGACCTGGCGATTGGCTCGGAATGGTTTGTCTCTCAACGACAAGCGTTTCGCAATGGGCCTGGCGGATTTGCCAGATTGTGAACGTTGCGTCCTTGGAATTAAGGAGACGTCTGCGCACGCCTTCTTCCATTGTTCGCACGTTCGCCCGTTGTGGGCGCGTGTTGGCGAGTTGACTGCTCGTATCGCGCCGCGGGAGCTTGTGCTCATTGATCGCGCATACGCTGTGGACAATGTGTCGCCCCCGTACTCTGGAGTGAAGCGGATGGTGTTTCTGTCGCTACTGGCCACGGCTAGAATGGTGATTTGGATGACGCGTCTGGAGGAAGTCTTGCGGGGAGGTCGTCTTTCGGATCAGGATCTAATCCGATATTTTGAGCACCAGCTCAAAATTAAGATTAGAACTGAACGGAAACGGCTGCACCCGACAGAGTTCAGCGAAAGGTGGGTATATGCGGCGAGCCTGGTTCGCGTGACCGGGGCTAGCCTTGATTTTCTCTTTTAGATCTGCTAGTTGCATCGGGGTGGATTCCTTTGGAACCCCGCCCGTGGTTAAGGTAGAAGTCTCTTTTGTGCCTAGTTAATGTGAGTGAATGTGTTTGTCCTCGCCTGTTCCCGGCTCCATTGCTTTTGTTATGATCCAGTTCGAGATTCCCATTGTCCAAGTATTATTTTGTCCCGTTTTCACTCTCGGCTGGGTCAGCCTTATACATACTCCAGTCCAATTTATTTTTGCCCCCTGCTTATCCATTCCCCTTAGAAAGAGAGCTGCTTGATTTTGTCCTTTTTTAAAGGCAGAATACAGTGGCCTCTTTAATTATGTGGGTGTGTTTGGGTCTTACTAACATTGTGTATATATATTCATTTGAAATTGTTTTTGTTTTGGGGATTTTTTGTTTCTTCATTCCCCCTCCCCATCATGTCATTTCATGAATAAAGTTTTAAATTTATTTTTGTACACTATTGTAAATATTGTAAAAACACAAATTTTTATGTACATTTGGGGTGTTTTTTAGGTCCCCGGTATGATTTTGCGGTATTTTGGTGCTTGATAGGTATGAGTGTTGATGGACAAATTTTTATGGTGAATGAGAAAATTGTAACGTATGTATGGGTCGTGAATCTGATTAGCTAGGTATAAGATAGTTACGGAAGACCAACCCAAGTTTTTGTTCCCCCTCCCCATTGTTTGGCCTTGTGCCAGAATTTGTACTTTGTTGGCAAATAAATAAGTACCAACCCTTCCCTACCCTCTTGACTTTTTGTTTTGGGGGTTGTGAAGGTAAGAGCAAAGAGCTGTTTTGTTCCTTCGTGATATTGCAGTGACTTTGTATCTTGGACATACTGATTTCCGGCCCGAGTTTATAGCTCGGGCTCGCGTAAAGTAGCGTTTTCAACGCGAAACACCGGAAAGAGGTTGTCCGGTGTTCGGCCACTTTGTGGCAATGGCCTCTAATGGGCCGGATGAGGTCGTTCCTCCCACCATGGCGTCGGTGGGAGGGAAGGAGGGTGACTGGCAGCTACCGCCACGGGAGTCACCCTCCTTACTAGTACCAGTAGAAGAATCAGCAGCAGGACCCGTACCGGCTGCAGTGCCAGCTCCTGGATCCCCCAAACCATCTACCTCTGGGTGGACAGGGGGAAAAATTACCGAAAAAAAATGAAGACTATTATGAAAAGATGAAGGCCAAGTACGAGGAATATATCAAAGGCACAGAGCTAGTCTCAGTGCCGGACCAGTTGGCGGAAATAGAGAAAAGGATCATTACTTTGATAACTAAAGATATCAAAACTCACAAGATGATCGGAGTGCCAAGAGACACATTTGAAGATGCTATCAAGGCACTGAACATCAAGGCTAGGGCCGTGGCGAGGAGGAGCAATGCCATATGGGACGTCCTGCTGGGCACCCCCGAAGAGGCTAAGCGTATGGTCGGATTGGTGCTGGAGACAAAAACTCTCCAGTTCCTGACTGAGTACATGGGTGCCCGTAAGGTCAAAATAACACTGCATGGCGTCCCTATGGACATTGCAGAAGACCACGTGGGCGCTTTCTTTGCTAATTATGGAAAAGTAGCCGCGGTCTCCTCGCTGCGGTCGAAGGCCGGGTTTATCACTGGTGACATGGTCCTGCAGGCGACTCTGTCAAAGGAGAACATTGATAAAATACCCAACGTCCTTACCTGCAGGGGCCGCAACATCTTTGTCATCGTGGAAGGCAGGAAGCCGTGCTGTTGGGTCTGTGGGGCGGCGGAACATGTCGCTAAAACGTGTCCGACTAAGAATCCGCCCCCAAAGGCCCAACCAGCCAAACAACAGCAACCTGTGAAAGAAGCAGCTAAGCCAA
>JBBBDQ010000221.1:0-77500 GCA_037127315.1 Ascarosepion bandense
TATATATATATATATATATCAGCATGCAGTGTGGGTATAGAAGAATCCAAAGGAGTATCCTGTACATACAGTGATAGGATGACTCTCTAAGAGAGCTCTAAATATATATCTATATAAATATATAGAGAACAAATATAAGAAACATTCAGGCAGAAACGTTATTTCATGGTAAATCGGAAGTAGAGGCCTATTTCAGGCGAACCATTATCAGCTTCCGTCATCAGCTTCCGTCTTCATTTTACAAAGAATTTTACACGAATCTTTTAAAATTCTTTGTAAAATAAAGACGGAAGCTAATGGTGGTTTGCCTTATATAGGCCTATGCTTCCGATTTACCATGAAATAACGTGTCTGCTTTAATTTTTCATATATATATATATATATATATATATATATATATATGAGTTATACGCATGGATTGAAATCTCACAATATGAAATGACTAAGTAGATGACATGTAGGAAAAGTTTCTTTAATCTAACATATTTCACTTTAGTAATATTCTTTAAAGATTTTAAAAAATATCTTTAAAAATCTCTGAAGATTATTAAACTTTTGTCGTTCCTGTTCTTTACTTATTCTATTCATATATATATATATATATATATATATATATATAATAATGTCTTCTGCAAAATAGATGCCTTAGAGTTTTTATCGTCTAGCTCACTACTATTTCCATTACAGTAAAACGAAATTCTATCAAACATTATACGGGAAGTAATAAAAACACTTTTCATTCGCGATTATATCAGCAAATGCTATCCTATAAAAATAAATTATTTAGGAATTCAACTTCATTTTCCAAATACTATTAGCAATTGAATGATTCCAATAAAAAAACCTCGAGTAAAATAGAAGATATTAACAAAAGCTAGAATATGTAAATGATACTTAAATTTTTGAAAACTAACTTATTACACCAATGTAATGATTAACTATTTACTACAACCATATTTTCTACTTACTGCCACGCGATAATTATCACTCTAAAATATAGACATTCTTTCCTGTTGCCAATACAATACATTGCTCCACTCAAATTTTCTCGACATTCATTGGTCTACACCTACTTATCTTTTAAGATATAATAACCTACCACTGCATAACATTCAAGTAATATGGTGATTGTTTGTTTTATTTGAAATTTACTAATCTGAATATATATGACCCCATAACTCAACCACATTTCACGGCCTGATGAGGGTGCATTAAACACCGACACTTGATAGTGGATATAGCTTTCAGATCCTATGAACAATATTCAGAGAAGTTACATGGACGTTAACATAAGGACATTCACCATCAAAGATGATTTTATCTTGTGTTGATATAAAACATTACTATGCAACGATAACAGTCACCGAATCGCAGACGCAGTTTGTAAAGCTTAGGATAATAAAAAATGTCCAAATGTTGGATATTTTTTTTCTTTATTTTCACCTGAAATTAAATCCAAAATACAATGTTTAGAACGGTTCATGCTTAAACATAATAGACATTTATTGCGTGTTATATTTAACAATATATGTTTAGAAAATTATCTGCTGCCTCGATACACAATATATATATATATATATATATGAAATGAATTGTTTGAACATTTTTTTTTCAAATTGTCGGTTGCTTATAACCAAGTTTCGTTGAAATTCGGTGATTTCCGTAACATATATATATATATATATATATATATATATATATATATATATATAATTTACTCAACTGACATAACTATACGTAGCAGTCGACAAAAACAAAATCACAGCGCATACTCAAAATTAGAAATATACAATGCCACTCTGTATATATATATATATATATATCTATATATATATATACAGAGTGGCATACTGCTCTGTATAGTTAGGTCAGTTGAGCAACTTATCTGAAAAAAAGAAACAACATGATGCAATTTACTCTACAAAACATTTTGAAACAGCACACGCAGTCTTGCTTGACATCCGCGCCGGCCGCCCACGTACGAACATTTCAGTGTTTGGGTGTCAATCTGTGGACAGTGCAAAGGATGCCGCGTTTCCAAAAGATGTACGCAGAGAGATGAAAACCAAATATCCAGTCAACATCGTGAGTTTTGGAGTGATCATTTGTAAGGGCGACGTTATGCCACCATTTTTCATTTCAGAGGGATTCAACACGGAGGCATATATCATGTGCCTTGAGGAGGCTGGTTCAAGGGGATGGCTGCTAGGTGACTCTAAGTTTAGGAACAGGACTCTGCACCATGCCAAAATAGCAGGAGAACCCAGTCTAGGCTATCAGAAAACTGCTGCAGCTGTATCAACACTTACATCAGCTCACATAACTCCACAGACTTCAACCCTTTTGATTATTATGTGTGAGTCTCACTTGAGCAAGAGACCAAGAAAACTCAGTGTAACATCAAAGATGAACTTAAGGCTAGGATCATGGCAGCCTTTACCAGCTTAAATTTGTGCGTAATTTAGACCACGAATTACCCACCGAACGCAGTCTGTCTATCTATCTATCTATCTATCTATCTATCTATATATATATATATATATATATAAATATACATACATATATATATATATATATATATATATATATATATATATATACGATGGAGTCATAGAGAAAGTAGGATGCATCATTGTAATTGTGAAAAATAGAGTTCAATTTCAAAGATTATTACATTTCTTTAACAGTAAATATGTCAGCCACCAAAGCATTAATTCTTGAGGGTATCGATATTCGATCGAAAATTCGTAGTAAAATAATCCTTAAATCCATGCTTTAAAATCTTTATACCCATTCTCTCCCAATCTCTTTACTTCCCCATCTCTCTTCCTCCCCATCTTTCTTCTTCTCTTTCATGTTAGATTTTCAATTCTTCTTTACTAAACGTAAAACAACGTATCACTTTTTCATACCCAGTTCAAGCACCGACCTCTTTCTTTTTATTTTATTTATTTATATATATATATATATATGTGTGTGTGTGTGTGTGTGTGTGTGTATCTGTGTGTGTGTGTGTGTGTGCGTGTGTGTGGTTGAATAAAGAAGATAAGAGGAAAACTATATTTTTCTCGCCTACGCATTTTGAACTGTCATGGGCTTTATGAAGGCAAAGAGATAAAATGAATTTTATTTTAAATGAAGTATTCATAACAATAAATTATTGGCTACTAGAAAAACCACTCATAAATTATTCAGATTAACTGAAATTAATAAACATTTTAAAAACGTCATAGTTCGTATCTGAAGAGAATTTTTTCATGTAATGTATGATGGTGTTATGGGGAATTAAAATTATGCAAATTAAACATGTTCTTTTATTTTTATATGTTTGATGTATATGTCGGCTTTGTTTTTATGAGGAAAGATGAAATTGGGATAAAACAGAGTGTGGGTCAATGTTTTGAAAATACATGCTGGTGGTGCTCTCGAGAAAATTCCTTACAAATACACTTTCTTTGGCACGAAACCCGGCATGTTTACCGCTAGGAAAAACAATGTTATTCACACTTCGGCAAATTAAAATTGAATTTCAAGCTTGCTCATAGCATTTCCTTATGGGTGCCTTACCATTTGAAACTACATGCACGCAATTCTGGGAACGTCATCTGTTGGAAAAAAGAGATAAATTTTGTAGGATCTCAATATATATATATATATATATATATATATATATATATATATATAATATATTGTAATAACTTGGTTATGATTAATATCATCATGTTGTTTTAGGATTTTATTATTGTGTTTATCAGTGCAACTATAACTAAGTTTCAGCGTATTTTTATTAAAAATTTTGCTAAGTGGCTTATTAGCTGGGATGTTTTTCTTAACTAAGTTAAAGAATTTATTGCCTAAATTAAAGCTAACCATTTGATGGTGTGTACCAAATTATTTTTCTATTTCCATTATCTTTGGCATTGTAATATATTTTATATTTGATAGCATTGCATTTATAGCTGCTGATTTTTAGGGCTGTATTGTAGTAAGGGCTGTGTTCATAAAAAATGCTTTTCGTTGAGGAATTGTTGTTTATTCTGTGTTCAACTGAACGTGGTTTCTTGTTAACAATTGATGGTAAGTGATTAGATTTAAAATGTATTTAGAGTTAGTATTATGTTTTATACAGGGTGAGTAAGCGCCATTAACTAAATCTTGGGTAGGGTCGAGAAAGTCATATTTTTAATGTTAGTTTGTGATAGTACTTTAAGATTAAAGTTCTTCATAATGTTGTCTGTATTTACGAATTCTATCTCCTTTAGATTTAGTGGAATAATGGGCGATCATGAGACCATCATCTCTATAAAATTCAATATCTGCTATATAAACATCACGATGTGCAGTGACATTGTACAAATTAAATAGACCTACAAGATCCGATGATTCTGCAGAATCCAGTGCTCCCATGGCAATGACAAATGAGTCCTAAGAATTAGATTTTTTCACTGTTCATTGTTATGGATGAAGACTGATTGTTTACAGTTTAGAATTATATAAATCTCACCATTCAAGAAAGGGACATAATAAGGCTATAGCAGTTGTGAATAAATAACATGAAGAGTTAAGTAAAAGGGAGATGACTACATGGCTAGCAGAAGTGGCATCGCTTGGAATGAGAATATACCCCAGTGATTGTAATAAAGGGTTCGATTCGAAATTCTTAGCACATGAAAAAGGCTGGAGCTTACAACAGCCGAAACGTCGTGAACATGACAGTAAAGATAAAGACAATAGTTCGAACAATGTAAATAGTGTGGATTGTTTTTATATGTAAAACAAAATAAATATATCTTCCCTATAATAGTTGTTACAATTGCAATTTGGTGGTGATGACGTTTGTTAATTATCATGTATATTTGACCTTGTGACATTGTGACATTGTTATATTGTTACGTTTAAATTTGGACGTATGTTATTTTAAGACACCTAAAGTTACGGCGATATGTCTTCTATGAAAAGGTAAGCAAAATAGAAATTGTGAAAATATCACCTGCTGCGTTTGTCTATTTTTGTAGGTGTCAACCATTGAAATGCAATAGAATGTAATGCCACCATCTGAGTTTGTAAAATGGTACGTCAAACTCCGTGATCAAGGAGTTGTTATCGAACTTGAAATATGGTGGACACGTATATCATCTTAAATTCGGCTAGAATAGAATTTAAATAAGAAATGCATAAAAACAGGTGTAAATTCATTTAAATTAAAAAAATTAGTTTATTTAATTTTAAGAAATATAGCAGTTTTAAATTTACAGTTGTTTTTTTTTCTCCTAGACTAGTGTCTACCTAAGGCTACAAGTTCTACTCTGGATTGCTTACTTTTTCATAACTATGACTTGGTTATTTACCATAGTGACAAGGGAAAGATTTTTAATTTCACGAAAGACATTTTAAGTGAATGTAACGAACGCGTCTAAAATTAGAACACGGGCCTTCTTTTTTCTTAATCTAATACAAAACTTATCATATCACAGTGCAGAGAACGATGTTAACCACTGCACATTCATGTGCCCAATTATTTTTCTTAAAACAAAAGGAAGTTAATTCATAAAATGTGCTTTCTTATCTGAATTACGTCCTACCTGTTCTTTCGCCCACATTTTCTTGCTCAGAAACAGCAACTGATCATTGCTGTATATTTTTCATTTATCTTTGCATTTATTAATGTAAGTTTTATTAATTGATATTAGCTTCCCCAAAATGGACAAGACTATTAATAATCACCTTCCATAATAACAGCCTGAAGCAGTGATTTCATATGTTGATCTCCGGGACAATGCTGCAAGATGCCATATCAGTGAAACGAGAGGACAAGAAATCACTTAACTAGAATGTCGTTTCGTTGACCGATTTAATTTTCTGGAATTTATTCAGAACGCCCATGGAAAGGAACTGATCAATTACATCCCTGATCAAATAAAAGGCTCAGAGAGAAATAAACATCCGTTTTGAGACCTTTACGAATTTCTGATGCATGCCCATTGCAAAGATCATTGCTTAAAATTAACTTTAGTACCCCACAAAAACGAAAACCAAACCGGATGTACTCCTTTTCTGGAGTGTACCCAAAACACATTTTAGAAGGGTCAGAGTGAAAGAAATATCCATCTTGAGACCTTTGAAAACTTTCTAGCTCATGACCATTACAATAATCATTGCTTTAAAATTAACTTTAGGTCTTAAAAAAACAAAAACCTAACCCACATGTTCTCACTTTCTAGAGGGTATTCAGACCATTCATAATAAGGGGGCTGTTCGGTTTCACCCCTGATCATGTAAAAACTTAAAAAAGAAAGGAACAGATTCTTCTTGAGACCATTATGAACTTTCTGTCTCATAAGAATTGCAATGAAAATCGCATTGAATAAATCGAAGATTTCTAAAGATTGATAAAAGATTCAGTTAAATACCACTATCGGAAATTAAACTGTCTAAACAATATAAATCTCTAATTATCGACGATAATCCTTCGATCGCCTTATTCAACTATTTTAACTTTGTGTATTTTCTTTCACAGCAAGTTCACTCGAAGCAAGCCAGTAAAGCCGCAGAGACAAAAGGTGTTACTGCATGAGGGTTACGGTTAGAAACAGTAATATTTCTAAGGAAGAGGAACGAAGAAATTGTAAACAGAAAGACAGTAGATAAGCGAGAAGTGTGAGAGAAAAAAAACTAGGAGCATAGAAATGACACCTACACAACCATTGATTCCAGGAGGTTAGCATCAGCCATACTGATGGAAGACAAAAAGCGGTCTCCCAGACAATCTAAAGAGAGCAGCTTCATTTTGAAATCGTTAAAATTAACAAGTTAATCACTAACACCGTTTAACAACTGAAAGTAGATAGTTTCTTTTTTAGATAAGCCGCCAATTTGACCTCGAAACCCACAAATATACTATTAAAGCAGTAACCAATGTTTGTCAAATTGGCTTTGTGCCAAACACAACCAAAGTCCCCACAATTTAAATTATCAGTAGGTTGAAGGTTGGATGTTGGAATGTGGAAGAATAAAATATTTCGTTTTGTATGTTAAAGTGAAATTTTATTAACTAAACAGAATAACAAGTATGTAAGAAACAAATGTTCAAATAGAAAATGTACGTAGTTAAATGTTCCTAGAGAAATAGTAGTAAGGAGTTGAGGGAATCCAGAGCCTATAGTTGATAGTAACAGAATGTGTTTATATAGAAAGATTAACAGGTTATTAATAAAGTCTTTGTCTCGTTCCTTTTTTATAACTGACGTGAGAGTGAAAAGGAAGGTGAAGCAATAAAGGAAATTGTACTTATCTGACTTTAGTTTTTAGGAGTCACTTCAACTATCTTGCTGTTGTTGTTTCTTTGACAGCGTGTGAATGAAGACGAAAAAGGAAAATTGGAAGGAGAGGAAGAACATATGTATGTCGACGAGACATGATAGTGTCGGTGTCTTGAAGTTGCTTCCTTACATAGCAACGAGGTTCTTATCAGATTACCGCTCCCATCTGACTGGCTGGTCAAGAGACGTGGTTAAGTAGTGGAATCTAATCATGTGATCGGCACGAACAGCATACCCATTTTCTAGGTATTAAGAAAAAATGGCAGTGGTTATAAATCAATTGGCTATTTCCTATCCGAATAGAATGCAGAATCTTAATTTTAACACCGACTTGTGAAATTTGTCTTGGTCTGGGTTTTTTCAAAAAAATAGTCATTCTGATGTACCACAGAAAACAATGGCAACCTACTGCAGGATAATCTTCTGCCCAGTCAGTCATGTCACTTTCAAGACATGATCGACCAAGCGTGTTTCATGGATGGCACTTTACTGACTGATGTACTTTTGCGAGTGTATAATTTTACTTTTTGCGTTTCAGTTAATTGTTGCATTATATAGGATTTGTATCCTATAGATCATCAAAAATGTAAATCTTTCTGCTTTGTCTTCTTAGACAAAACAGAACAATTTAAATTCTTGTATTTCTATTGTTCTGCCTTCTTTTTTTTCTTCATATTCTTTGAAATAATTTGGTCTTAAATTTAAAATTAATTGCTGTAAAAACGTTTATAGGAAATACATAAGATACGAGAAATACATAAATACATAGGAAATACATAAGAAAGATCTGAGATGCTAGATCAGGACCAATAGAATAGCAGATTTTCCTTTGTATTCCAACAAGAATTCATAGACAGCATACTTTTAAACAATAGTTTACTTTTCACGTTTTTTCTCTTATATCTCCTCTTATATTATTATTATGATAATTATTCTATTAATTCTTTTACTTATTTTTAATCGCCTCCTCCTCTTTCTTCTTTCAGAACTTGTCCCTGTTCTTTCTTTCTTTCTTTCTTTCTTTCTTTCTTTCTTTCTTTCTTTCTTTCTCCTGCTTTTATTTATTTGCCATTCTCTCATTCTCTTTTATTTATTTCATTTTTTTTTTTCAAATTCTCCCTTTTCCTTTCATTCTTTCTCCTCATGCTTTTCATTCACTTTCCCTACATCCTTCTTCTTCCTTCTTCCAAATTCTCGGTCAATTCACCTCGAGAGTTTTTCTAACCTTCCTATCTGACTCCATTAAATTCTATGAAGGAGATTTGTTGTCCAATGATTACTTTATATTGTTATTCGACGACTGTTTTTCCTAATCTATACTGCGTCATTTTTTTCTTTATTCCATATGTTAGACTTTTGTTATTTTGGTAAAAGAGCAAACCTTTTGTTCTTGTAGGTTCTCCAACTTTTCTGAAATTCTTTACAGTTCTTTTACCAATATATTTAAATTTTCTTCTATTTTAAATTTCGCCACTTGAGATGACATGACCTCGATGTTAACAGACGAAAAACTAAATTGGTCTTCAGACCAAAAAGTTTTGAATGAGAGAATCTCTAGAGAATCACATTAGAAAAGGCGAGCACCGGTTAATAGAAACAAACAGTCTTTTAGGAGACAGAAGCAACGACCGGAAATTAACAAACAGTATTTAACATCTCTCAAATGACGAGAATAGGAAAACCTTCATTAGGTTTGGTGGGAATTTGATTTGGGATCTAGGTTTGTTGATTTCCGTTGCGACCTCTAACGGTGAAAATTAGCGCGAGATGTTGATAGGGAACGAATACGGTCGATGTCTATCCATGTTGGTTAGAAGTGAGATAGCAATGATTTTATAGGTCAGTGTTAGAAACGCGCGGTAATTAACCTTTTATTGTGATTAAAAAGGATAACAAATATAAGAGAAAATGGTGAGTGATCAGAAATTGAATTCATAGAATTTTGACGTATTCCTCTGTGGTTTCTTGACGTCACTTTCAATCTAGAATTGAAATCATCTGTTTTCTCCGACCTAAATATACGCAATATGTAAATATTTTTGTTTTCACATCAAGAAACGATAACAACTTTGAAATCTACAGCCATATATATATATATATATATATATATATATATATTCACACGTCAGATTAAATAAATTGCAAACTTTGTGTCTGCCTATTTTTAATAAAATCCGTTCGTTCTCATAATCTATCGCGTATTATCATTGAAACATGTAAGAAACGCGCTGTAACTTTGACAGTTGACTATCCATTTCTCGATGTTTCCAAGTACTTTCAATCTTCTTCCTAGATAATCTTTAGGAGTATCAATTGTGATAACAGAAAATGACTTGAAAAGTTTGTTGCTAAAATTAATTATGAATTTTCTTCAGGCTTCAAATATAACGATTGACTAACTGCTTGGCGTTCATTAGCAACAGACGGAAAACAACCAGAAAATTATTTGTTGATCTGCTTAAGTAAACTTTGGCTCTTATCCTCAATCCAAGGAACCTTCAAATAAACTGAGCATATTGAAGGACAAAGGACTTTGAATAATGAAATTTCCTAGTCTTTTTATTAAAAATATAATTAAAAAAGCTTCCGGATAGCCATTGCACAGGAAAATCTCCCTGTATTCTCAATTTCAGGGTCCAGTCTAGTAGGATACCTAATTTTGGGTGCCCTAAGTTTGTGCATAAGACTGATTTCTCTAGTTGTAGGGTGCAAACGCACACCAATTCATGTACATATAAATAAGCTCATATGATGATATATCAATTAAAGTTAAACGTCTCTATATTTTTCCGGGAGTAAAAATACGTAGCTTTTGACCAATAAATTAGTAATGTGTGATCACAAGGCCTCACATTTTAGTAGTGCATGACTAATGCTTTGTGGCGGGAGCAAACAAAATGACTATGCTAAATTAAACTTATGTGCGTTGTGGTACAGTGGATATCGGCTCGGAACGAGAAACCGGGGAGCCGAGTTCGAATTCCAGTTGAATCCATTGTATTCACTTATACGCAAATACTCTTGGGAAAGGTACTAATCCGTCTCATCCTTCCAGTTATGGGTGAAATAGCAGGACAGACTGGGTTCTATAGCCTTGATCGGCAACCAGTCTACCGCAGAAAGCAATGGCAACCTACTGCGGGATAATCTTCTCTCCATTCAGTCATGTTTCCTTCGAGACAAGCGTGTATCGCGTATGGCACTTAACTGACTGACTGACGCCTTCGTCCATAATATGCACCCCTAAAATTGTTCTGAAAGTGTGGGAAATGCTTCTACTAACGCATAATACGCACTCTTTATTTGGTAATCAAATTCTATAAATTGCACCTCTCTAATTTCAATGCGATCAGCGTTTCCTAGTCTTATTCAAGCTGTAATTGAAAATATTTATCAACATTTCTGATCATTTCTAAAAGAAAACGGAAATATTTATATTGTGCCTTCTGCGCAGACTCATTAACCTGTTTTTGTTTAAAAGAATGTGCAATCTACCGGATTTTCACAAAAAAATTGTTTTAAACAGAATAATATTATTCTAATTTAATCTCATGATTATTTTATTCTACATTTGTAAGTATTGTTAGGTACATATGATTATAAATGATATTTTTATGCTGTAGCAATCCCCGTATGTTTGTGTAAAATTGTCGCATGTGTGTGGTGGGTAGTCATTTCGCAACTGAAATCATCCCATGAAACGACAATATTTTAAATTTTTTTGTAGCTTCTATAAAACGCACACCAAAATTTGCTTCTTTATTTTTTTAAATATACATCGAGAATTAGGGGAATATGTATAAAGACGGGTGTTTAATGCATTGCGATTGCAATCATTGAGTGTCAAAATTATTATCATTTCACCCCAAGCAAGGTTATAAATCAGTTAATGAGTCTAAAAGAAAAACAAAATGTCAACTGGGAGAACAAAGGAAGCCCAGAAATTAAGAAAACAGGACATAGCTATTAACATAGCATTTAAATTCTTGAAGACCAAAGCAAGAAGCCGGAAGAGACTCGAGTAGTGCCAGAAATAAAAACGTTTAGCATAGATTGCATCCTGAAAGCGGCTACTATAAGGTTCGAAAGGTGTATTTTACCTTTTCTTCTACTTTGTATTGTTATCTTCACAAATTTACGAACTGATTCTTCTGCGAAAAACACCGAGAAGAAAGGACTATGAATAAACGATACTGAGGATATTACGGACCAAACATGTGGGCAACGACGAAGTTTTGAAGAAAGTGGTAACAAGAAAAAACTTACATTTAACATCAGGATTAGACAGTTGATATTTCTAGGGCAAGTAACGAGGAAGGAGTGCTGAGAAAATCTGATACTCATAGGATAGATTGTGGTAAAGAGAGATAGAACAAAGCAACACGTAATATACTTGACAAGCTTTAGCAAATGGATAGTACAACATGGTTTGGAAGAAATAACAAAAAAACAAAACCTACAAGAGACAGGATGATGTAGAGAGCCCTGCTCCCCTACGACCTGAAGGATCACGGCACAAAAAAGAACCAGAACATAGATTAATTAGCTCACGTCCCAGGTTCTTCTCTCATATAAGCAATATCACTTTCGCTTCTTTAGTACGACTGCTGGTGTATTGACCGTTATTACTGAAAGAGTTTGTCAAAAATAATTGGGAAGCTCCGGCTGTTGCTTTCGACATCTCGAATACATTTGCCTGGGTTTCGTATATGGGCCTATGTCACAAGATGAAAGGTTACGTTATTTCTGAAGAAATTTTTGAAATGATTCAATATTTATTATCATATTGCATAATAAAAGTCATCCGGAACGGATACTCGTCTAGATCTTCTTCTTTTTTTTAGCTTAACGCCGGTTATTTTTTCTCCAGAGCACTATCCTTTAAGTTTTGTTATTCCTAATTTTCATTAGTGAACTTGATGACTTCAGCTTTCAACTCGATATTTATGCTAATGACACAGCTATTTACTCCTGTCTTATTGGTAAGTCTGCTCGATTCGATAATGCAAAATTGACAGCTAATCTAAAAAATGCACAAAGATCTTCTGTTAACTGAGGCAAGCAATGGCTTCGTAATATTAACTCTCACAAAAAATGCTATTTGTTAATCATCTGAGTTATTCCTGTCTACCTTTCCTTAGCACGTTTTATGCTAACCTTCAGTAGATTGACACGTTGCGCCTTCACGGGCTAATGTTTTCTGCTGACATGAAATGGAAAGATTATATTGATTTGGTCATATGCTCAGAATATTAGCTCACTGTGTTTTGCTAGACAATTTTTTTCTCTAGAATTCATGCTACGACTTTATAAATTTAACATTCGTGCGAACATTGAATATAAATCTGGTCTGGTGATTTTTTATTTAGATATTATTGTTCAGTTGCAATATTAACAGTTTTGACCTAGCATCTCGGCTTCGGTCACATTTTCACCGCCGTAACGTAGCTAGCTAGTGCAATTTCTACAAGCATTTTCATGATAATGGTTACGATGAACTTTTTTTCTATCTGGTATCTAGACTTTAAACATTTAAGAGCAGAAGAAAAATTGCTGGCAAGGTCTCATCATTTTTGAACTGACATGGTTAAATGTAGCCACAAATTATCTCCTAACAGTTTCTTTTCACACGATTCTCCCTTATAAAACTCTCAGTCAGTTAAGTGTCATACGTGAAACACGCTTGGGCGATCATGTCTCGAAAGAGACATGACTAACCTGGCAGAAGATTATCCCGCAGTAGATTGCCATTGCTTTCTGCGGTAGACTGGTTGCCAGCCAAGGCTATAGGACCCAATCTGTCCTGTTATTTAACCCATAACTGGAAGGAAGTGACGGATTAATACCTTTCCCAAGAGTATTTGCGCGTAAGTGAATGCAATGAATTCAAATGGAATTTGAACTCGGCTCCCCGATTTCTCGTTCCGAGCCGATATCCACTGCACCACAACGCACATCCATTATAAAACTCTACCGATCTTTAAATTTTCTATGTAATGTCAAGTATTATCTTCTTTCTCCTCAGTGTACCTTCTTTTATTGTTCTCTGTATTTAAAAATGTTTCTTTATCTTATATTCTCTCTGTCTCAATAACCATTTTCGTCGTAGAGTCTTTATTGCATTGCTTGGGCTACAATAATAAAAAAATAGCCCGCATTGTAAAACAGAACATTTCTTTAGAAAAGGGAAATGTTGTAAAAACCTGGACACACATTTGTCGGTGAAGACACAGAAATCCGTGCAGCTGCTACATCTTTTCGTCTAAGTAAATAAAAACTTCTTTTTAGATTAAAGTATTTTTTAATTAAAAGGAAGATAAATTTATTTACTATTAATAATGCACGGTTCTTTTGTAAAAGATCTCTTGCGTGTTCATAAAACTTCCAAGAATTTAGATAAAATATATATACATACACACACACACATATATATATATATATATATATATATATAGAGAGAGAGAGAGAGAGAGAGAGAGAGAGAGAGAGTGGGGAGAGAAAGAGAGTCAACCCCAGACAGTCATATTTCGCCATATCACAGCCCGTCTGTAAGGTTAGACATTCAAATGCTTCGAGCCAGGGTTAAAACCCGATCAAATTGACATTTGTCGGTGGTTCTACCTATAAGCCGGGGAAGGAATGTAGCCTGTTATATACACGATGTAAAAACGCGCCAGTAGCCGAGAGTTCAAATTCATTACTAAATGAACGATGCGGAAATAGCGGTGAATAAATTGTCGTGTTTAGCGTCAACATTGTCGTTTTTCTTTGTAGTTTTTTCAGCAAATCGCATTTTGGCAAGCAGGTATTTTATCGTAAAATGCTCGATATTGGAGTAGAGGCAGAGCATTGATAGTTTTAGGACAAAAAATTTGTCACATTAACTAAAAAGATTCATAGCGATGCAATTTTAATATATATATATATATATACATATATATATATATATATATATATATATATATATGAAGTCACCATTCAGAGCTTTTTTGTTGAGTGTGTGTGTGTGTGTGTGTGTGTGTGTGTGTGTGTGTGTGTGTGTGTGTGTGTGTGTGTGTGTGTGTGCGTGTGTATGTGTTTGTATCTTTTTTTATCATAAAAAGTTTTGGGTGATTTGATATTTTGTGAGAGTGGTCATATTTGAGATTGGTTAATTTTGATTTTGTTTTCATTATTTTTTTTTTCATTTTATTCAGCAATTGCTTGATTTCTTTTTTATTTCTATTTTATGTATAGGTGAGTGGGTGTCCACATACTTGCATTTTTCATTGGTCTGTACTTCTCATTTCGGTCGGCCTATTTTTTTCTATTGACCCCTTTTATTAGTTTGATGCTTTTCTTACTGTGTTGGCTTGTTTGACCGCTTAAGCGTTTCTTCATGTCAAAAAAATGCTTGCTAAAAAGGAAATCGACTGAAAAACAACAATCTTTACACTAAACATCTCAACACTAATTATATATATATATATATATATATATATATATATATATATATATATATATATATAGTTGAGTTGTTATATATCAGTCAGTTAACTGCTATAGGTTATACACGTTCGGGCGATGATGTTTCGAAAAAGACATGACTGACTGGGTAGAAGATTATCCCGCAGTAGGTTGACATTACTTTCTGCGGTAGACTAACCAATCTGTTCTGTTATTTAACGCATAACTGGAGGAAAGAGACGGATTAATCCCTTTCTCTAGAGCATTTGTGCGTAAGTGAATGCAAGGAATTGAACTGGAATTCAAACTCGGTCCTCCGATTTCTCTTTCTGAGCCCTATAACGCACATTCTATATATATATATATTATTTTATCTATATTTTGCTTCATTGTTTATATTCTTTATCCTGCAGCATAAACACAATTCGTTCAATAAGAACATTAATTTAATCTGAGAAAGTCTTTTTAGAGATCGAACAGCGTTACATAGAATCTTTTCCATTTTGTCATGTAATTATTCAAAACTGTTCGTTCAAATGTGACCGCAACGCCCTTTTCTTTCTTCTTAATCTTCCCTGCTCTGTAAATTGTTCTTTACTTGTTTGAAAAAAAAGTAAATTTAGTTTCTAAAGAAATCATATCTACATCATTAAGCTTTCGAGATTAAAAATTTAAAGTCAGGTTAATATATATTCACTTGATAAATCCTTCAAAAGTTTCAGATCTTCGTTCCGGCGTATCATAAAATAATTAAAAATACGATTCAAAGAAAAATTCTTGTATACGTGACATTTTTTCTATTATTTTTATCATATATTTATATTTATATATAAACTATGTATTTATTTAATCATATATATATATATATATATCATGCATTACACATATACGCACAAACACAACACACACGCACACACACATATATACATACATATATGTATAAGTGGAAAGTACAATAAATAAATTTAAATTTAAATTATTTACTCAGCTTAGAGTTAAACCGATTAAATATGACGATTGTTTGCCGCAAATATTATATATATATATATATATATATATATATATATATATATATATATATATATATATATATATATATATATATATATATATATATATATGTTTCAAATGTAAATCGTAAAGAAAGGAGATAAATATAAACAAATTGACACTGAAAGATTCATAAACGTGTGCTGCGGATTAATTCGAGTTTACATCTATCTATCTATCTATCTATCTATCTATCTATCTATACACACACACGTATATATATTATTTGGTTATCTGTCAGCATATATATATATTTATATATTATTCCGTTTATATCTATATATCTATCTATGTTACTAACTGTAGTGACTAATCAGATAGTCCTTGTCTTTACCCTGTTTTAAACAATGACTAAATATCAAAACATGCTTTTTTTCTACTGAGGGAATCCCTTCTTGATCGTTCTAGCAATATTATCCTCGCATCGCATGTATAAAGCACAAAAGAGAATTTCGTATATACGTATATATATATATATATATATATATATACTCATGTGTGTGTATAAATTTAAATATGTTCCTACGTATGTACAATTTTTCATTTTGCGCTTTATATATGCGTTACGAGCAAAATGCTTTTACATCGATCATGAACGAACTCCGTCAGCAGAGAAAAGAAAGACACACAGAGAGAGAGAGAGAGAGAGGGGGGGAGAGAGAGAGGGGGGATTGAAAAAATAGATATTAACAGAATATGTTAGATTTATTGATAAGTAGATACATATGAGTAGACTGAAACATATATATATATATATATATATATATATATATATATATATGTATGTCGATGACGAATATATATATATATATATATATATATATATATATATCTTTTCGTTCTCTTCTCCTCTCTACCTGCCCATCTCCTGAACATTTCTCCAACCGACCGTCCTACGCGCTTATGATTACTTATATAATTTACCCACGACGATCTCTGCCAATTCTAAGGCTGGTTAAAAAAAAAATTACAAGTTAAAAAGCATTTCATTGAAACATTTTCAAACTGAAGTCGTCTAAAAAAATTATCCTAATGATGAACACCATTACTGATTATTTTTTGAAATAACCTCCCCGGCCAGATTTCGTGCCCAATATCTTTTAAGCCTAGCAGAATTAAGCGAATGTACGTGTTTTTTACAGACAATTTTATTTCCCTCAGTTGCATATATATTTTCTTCTTTTTCTTTGTCTTTTTTTCCCATTTCCTTTGATATATGTTTTCGTTTCTTGCGTTTCTTCATACTTTTTATACGCTCATTATTCTGTTTTGTACAATATGGCACAACATTAAAACACATTCCTCACGTCGGGCGTGGCGAAGAAATTCTGGGAAAGTTTTAATCTCAAAGAATCAACCGAAAGAATTAAAAAAAAAATAAGCGAAATAATTCGCGCTTTGAATCTTCAATTTCATACCCAGGATAAAAATGGCAAATGTCCATCAATGTTTGTCAAAATGGAGATGTTACTGGATAAAAAACAAAATGGGCTCAAATAAATATGCTTTTGTCTCGTTATTAAATTATTTCAACTATTCTAAATATTTCTAAGCATATACGAGTTTATATACAAATACGTATACCTCTATGTAAATCAATAAATTCACGGCCTAATGATGAGCAAAAAATATTTTACAGAAGTATCTATATTTAAACATAATTCCCTTTCTTTCCAGTGCACTTACAGAACAAACACTTTATCGTGAATATTTCAAACAAAAAATTTACTTAATAATTGCGCCTTACAAATATTTTATTATCCATTGTGTATTTACCTGCATAATTGTGCATCTGGGCTGAGTATGTAAGTGTAAGATGTTAACATTATATAGTAAACGAACAAAATAGGAAACGTATCTCAGTCTAACATGTTAATTAAAGAATAAAGCTTCTTCAGAGATCGAGGAAAATATAACAAAGAGAGAGTATACTGGCATATTGTGATTTGGTGTTATATATATATATATATATATATATATATATATATATATATATATATATATAAAGTGTTTAGATTTAGAAGGTACTTTCCAACTCAAAATAAAATATTAATAACAAACGAGAAAATCGTATTTAAATTTGGTCGTATTTAGCGATATCGTATTTTTGTATCAATTTGAGATAAACCACTCCATTTTTTAAACGAAAGCTAAAAGCATCTACTAATATTTAACACATTTTCACATATATGGCGCAAAGTATTTTTTTGTACTGAAGAACTTATATATATCATTATTTATGTAAACATATAATGTTACGAAAATTAACGAAGATTAACGAAATGTCTATAAACAACCGACAATTTGAAATTATTTTTCATGAACATTATTTTCTTTTATCGATACTCATATTTAAGTAGATATTATGTTCATAATCAAACAGTATATATATTTATTTCTACCGGCCTGATAATTTACGATAATTTTTTTTAAGAAATTATTTATTTGTGTGTGTGTGTGCTACTATTGCAAAAACAGTTTGCTCTCTTGCAGGGTCAAATCAACACAAAATAATTTATGTAGCATTAAAATAAATTTCGGATGAAAAATCTATTGATTGTGCATGTACATAGCTATATATATATATATATATAAATATACATGCATGTCTGCTTGTCTGTGTGTTTGTGTGTCTCCATTATAAAGAACCCTACTCCTCCGAAACCCTTGATCCGATTTCAGCCAAAATAGGAACACTTGTTGATCATGACATGAACATTTGATGTACGTAAAGTCTTTGGAATCGATCTTCATGGTTCGGTAGAAATCAGCAAAACGCTTGGAATTTAAGAAATCTTTATCTCCGAGACGCCATATACGAATTCAACCCAACTCGGGTAACTTGTAGATCAATGTCTGAACCTTTGATGTGCACAGAAAATTTTCGAATCAATATACACGGTTCGTCAAATATCAACGACAAACCTAATTTCGCTGGCGGGGGTGCGCACTTTTATGCATTTCTCCAAGACACTTCACTCAAACTCAACCAAAATGAAGTAACTCGAGGTCTGATGCCTTAATATACGAACAAAAATTTCACTTGACACAGAAGATGCGGCAAAAATCAATGGAGAATTTTGACTTTTGCGATCGTTTATTTTTTTGAAACTCTTAGTTATATTCCAACAAAAATGGGGTCTTTTAATAACTTCTACCTCACCACATGCCATAATAATTTCATGTTTTCAACAAGGTGCCTACCACTCCGACGTTGCAGGGACAATGCATCCAATTTTTCTGCGTCACAACTTCATCACATCACATTATTCCAATTGTACACACATCATGCCCGTTTATTGGCAAAATTAACAAAGCATGAATTCCGTTTAACTATTACAGATAAAAACAATATTTACTTTGCATTTTTTAACTTACACGTCAAGGCAACCTCAGCTTTCTGAATAAGCACTTGACCTTACCATTTAAACATAACCACTAAAATACCCGAGCAACGAGGGGCTATACAGCTAGTATTATCACACACACACACACACACACATATATATATATATATGTATATATTGTGTACTTGGGCAGCGTTCTTTCTTTTATTGAAGCTTCGATACAGACGACTGACACGATATTCAGATTTCCTAGTGTTCGTAGAAGTGCTTTTCTTTTCAAGCTAAAAACAAAAACGTACACGATAAAAGATTCCACAGATCATATATATATATATATATATATATATATATATATATATACATACAATGACATCCGAATATATACACACAATAATACACTTTGTATTGACCATTTTTTTTTAAGAATACCTATCCTATACTTGTGCTGCGGTGCATTGCCGTGTTCGAATTCCAGCTGAATTCATTGCCTTTACTTACGCGCAAATACCCTTGGGAAAGGTATTAATCCGTTTCTTCCTTCCAGATATGGGTTAAATAACAGGACAGATTGGGTTCTATAGCCTTGGTCGACAACCAGTCTACCGCAGAATGTAATGGCAACCTACTGTGGGATAATCTTCTGCCCAGTCAGTCATGTCTCTTTCGAGACATGATCACCCAAGCGTGTATCACGTATGGCATTTATATATATATATATATATATATTTATATATATATATATATATATATATAGCCAGACACAAGCAAAACTCCTTTTCACACCAAGGATGATTTGAAACAAGAATTATGCCAGCATTGACAACTTAAAGTGAAACACCGTCCAGAAGAGATGCAAGATATTCCGATATTGTGTAATGTTAGTGTTATTTTTTATTTTTGAGTAAATTAGAAGACAATTTATATTATTTTCATTATTGATTTTTCATTTCATCTATCGCATCCTTTTTTAGAAACTATTTCAATAAAAAATTGTAGCATTATATCTCTACACACATAATTTCATATTTCAAAACAATATTGTTCTTTGTCAAGTGATATTTTAAAAATTGATTTTGAAAATTATTTATTTTAGAAAATATAAGTTGAATTTATGCTTACTCAGAAAATTAAGGATGGGTGGTTAGAGGAAATTAAACTATATAATTTTGGGTGTGTCAGCATTACTCAATCATGTGTATTCGGGTCGGGTGGGAAACAGTCGCTTAATATCACAACATGACTTTTTAATTTTGTCTGGTTAAGATAGATACTAGAAACATAAATTATTTTTATCAGCAGGTTAGAATTTACGATTTTTTAAAAATTTAATTTAATACTACTTCATTTGTTAAAGTGTCCGGATTGTTTAGTCGTCATTTTTGAATGAAATTAAATGCGAATACCCTCATTGCTTAAAAGTGTTGTGTTATGATAAGGTTAAGCGCGAAGACTGTTGTTTTTTAGTAGTTTTACTGAAACATGGTATTTTGACAAGCACAAAACTATCCAAAATCACCAACAAAAACACAGTCAAAATCATTTACATAGGCAGAGAAAACACGGAGAAAATAATAACCAAACACAACAAAAATACTTAATAAAACCAATAACAAAAACACAAGCCAACAACACAATACGAGCAAATGTAATTACCGAAAGAAAGGCAACTGTCCACTTAATAATAATTGTTTAACCAACAATATAATGTACAATGTTACCGCGACAAATAGCACAAACATAAACGAAAAGATTTACATAGGGGCAACAGAAACATCCTTCAAATAAAGATTTCATAAACACAAAACATCACTCAAGACAGAAAAATACAAAAACAACACAATACATATGAGACCAGGAAGAAAATATCATTATTACCAAAATTAAATTGTAAATATTCAAAAGAGCATTAGCACAGCGCAGTATTAGTAAAACTGCAAATCATGCCTAGAAGAGAAACTAGCAATATTCGGCTTTAAAAATCAAAATTATTACGAAATAACAGAAATGAGATTATATGAAAATGTCGACAGAAAATATCTACTTTGAGACTTAAATAATAATAAATGACAATAAAACAAAACACACATATATATATATATATATATATATATATATAAAACTCAGTCACGACAAAAGCAGAAAAAAACATAACAAACAACAAACGAAAAAAGACAAGATAAAGCTCACAAACACAAATATACACAAGTAAAAACACACCCAACAATGAACTAACAAGAAAACTTTAAGCAGTCAAACACACAAACACGGTAAGGAAATGTTAAAGCTAATAAAGAAAGTCAATACAAAAAGCGGTCAATTTAGATAACAAGAACAAACCAGCTAAAAAAAGCAATTAAATGAACATCTATTTGATATAAAATAAATGTATATCCACTCATGCGTACGTCTAAAAAGCAATAAAAAGTATTAAAAATAAATTAAAAACCTGCACAATAAAAGTATAAATGAAGAAAATGAAAACCAACCAATCGCAAACAAGACCATTCCCACAAAATATCAAATCACACAGCTCCCCTTACAAATATGAAAAAAATAATGATACTCCACAGCAAGAAATCCAGCACCAATGTTAAAATTTAATTGCAACTTTCTAAGGCAATTACGAAAGGTTATCAATACCAAATACCCAGATAAACTCACGAAATGTGTTTTGTTTCATCAGAAAAATGCTTGGTTTCAAGTCCTTGGTTTCAATGGCTGCTGTCTTGGAACAGGTTGATCAATATTCGGCTGATTTAGCCCCATCTACTTATCGTCTATTTCCAAACATTGTCTGGGGGCCATTATCGCAGTCATATCAGGTTGAAAACTTCTTCATTATGAATGGGATCTAATCAAGGCAAAATCAATAAAAGAGTTGCGAGAAAGACCTTATTCGGTCACATTCCATACCTTGGTCAGTTAAATCAGCAGACATTGCACGATGACACACACACACACACACACACACACACACACACACACACACACACACAAATATATATATTTAGTTAAGCAAGTTAGCAAGTCGGTTTCTGGTTGTTTTCGTCTGTTGCTCTGCGTTATATTTTTCGGACTAGGTCTGCGTTTCCGTCATTTCGCAAGCATGCATTGCCCTACATCAAATTCAATAATTTGTTATATGAATTTAATTGCCAGTGTACTGCTGGTTATGTGGGGCGTACGACTTTACATTTGGAAACAAGAATTAGTCAACCTGTACCTTCTTAAATACGATTTGGCAAAATGGAATCGGCTATTGCGCAGCACCTAGTAGAGAACATAGCCTGCGCCAAGTCGTATAAGAAAAGAGTGGTTTAAAATTTTACATGTAGCTGGTTCCAAAATTCATTTAAAGATTTTAGAATCAGTCTGCATACGTTTACGGAAGCTTTCTCTTTTCCCGCAGAAAGATTTCGTGAAGTCTCTTCATTTGTTGAGGGATAATTTATTTTAACTGCTCCACGAGAATTATTTACACACGATTTCTTCTCCCCTCGTTATATATATATATATATTTATATGTATATTTATTTTAGCATTTCCCAATTTTTTGCTCCTCATTTTCGTTTTCGTTGCTGTTCTTTTGTTTGATTTATAATTTCAACAATTTTCTCCTAATGAGATGTTGGATGAAAGGGCTCTCGAGACTGTTAAAAATTCCTTATTTTTAAAGTAGTATACAAATTTTGTAGCACCATACATTTGTCTCTCTCTCTCTCTCTCTCTCTCTCTATATATATATATATATATATATATATATATATATGAACTGGTATCAGATATGAATCAAATAAGTATTAAGAATGATTGGTTAAGGATCAAGTAGAAAACGCTTATAAAGTTGATAGGCTTCAATTTTATTTAGGCTTCATCAAAGAATAAAATGTCAAGAAGAAAACACAATACTGGTTTTATTTATGTGTTCTTTGTTCTTCCTTATTGAAGGAGATCTCACGTGTATTCGTCTTGTCAAGTAATATCCTTGAGTATAATTATTTTGTGTTTGTATATAATAATTTTAGTTGGTCTGTGTGGGATTTGGTTGATAATGTGTGCCTGTACGTGTCTGCGTTTGCTCCTCTAGTGCGCATTTTTATTTATGTCAAGTAGTGTCCGTAGTGGGGAGTGTTTTATATGAAAGTCATGCAATTTAGGCCACACCGGTTGTGTTTGTAGATAAACATAACTTAGATTCTTTAAGTTTGAATTTTATAAAATTTTGTAATATAATAAAGTGTGTTTGAGTTGCATTCATTGATTAGAATCTATTTATCAGGATATTTTTAAGTAAATTCTCTTTATGAAATTACGTTGTTTTTTTATTGTTTTTAGTGGGTTAATTATTAAATCGGGGTTATAGCTTTTATTTCTGTGTGTTCTATCGTAATCTACTTGAACAAATATCAAAGAACGTCTGAATGGCAACTGAACTATGAAATATTTCAATCCAGAATTTGGGGCAAAAAAAACCCCAAAAAACGGGATTTCCAAATTGCAATCATTGTATATTAACAGTGAAAATTTGCCACGAACTTTTGGTGGAATTCAAAATTCAAATTTGGAAGCGACATGCAGCACTGTTATGCACTTGCGATGGAAGCTTCAGCTTCAATGTATTTGGGAGTCAATCTGATGATACTACATAGGATTTTGAAAGAGTTGGATAAATCTAATGGTGAATACGAAGGTACAGCAGTACGGAAGACTCAGTTTGATCTTTCTAAGAAAATAAATTTCGAATTTGTTAGTGATGACCTCAGACTCAACACAGGTCTACATCAATCAAGTGCAAGTATTTTCGTGTCTCAGGTGGGTGGCTGTTAGCAGATTTTATATCAAGCAACTAAACAACGCACCATGTAAAAGAAGCGGAAGAACCCAGACAATTTCTGTGACGACATAACCTCTTACATGTAGCCACCTACCTCCCCAAACCGCGATCCCCTGTGGGATCAAGTAACACCAAAAATGGACTAAAGACAAGGATTATGGCAACATTCAAAAACATAAAAAAGTAGAAGAGTTCAGGAGAAGAAATCGTGGTTGAAGCGAATGGCGATTTTGTGAAATAAATCTACTCTTCTTTTTAAAGATATTTTTGTGTAATTTTGGTAAATATATTTTATATTTGTTAAAATGAGATGTCAGTATTATTTTAGTTTTTGACGTAAATTAGAATACAGTTTATTTTTCGCATTCATTACGTCTCTCTCTCTCTCTCTCTTTATATATATATATATATATATATATATATATATATGTGTGTGTGTGTGTGTGTATGAGTGTGTGTGTTTCAAATTGATAATAGTAAAACGTTAAACGTTTGATTTCACACCTGTGTTCTTTATAGATATTCCCATTATTAAGCCCAAGTAATAAATTCTGGATATTTGGACGTTTGTCATTTTTTTTTTTTACTTTTTACATACTTATTTATTTTTGCTTCTCCTGAATTTTTAGTCATTAAAATAATTCTTAGAAATCAGAAATATTCAAAGCCTGAGATTTCTTTGTCGCCCTGAGCGAATATTCTAAATACAACAGTTATTTTAGTGCAATTTTTTATATATTTACTTCTTCTTTCATGAAACGAGAAATATCACATACATCTGCAAACGAGATAAACTAACAAATGATTTATAACAAGTTCTCTATGCAGAAATCAATCTTTGGCACATCATATCTATCTCTTTATATATATGCCCTCACACACTAATACACAAACTTACACACATATACACGCAAGAATGAATATATACATACATACATATATATATATATATATATATATATATATATATATATATATATATATAAGTTTAAATTGTGATTTTGCTTAGTGGCAAAATTGTTGTTTGTCATTAGTTTACTCGTAGAAAGGCATTTTAGGTAGCAGTTTTTTGTCATAAAGTGCTTGATATAGAGTTAGAACATTAATATAATCAATGTAGAGAAGTTTATCACTTAGCTGAGCAGTGATAATTCAGTTATGCCAACATCTATGTCTCGTAAATGTCTTATTAAGATATCTTCACTAGACATGCTTTTTTGTTTTTTTAGCGGAAAAATAAAACCCTGAAGAATGAAGACATGATTATGATGCTTTCACAAAACTTCGAAGTCGGCATAACTGAAACAATACTGCTCAGTTGGTGAAAAACATCTCAAAATCATCATATATATATATATATATATATATATATATATATATATATATATGACAACAGTAAAAAGGCAGTGGTTAGACCAGTAGACAATTATTTAAAAAAGTGCTCAACGCACAATGAAACGAATTAAATATGCAGTCAGCAATATAGCAAATAAATAAATAAAACAAAATATCTATCATTCACTTGATACCTAAGTTTCAGCTATATAGGTCTGATTAGGCTTCAAGAGCAACAAACACACACACACACACACAAACACATACACAAACACATGTATATTTATTAGTAATTATTACTTTAGAACATGTGCAAACTACAAACTACTACAAAACTCTACATTTTGTTCCGACATTGAAAGGACAATGTCTCACCAGGTAGTTAAAAATGATGGTAATATCTTTTTTTATAATTTTTTTAAAAACCATTTCTCTTTATATTTTTTCGTACGAGGTAAAAAGATATTAAAAATAGAAAGAAGAAAGTGGTAAGAAAAATCAGAAAAGATGAAATAACAAGAAAGGTAAAATAAAGAGGAAAGGAAAATATACAGAAGAAAAAAAAGCAAAGAGGAAAATAAGTGAGAAAATATAAAGAGGAAAGAGCAAATAAAAACGGCTGATATATATATATATATATATATATATATATATATTTTAAATTCTGACCGGGATTGAATTACAGACAGATATTGACATCGGTTACTAGGTGCCTGGGCTCAAATCATTTGGCATTTGTTTTACAATTTTATTTATTTAAAAAAAACAAAAGAGGAAAAGGAAAGATACCCAAGGAGTAAAAAATGAAGAGGAAAATAAAGAGAAAAATGTGAGAAAAAACATAGTAAAGGAAAAAAATATTATTGAGAAAATTTAAAATGAGAAATCAGCCGTGTCACCATAGTTTGTATATGACGATAATTTACTTCCTACATTTCTTTGATTCTTTCATAAAATTTATTTAGTTCTTTCTCTATAGTTTTCCTCTTTTTGTTTTTATTTCCTCTGACTCCTTTTAATGATTCCCCATTCTGGTTTCTCATTTTCCCTACCCACTTTATCTTATGCATAAAAAATGCCAATAAAAGGAACTATCCATCTTTTTTCAAAAAAAAACGTTTGCTACCGGACGAAACATTGTTCTTTCAATATCGACACTTTTGTACACTTTAGTAGTTTGGACATGTTCTAAAATATAATTTATAATAAATATATATATGTGAAAATTCCTTCAAAAATTGTTGGAATGTATTTTTTAGAAAAGTAAAAATATATGCTTAAAACTTTCCATTATCTTAATTCATCATAAGATTGTGTGTGTGCGGGCACACACATGCGCGCATGTGTGTGCGCGCATCTGTGTGTTTTGGGGTATTTTCTCATTCCTTCCGATATAAAGAAGCTGAGACCAGCAGATGTTGGAGAAACGCGTCGTTTCTGACCTTTTCCATTGTCTAATTATCGCAACTTTTGTCTTTGTTACTATTATTACATCCGACAATCACACATATGACGTCACACCAAATTGATTTCATTTCAGAAATTAGTTAATTGATAATTTTACTCATTGTTTTTAGATAATTTTATTAATTATTGATGTAAAAATGTTTGATTGCACTAAAGATTGATTTTTAATTATTCTTATACAAAAAAAAATTTTACAAGGAAAATAAGCTCAAAAAATATCATAAATAATTAAATTAATTGATTTTTCCATTAATTTATATTATTAAGGTCATAAACCCTCAGAATTAAATAGAAAATTACCAACACTTTCTCATTAATGAATTCAATTGCTTTTGTTTTTGTTCTTTAGATTATTCAATTCGAAAAAATCGTGGGAAATTATTTTTAAGTTAGTTTCAGAATTACAATTCCTTATTTTATTTTTTTGGCATTCAAGTGATTTCTTTACTTTACTCTGTTTCTGGAACTTTCTTTGAACATTTTGGACTAGCGCTACATAATCACAATGAAAGAACTGTACCAAATAAAATCAGGCGAGGACTACCATCAGGAAGAACAACTGAAATGTATAGAAAATATAACCCGAAATCGAAGAGAAAATAATAACAAAATGAAGATGAGAGCATTCAGCAGCACATCAAACGAAAAGCAAGAAAAGAAACGCCATCAATACTAGAAAATGTGATAACATTTTACTGGCTTTGAGAAAACTATTTTCATAAAAAATGTTTTAAGAGAAATATTTTATAAATTTCAAACAAGAGAGTAATGTCTGCTCGATCATTAAATGCTTAATGGTTCCCTATAGGAAAATGGCTGTTACCATTATCATTATTATAATATCAGTAATTTATGAAACAGATAAAAAAATATTAATATGAGATAAATTACTCAAATTACATATATATATATATATATATATAGATATAGATATTGATTGATTGATTGATTGTTTAATTATTAGTTTTTGGTCATAATAAAATTAGACCAGTACACATCTGTATTAAAAAGTGTTCAATGCATCTATATGATAAAAATGTTGAATATTTTACATTTGTAAACCAGTTATTACGCGACCTAGGTTTCTACCATGAAACTGTTACTATTCAGGTTATATTTTAATAGAAATGGTGAAAACGATTTATTTTGAAAATGTAAGATATATTTCTGTTTATTTTCACCTGAAGAGAAACAATTTTGTTCTGAAACTTGAAAATTTATGTGAAGTGATATTATGCTTTTATAAACCATTGTAATACCAAAACTACAATTTTAAGCTCTACTCTGTATCCAGCACTCTTTATAAAAAGAAATGCTTGAAGAGTGGGTTTTTAATATAAGTGTTCTTTCACTTTCTCTATAATATATATATATATATATATATATATATATATATATAGATAGATAGATAGATAGATAGATAGATAGATAGATAGATAGATAGATAGAAAGAAATGTATGTATTTTCCATTTGCAAACGGAAAATATTAAAAGGTTCAAATGGAAAATATTAAAACTTTCTACAATTTAATTGTATTCAACACTTTTTGACACAAATGTGCACTGGGCTAATCTTATTATGACCAGAAACTAAGTAATTAAACAATCAATCATCATCATATATATATATATATATATATATATATATATATATATTAATATATATATGTGTATATATATATATATATATATCTATATATATATATATATACATACACATATATATATTAAAAATTTCTCATTTTGAAAACACAAAATAGATTACAATCAAAACACTAGGAAGTGATTAGCAGCATTGGATATATATCATCATTGAAAAGGCCAGTGAAGTGACAGAAAGCGATTAAAAAATTATTAATTCCGAAATATATTTGCATTCCTTACCTATAATAAAAAAAAAATTTGATTAGGTGACAAATTAAATAATAAATTACTAAATATTTTTGTTCGTCGTTTTTAAAGAATTTTTTAAAAAGAATGTTAGGTACCCATATATATATATATATATATATAAGCTGGGAATATCACCCGTTTACACTACCATGGTTTCGACCGTTTCAGTTTCCTTATTTTAAATTTTCACCTTCCTTCAAACATGCATGGATAACTTTCGAATAAATATGCGTCATGGAAAGAAAAAGAACACAAATAAAAAACCTAGAGAAAAATGATAGCGAGTCCCAACAAATATTCACGCTGTTTACACAGAAAAGTTTTTCGGGACCCGATAAATTGAGCCTCCAACACATTTTAATGAAATATTGAATGTAACCCGGACACAACATTGTACCAGTCAACAATGAGAAGCACAATTTGTTTTTTGGCAGGTGCTCACATATGGCGAAACTGTACTTATTTGGGACAAGTTCATTCAAAAGCAAGTGTGATTCCTGATCTTAGTAGGAACATGCTGTTTAATTCTCATATCTAGGCGTTGAGTAGTTCTCCATATGTAGTTGGCACCGCAACCACAATTATATTTATAAATAACAGATTTTACTTGATGAGGAGGGAAAACATCCGTGCGCCCAGAACAGAAAATAGACCGGTTTGAAAAACTACACGAAACTCTGCCAAGAAGAAACAGTCAGAAACACAGGTTGAAATCAGGCTAGTCAAGATTTCACAACCAGCTTCATTCCAAGTGAGTCTAAGATAAACCAGGCACCTTTTAACTGTACAGGTTTTGATCTTTCTGAATTCTGCTATCTTGTCATAGATAACAGAATGAACACTGCTAGGGTGATAACCCAAACCACATAAGGTCTTCGTCACAAAATTGATTTTATCATCCAGAAAAAACTCCGAACATATCATTAATGCCCAATGAATTAGAGTTTTAATAATGTTTATCTTAGACAAAAGGAACCCTAACGCGTATATAACCTCGCAAATGTTGGTTTCCAATATAGTGAGATGAGAAAAGTTATTGTTGCTGTCCGATGTACTAGGATATCCAAAATAGCTAGTTGAGAATTAGATTCTTCAGCAACCGTAACCATCATGGCTGGATGAATACCATTAATGAAAGAGAGAACTTGATTAGCCCCGACTTCATTATTAAATAAACAAAAAGTATCGTCAAAATATCGACAATACAGTTGAGGACGAAGAGCACTGACACGTATTCTCTCCTCGTCAAAGCCCACAAAAATATTAGCCAGTTCCGGACCCAAAGGAGAGCCCATAGCAACTCCGACAATCTATCGGTACATTGTATTATCGAAAGTAAATTCAACAAACAACGTAACAAATTTCATCAACTCAACACATACAGATTCAGGAATACAAGGTGGAGACAAAGCAAATCCCAACAAATAGCAATTGTCTCCAAAAGAGGGACACAAGTGAATAAAGACCAAACATCAAAATAACCCATGAACTTACCTGAAGGAGATAAATTTTAAATGTGATCAACAAAGGAAAACGAATCATTTATATAAAATCCACTCAGCTTCTAAAAAACCGGTTCCAAAAGTAATGATAGCCATTTGGCCACCTTTTGTTGGGCCGCTTCAACCATTGGCACAATGGGTCTCAACGGTACCCCATCCTTTTTGGTAGCCGATATAAACGGAGACGAATTGACTCAGACGGTCGAATTTCGTTTGATATTTCCAGAGAAAAAAACCCTATTTTTTTCCACCTTAAGCGCAATTTCTGAATTTTTATTTCACTTGAGGTAAGGCATCACACTTATCCACAGATTCTAGCTTTGTTTCTTTCAAAAGTGTCTTCCAAAATCAAAGACATCTTAGCTACATAATCTGCACGGTACAAAATAACCAGCACCCTTATTCGGTTTGGAGATTGCTAAATCAAAATTGTTCTTCAGTGAATTAATAACTTCAACAATGTTCAGCTTTCCACTTTGATTCTGCTGAAACCACTGATAACCTAGCAAACATGAGTGCAAAGTTATTCAACTAGGCTTTTAAATCCCGAACCGCATCAATAGATATAGGGGATAGTCTTGTCAACTGAGCGAACAAGACCTCAAACTCAGAAAAAATCTTCTCATTATCAGGCATGGATAATAGAATACAAAATTCCAAACCATGAGCAAGAACAAACGACTCAAGCTCAGTCAGTTCATGGAAGACAATTTTAAAATACTATTCAAATTTGGTTCTATTGTGCGCTCATATCTCTTATGTGCTAACAATTGAACTTTGCCTCATGCTTAGTTGCAAGTTGACAATTTAACACAAACTCGCTGATAAACCCAACCCCAAATACAGAGAGAAACTAGCCCAATCAAAAAAGGAAATTAAATTCCTACATAAGCACCAGGATCTATATAATACACCTTGTTTAAACCCAGGTTTCTGGCTGAAAGTTGTTGAATAAGATCTTTAATGAAAACACATTCAATCTTTCAACCAAGATCTAATTTTGGCCTCCTAATTCTAAAATGAATAGAGGAGGGGCAAACTTTATGCCGAATACATTGCCGTAAAAATTGCGTTTTAAATTTCAAACTTTTTAATTTAACCTTAATCTGTTATATTTTATTTAATTTACTAATTCAATTAAGGTTGTACCTTAATTTCAAGCATTTAGAGATATTTTATAGGTACAAAATATAATTATCGAAATAAAAGTGTGTAGCTTAATATTAATAGACATTATCTCTAGTTCTTTGTTATCCATTCTTAGTTTTTTTTTCCCTACGTTTGTGTTCCTTTTTTCTTTCTATAATGGATTTCATAGTTTATTTTATTCTAAGTTTGAATCTCCTGATGAAGCCTGAAAAACAGAAGCGAAACCGGTTGGTTCGCTTTTAGAATGTCTAGCAATATGAAAAGATACATTTTACTTTCGATATTCATATATATATATATATATATATATATATATATATTTATATATATTAGAAAGGGAGGGAAGGGAAAAGAGACAGTTGATTTGAGATAATTTTGGGTACCAAGGTTGTTGTTTTTTCAATAGTTTTACTGAATTTACGAGATTATATCAAGCAGGTTATTTTTAAACACAACACTGATGAATGAGCACATCATAATTTTGTACTCACGAAACATATAAGTTGGCATGAAACTGCTCAGTTGAAGTGACAAATTCTTTGCACTCAAACAAAATCTCTTTCTCTCTCTCTCTCTCTCTATATATATATATATATATAAATATATAGGTAAACAACATGTCATATTTTGTATCAGAAGAATTTTAGGGAACCTATGATAAAATGAAAAAAGTTTTCGTGCACTGAGTTTCGTCCTTTAGAACTTGATCAGACAAAAGTGATGTTTACTTTATCAGATGGAATAATTTCCACAAATAATACGTGGTAGAAATCTTAAGGTATTTACATAATAGATTATAACTACACAAAAGTGATATTTTACAAAACAACACACTCAATACATTAGGCACTCACTGTTATGAGTGTGACCAAAAGTTTCATTTTTAAAATACTTTAATCAAAAAACAAAACAATTTACTAAGAGGAAAGGTTATAGAAAGTGTTTTAATCTCTAGATGACTCAATAAATTTATGCCCAGATTCTTACAGTTTTTAACTTTTCTTGATAGATTTTCTATTATCACAATGTAGAATATTTAATACCAAAAGTAAAAAATCATAAACAAAAAGAAAAGAAAATAAATAAAACCGGACAGACAATATCCCAAAGAAAGATTTAAAAAATCAAATTTTCGTTTGCGCATGTGTAATATGTAATGCGCATGTGTACTAAGTAAACATCGCTCTAAGTTTTGACGAAACGCATCATACAAAATGTTTGATTTTTATTTATTTCTTCGTATAATAAAATAGAATAGTTGTAAAATATAAAAAAATAAAATTATTGTAAAAACACTCGAAAATGAATGTCATTTTTGAGTGTGAACATCATAAAATAATTTTATAGTTTTAGATAATATTATAATTTTCGATTATTTAAAAAAAACATCTTTATTTTATACAAAATTGATCAACAACAACGAAAATCGAAAAGAGTTTATAAACCATCATTTAAAAATAAATGTCTATTTTTTCACAAACAAGTATATATCAGCATTTTTTCTCCGATGTAACCAAAAAATAAACACGATATTTTATTAAAATTAGCTATCAGCAATTCTCAAAAAATAATTTATGAGCTATCGTGAATTCTTTTCTTAAGATTTCTGATAATAATTTCGATGTGTTTACGGTCGATATTAATTTTTTTTTCTAGTAACACCTTCAATGATTTAACTGTAGAAAAATTTAAAAATTAGGAACATCGAAAATTCTGCAGTACACTTTCATCACGTGTTAATATATATATATATATATATATATATATATATATATGTGTGTGTGTGTGTGTGTGTGTGTGTGTGTGTGTGTGTGTGTGTGTGTGTGCGAGAGTTAAAAACGACCAACACGGAAGATTTTAATTCTTTATTTAATATTTCCAGTAGTCTTACATGTTTCATTATTGCTGAAGATAAGGAATGTAAAAAGGGGTACATAATTTTCCAATTTCCAAGCGCTTTCAACCTCTTCACAGGCCATTTTCAAGGATGTTATTTTTTCGGTGATGTTTATACTCTCATGTTTGACTGTAGTGTAATTTTTTGTTTTCATGATTTTTGTTTTTTTTTGTTTTGTTTTTTAAAGAGAAATTCACCTCGCTATAAGAGAGGCTATACATATTAAACAATTTTCCCCTACCATATTCCTTACAATATTTAATAGTGGAAATGGAGTTTAAAAAGTTTTTTTTAGTATAGACAGACGCTCACATGATTCCTGCCACGCGCATCAAGTGACAGCTTTAAAGCACTTTACTTTTCAATAAAAACAACACTAAAACAAAAAAATTACATTACAGCCAAATATAAAGACATAGCAACACCAGAAAAATAACATCATTGAAAATGGCCTGTGAAGAAACTGGAAGCGCATGGAAAGTGGAAAATTACGTAACATTTTAACATTCCTTATCTTCAGCAATAAGGAAACATGTAAGAATACTGGAAAAATTAAATAAAAAATTTATAAAGTCTTACTTATCGGTCCTTTTTAGTGATACATATTTAAATAAACGATTACTATTCGGATATACATTAACACCCGTAGCTTAGAGTTAGAATCGCCGACTGACGTCAATTCGGTCGGTTTTCAATCCTGAGTAAAAAGCAATCGGCTCTTTTACCCTACTAATGAGCTGCGATACATCGAAACAGATCTGTCTGCGGATGACTATATGAATAAATTCACTGAATAGTGACACCTAACTTTCAAAATGCATTTTTAAAAATGAAAATACTTCTTGGAGCTTTTTCTTTTAGTTTTAATTTTAAGCTAATAGATTATGTTTAATATTTCTCATAAGCAAAATAGTTTGCTGTATTTCCAACTAAATTTACATGCAATAGAATTATTTTTTCAATTTAATTATTATTAAAATCGATATTAAAATTAGCCGTCTTAGTAAATGTTTCCACAAATAATGAATTACCTTGTTAAAAAAAGTTGCATTCAAAATAGAATATATTTTCTTATATTTATTTGAGAAAGATTAACAGATTCAATGGTTAATTGATTTGATTTGAAATATTATTCATTTTTAGTTTAAAATATCGCAGAAAAGTATTTTTAACACAGAGGTGGATTCATTTATGAGGTGTTGACAATTTTCTCAATAGACTTATGTTTGGGACTTTGTTCTACAATCTACATAATTCACAATTACTTGAGGAATAGCAATGAACTCTTTTTTATATAAATTTTAACAACCTAATAATCTTGAAAAATTAGAGAAATATAAATAATCCAGTATTTTATTAAATTTAAGGTACCTCAGCTTTATAGTCTTACTTACGAAGACGCTTGGTGAGGAAATGCTAGAAAATTAACAATTATAAATTTATTATAGATGTTTATCCTATTTTATTCATGTATAGACTTCATATTTAAAAAAAAAAACACCGTCACGTTTATATAAACATAAGCCGAGTTCGCATTCTTGCTGAATTTGTTGCTTTCACTTACCTTGGGAAAGGTATGAATCCATCTCTCCTCCCTCCATATTATGTTCTATAACCTTGATTAGTAACCAGTTTACAGTATAAAAAATAGAAAAAATTATTTTGCCTGCTCTTTCATAGATCCAAAGATGATCGCCCAAACCCGTATCACGTATAGCACTTAAATCTCAGAATGAGTGTTTAAAGCACTTGCAAGCTTTTCTAATCAAATAATGTTTTTAGTTTTATCTTACGATTCAGATAAGATTTTATGCCACTCGTGTTACAAAAAAATTGAAGATTAAAATTCTACAAAAATGAATTTCTCGAAATTTCTTAAAATCAAATACGTTGTAAGTAGTAGATGTAAAAAAAAGCAATTACCAAAAAAGTCAAAAATTATTTCCTGAAATAATCCTGAAATTTTCATTGAAATCATACAATTATCTGATTTTTCCAAGATTTTCAAAATCTGTGGGTTTTTTCTGATAAGAAAGTAGCTAACATTTACTATATTACTTTATGCTCGGCCACTCACCCAAGAAAAACAGACTATTTAATCAAAATTTTGAATATTCTAAAAGGAATGGAAAACATAATTTAATAGTCAGGAAATTCTTTGGTCTTTCTTCTCACTAATACGAAAGATTTTGACAATAAATATTTCTTTTTATTAAATTTCGAGGTATCATTTTCTAATACGAGTACATTTTTGGCAGATATTTGTTTGTACACATGTACGCATGCAAACACAAACACACACACACACACACACACACACACACACGCTCACACACACACATATATATATTAATTAAACAATAAATTTTGAATCATATCATCTGAGGAATAGTCTCTTTCGACTTGTCAACTCAGCTGTGGGATGAATTGGTATCAGAAGTACAAATTTCGTCAGACGAAAGGCACGAGATAAGAGTCAAGTGAAGGCGGAAGGTTTTGTCGTAAAAGGGAAGAAGTATATGAAAATAAAACCTGAATATTAACCGCATGACATTACTTTGGGGTTATATGAAAAATTAAAATTTATTATAAATTTAAAAGAGGAAAAAAGGTAAAGAATAGTATTAAAACATAGATTAAAAGAAGTACGATATTACTATATATATATATATATATATATATATATATATATATATAATGGAAGAACATTACATTTCGGCTGTGGAAAAACGACTGAAGTCGTGATGCCAGAACAGGGATAATAATATTGCTGATATTTCTTTGTAGTTATAGATAAATAAAAGTAGGGAAAACCGATGAACCAACCGCTCGTAATGTGGAACTAAATTATAAATGTATACGATAGATAATTTGTATAATTATGATTGTGGTTCATTTTTAAATGATAGCGATTTTTGCATTAAAAATTATTTTTAAATAATTAGTTATAATGCATTTGATTACATGCGTAAATATTCAATTCATAATTATCTCTTAAATATCTTATTAAAAGTTAGTATATTAAATACACCTAGCGTCTTTCCAAATCCAAAATTCTAAAGAGAAAAAAAAAATATATATATATATGCAAGCGGACCATAGAAAATTTGAAAGTGTGCGTTGATAGCTAAAAAGAAGGAAAAAGTAAAAAAAAAAATGGAGTCCTTAAATGTTAAGAGCCTTATCGGGCAGTTGAATCACATGGCGGGTGGGGCTCTCTTTCTAATGAATTGAATGGGTCGCAAAAATTGTGAGTGGTATGATGAATGGGCGGGAAGGGTAATACTTGTGTCTTCGGCCATTTGTACGGTCGGGGAGTTAGAAACGTAGCTTCAATTCACGAGCGAAACGAATTTAGCCATGAGACCGTAAACTGACTTTGGAAAGTTGTAAGAAGCACAAAAAAATGAAAATCAAAAGATTTTTTTTGTTATTTAAATAAAAATGAATGGAAAAAAATATCCGGAAAAATGAAGATAAAATCCATTATATAAAGAAAAGTGATTAATGTTTTGTTTAATTTTTCTTTGTTATATTATCTTTTTTTTTCTCCTTGCATTGTAGTTCTTTCTTTGAAATATTAATATCCTGTCGTTTCTTGCATCTTGAGATCTTCATAGGATTTCATGTTCCTTGCAGGAGATAAACATTAACAATAACAACAAATACTCTTACAAAATGCCATATTGTCTGCCGAATAACGGTTTTGATGCCTCATGGTAAGGTGGGGATGGTGTCCAAATTTCAGTTGGCAAAGCCTTGTGGGTCAAGGTTGGCTCGTTTAGCGGACAGGCATAGAAAAGGAAGAATAGGGAATGAAATCCTTTCCGACATTTTGTCTGTCTGTGTTTGTGGAGTGGACAAGGAAATATATAAAAAAGGGATTTTAAAAAAATATCATATCGCACAACGATGGCCAAACAGTTAGGATTTACAAAAGAGTAAAGAGTAATGAAGGGCTTCGGAAAATAGGGTAGATTAAAAAACAAGAAATTGCGATAGGGCGAGATATACTTAAGGCAAATATAGCAAGAAGGGAAGCTATTTCTAAAATTAAAAGACAGGAAGTGACCAAGAGAATAAAGTTATGATGGGAAAGCAATAGCACGGAAATAATTGCACGGCGAGTGAAATTAACAATTAGAAAATTTCAACGAGTAAAAGTAAAATATAGACGAGTCTTTACAGTCAAACTTACTTCCATGATTAAGTCAAAACTTTCACTGGAGATTGACGATAGGAAATAAAACCTGAAATATTGAAATTTTCTGAAAATTTGATTCATAGAAGTACAGAATTGAAAAAGAAATTACAATCAACAAGAAACCATGTTTTAGATTGGGATTTCATTTTCTTCCAAAATCTTCTTCACCTCTATAATTCTAACGTCTCTGGCTAAACACTAATATTTTATTCACTATTTATTTATTTTGCATGAATAGGAATAGATAGATTTGTCTATTTTCCGGTTCACATAGTGCCCCATTCTTTTGAACAAGAGTAGATGTATGTCCCTTTTTCCTTATTAAGAACAGGTTTCAGGTTCTTTCTGAAGTCTGCTTCAACTCCATATTTCTAACATCTCTGGAAAACACTGAAGTTTTATTTGCTGTTTTTCGTCAAAAGAAGCAGACAAGTGCGCCTATACTCCGGTTCACAGTTTGTTCTGTTATTTTTATTTTATTTTATTTTTATTTTTTTAACAGGAGTACGTTTTTGTCCCCTTTTCCAATTTAGGATTGTGTTTCAAGGTACTTTTAAAGTCTTCTTCAATTCTATAGTTCTAACTTCTCCAGCCAAATGCTAAAACATTTTACTTTTTATTTATTTTTCGTCAATAAGATTAGACAGGTTCGCCTATCCTGTGGTTCACAGTCTCTCAGTATTTTGAACAGGAGTGAGAGTTTATCACTTTTTTTCTATTTAGTACTGGGTTTCAGGTTTCTTCTAAAGTCTGCTTCAGATCCATACTTCTAGCCTCACCGGTTAAACTCTAAAATTTTAATGATTATTTAATTATTTTTTGGCAGTAGGAGTAGATAAATTTGCCTATCACACGGTCCACACTACTCTCCGGCTTTATAAACAGGAGTACGTGTTTATCCCTTTTATCTGTTTAGGATTGGGTTTGCTGTTTCAAATGACCTTTCAATCTCTTTAACACACAGTATGATCTTGCATCTTAAAGAATTTGATGTGATTAATTGATAAAAAAATAAAAATAAAAACTCTAGATTACAAGATTCAGTTTGCAAATATTAGAATGATTGTTTTACTTTTCACGCATTTGCAGGTTATTTAAAGCCATAAATTATTTTTAGATTCTTAGCATTTTGGGTAAATAATAAAATCTATTGATACAAGTCCTACTAATTAACCCATAGCTGGGGAGGAGAAGCGTTGAATTCATACCGTTACCAAAGGTATGAGTGTGTAAGGGATTATAACGAAACCGAGTGTAATTGAACCTCAGCTCTCTGGTCGACAATTCTAAGCCGTTGTTAATTACACCATCTCACATTCAACCTTACAGCACCTGGAACACACAAGCGGTCACGCATCTAAATACTGATCAAAATCAACGTTGCTTAACTTTTCTGATCGTACGAGAAAATATTCGAAAGACAAAAATGTTAAATGAAAGAAAGAAAAACGAAAGAAAAGCAATCTCGATAGAATATGAATGAAAAAATGAATGAAAAATGAATGAAAGAAAACTGAAAGAAAAAAGAGAAGAAAATGAATGAAAGAAAGAAAAAGAAATTAAAATGAAATAAAGAAATAAAAATGATTGAAAAAAGAAAAAAAAAGAAAAATTAATAAAGCAAAGAATAAAGAAACGAATGAAAGAAAGAAAAATAAAAAACAAGAAAATAATGAAAGAAGGAACAATGAAAGAAGGCAAAATGTAGTAAAGATAATAAGAAAGAAAAAGCCAGTAAGAAAGAAAATGAATGACAGAAAAATGAAAAAAAAGAAAGAAAGAATGAAGAAAAGAAGAAAAAATAATCAAATACGACAATGTGAAAGTAATATGTGATATAATCAAAGAAAATCCTATTAAAATTATCCTAATTTTCTTTGTCTCTTGCCATCATCCGTGTTATCCTTGCTCGAATCTCTTTCCATTAAAGTTCTTGACGAACCTCAAACAGGACGAAGACCTGGAAATAACGTTCTTTTAATATCACTGACGATTGCTGTAACAAATTACTTGTGGCAATCATCAGAAATAATGACGCACACGAGTGCCGTAGGTGACATCACATTGCAAATCTCAATCTGATGTGATTCTCGCCGGCAGATCTTTCTGACCGATCTACAGTATGATTTTATATTAAAATGGACAGAAAAATACACGAATATTCTTTCTTGATAAGAAAACGCAAATATATAATCAATGTTTGAAAGACCCTTGTATTAAATATATTGTCATAGTTTTTTTTTTAAAGTCACATATACTAACGCCTGCGTAGAATACTGTCAGGCCTTTTTCTTTTCTCTTCGAATATAATACATATCCAGCATTGTGATGCGATGTCTGCTTAACAATCTCCATCCATCTTTAGAATATACAATGGAAATAGAGGATAATAACCAGCTTTCCTTCCTGAATGTATTGATTGAAAGGACACCTTCATGTTTTCACACCAGTATTTATCGTAAACCCACATCTTTTGGGTTACACATAACGTGGGATTCGTTTGCTCCTAGATCTAGAAAGATCAATCTTATTAGGACCCTTACACATCGTGCATTGATGATGTTCTCAGATTGTAAACTTGATGCTGAATTAAGAAAAATTAACAACATGTAATAATTAATTGGTACCCTGTAAATGTGTTGTAGGCAATCATTAAACAGAAAATTAATAAGTTTAATGAGAGCAAGAAATTTGGTCTTCCAAAGCGTTCTGTTTATTTGAGACTTCCGTAAATATGAGTCAAATATTTGCTGACAGCATTAGCAATTCTATTAAGCGGTGTTTCAGTGCTGTTAATGTTAGTAATATTTTCAGCAAGAAAACTGCTTCCCCATCCCCACGTAAAATGTGTTGCCTACCAATCAACAAAGTCGAAAATTATGTAATAGTTTTACACACCTTATCTCCAATAACAAGGAAACATGTAATGATACAGGAAAAATTAAACCAAAAATGAATAAAATCCGCCTTATCTCACGTTTTTAACATGACATGTTTAAAAGAAAGATTGCTACACAATATCTATATATTTCATTTGTAAACGAGATATTACTTTCCGGTGTCTCCAGACGATTAACAATAACTTTCTATAATATAATTATATATATATGCATATGTGTGTGTTATTATTATTATTTTGTGTGTGTGTGTGTGTGTGTGTGTGTGTGTGTGTGTGTGTGTGTGTGTGTGTGTGTGTGTTCATTATTATCTGGAATATTAACACAGAAAAAGCAAATCTTATAATGGAAAAAGAAACAGGTGTAATTTACGCATTTAGAAAAACATAAATAACACTAATTTATTTCACAAAAGCAGCACCAAAACTGATATACGAAGCACTCGTGAATGACCTCAAACTACAGAAAGAATACACTAACAGCGTGAAAACTAAATACGAAGAACAAACTAGGAAAGGACACTCAAAATGGGACTCGCTAAAGGAAGCAATACTGATATCAGCAAATAACATTGCCCCGAAGGAAAATAGGTGCAGAATGAAAAACGAGAGGATGACGGAAGAGATTATGGAAATGATGCAAAGGAGGCAGAAAATTATATCACGACATGGAATGGAGTACAGGAAACTACACAAGGAAATAAGAAGAAAATGTAGACAGGCTAAAGAGAAATGGCTCAATGACAAATGTGCAGAAGTAGAGAAATTGAGCAGGAATAATAAAGCAGACCTGCATAAGGAAATAAAAGAACTGACAGGACAAAAAACCTGCTCTTCAACAGAATGTCTAAAATCTAAGGATGGAACAATCATTTTAGAGAGAGAGGAAATACTCCAACGATGGAAAGAATATATAAAAGATCTTTTCCACGACAAGAGAGAGCAACCAATAATACGTAAAGATGAGGACAGACCGGAAATAGTAAAGTCTGAAGTGGAATCTGCAGTAGTCAGACTGAATAGAAACAAAGCAGCGGGACCAGACGGCATAGTCATAGAGCTGCTGATAGCCCTGGAAGAATTTGGTGTCGAAAAAATTACTGAAATAACAAATGAAATTTATAATAGTGGGGTTATACCAGATGATCTCCGCAATCTATCTTCATAGCACTACCTAAGAAGCCAGGACCAAACGAGTTCGAGCTCCACAGAACCATCAGTTTAATGAGCCATATAACAAAACTGATCGTCCGAATCCTGATGAATAGAGCGAGAATCAGTATCAGGCCAGAGATAGGACAAGAACAGTGGTTTCGTTAAAGACATGGGGAACAAGGAATGCCATATTTATGATTAGGATGCTCTCTGAAAGGGCAATACAAATGAAGAAGGACTTATACCTGTGCTTTAATGATTATACGAAGGCGTTTGACAAAATACGCCACAAAGAACTGATGGAGATGTTCGGCAGCCAGGACATATTTGGGAAAGACTTGAGAGTAATAAAAATCTTTACTGGCAGCAAACTGCTTGCATATGGACAGGTAATGAATTGAGTAGATATACAAAGATAGAAAGGAGCGTAAGACAAGAATGTGTCTTTTCATCAGATGTGTTCAACTTGTACAGCGAGAATATTTTGAGTACCCTAGATTTTATGCCTGGATTCGTAATCGGAGGCCACAATTTAAAAAACCTAAGGTACGCAGATGATACAGTGCTGATAGCAGACACAGAAGTTGGCAGAAGAAAGTAACAAGAAAGGACTAGAAATAAACTGCAGGAAAACGGAATGCATGCTCATAAGTAAAAAGGGCAGCCTAAAATGTAAAATACAGATCAGGGATAACAGAATCAAGCAGGTACAAAAATTTAAATACCTGGGAAGCGTTATAACAGAAGACGGAAAGTGCGATACAGAGATCCGAAGGCGAGTTCGCATGTCGAAGGAAGCATTCCAGAAGTTGAGTAACGTATTAAAAAACAGGACAATTTCGCTAGAAACTAGGAAGAGAGTACTGGATTGCTACGTGCTGTCCATCCTTCAATATGGTAGTGAATGCTGGACAATACCATCAAAGATGAAGGAAAAACTTGAAGCAGCTGAAATGTAGTTCTATAGAAAGATGATGCGAATATCATGGATCGAGCATGTGAGCAATGGTGAGGTCTTGGAAATGATGGAAACAAAAAGGATATTAATACTCAGCATCAGGAAGAAACAGCTGAAGTTACTGGGACACGCAATAAGGAAGGAGGGCTTAGAGAATTTGATACTAACAGGCCAGATAGAGGGAAAAAGAGACAGAGGAAAGCAACGGATAACATATTTGAAGGACCTAATCAGGTGGATGACGGAACGAGGATTGCATGGTGTAACAGTAGAAGGCGTGCTCAGAGCCACCAGGGATAGGGAAGCGTGGAAGGCCATGATCACCTACGTCCTGAAGGGACAGGGCACATAGAAAAAGTGAATGGATGACAACATGCAAGCATCGAAATAAATATCTGCTGAAATACGTTGAACCGTATTAACAGAAATACTTGTGTAAACCAGATCACATTATTATTATTATGTCATTTTTCATCATATTTCGATTTCTGCATTGGTCTCACTACCAACCAAGTCTGCGGGGAGACCTAAGGCAGGTAGTGGCGTGTTGTTATGACTCCATTTCATGTTTTTCTATCTTCCCTATCATCCCCAGCATTACATAGATAACGTTTTCCTTAGTGTGTGGGCTGTACTTAATAAGACAATTTTTTGTATATCTCTTAAGCGGGCGTTTCCAGGGATTCTTTCAATGTGTTGTTTTGTTCCATTTTTTATCATTTCAAGTGCACCTACTATCACTGGCACAACTCTTGTTTTCAATTTCCACATTTTTTCTATTTCAATTTCCAGGTCTTTATATTTTGACAGTTTTTCAAATTTCTTGGTTGCTATGTTACAATCCGCTGGACAAGCCATATCAATTAATAGACAAGTTTTCTCCTTCTGGTTTTTAACAATAATGTCTGGCCTGTTTGCTTCAATTTTTCTGTCTGTGTAGATGGTGTAATCCCATAGAATGGTTACATCTTCTATTTCTGTAACCGGTGCTGGATGATGTTCATACCAGTGTTTGTTTACAGCTTTTCCATAATGTTTGCACATTGCCCAATGTAAATATTGCCCAACTCTATCGTGGCGATTTTTATATTCGTTTGGGGCAAGCACAGAACAGCCTGAGATTAGGTGGTCTATTGTTTCTTGGTGTTTATCACAAAACCTGCATTTTGGATCCATATTATTATGCATAATATTTGCCTGAAAGTTTCTCGTGAAAAGACTTTGGTCTTGTGCTGCAAGTATAAATCCTTCAGTTTCAGACTTTAATCCAGATGCACGTAACCATCGATGAGTATTAACTTTGTCAACATTGGATTTATTGGCACGTACTGGATATTGGCCATGCAGAGGTTTGTCTTGCCAGCGCTGTTTCATCTGTTCAAGAGCTTTATCTTTGGCTTTCATTTTCATATTTTTTGCCGCAATAGTTGGTTCTTGGCTACTGTTTTGCTTTTCTACAGAATCTACTAACTGTAATTCTTGTTTGTGTTTATTATTATTATTATTATTATTATTATTATTATTATTATTATTTTATGTCATTTTCATCATTCGATTTCTGCTATATTCACACTACTAGGCATAACATGGTGTGTAGTTATGGCTACATATTATTTCTTTATCTATCCCCCATAATAATACTAGCGTTACATGGACACAGTTTTTTTTTAGTATGTGAGCTGTACTTATCAAGATATTTTTGTATATCTCATAAGCTATGGTCTCCGCGGATTCTTTCAGTGTGTTGACTTGTTATATTTTTTAGCATTCCAAGCACACCATTATCACTGGTAATATTTTTGTTTCCAATCTCATTATTATTATTACTATTACTATTATTGTTACTGTTATTATTAATTTCTGTTTTAATCGAAAAGCAATCCAACATTAAAATATATAACTGCTATGAACAACTTGAAAATAAAAAATTAAAATCCTGAAAGGGTCAAAAGAAATTAATTAGATATAAAGCGACAGAATTTTTTTGTTATATCTATCTATCTATCTATCTATCTATGTCTAGCAAATTATTTAACATTTATTTTTATATTTTTTACCGTTTTCCACGTTTTGTTTTGTTTATAATGTTGTTACACACACACACACACACACACATACATACATACACACACACACACACATATTTATATACCTTCCCTGTCAACGTCACCTTTTTTCATATATCACATGTTAACGTGTTTTTTTAATTATCGTGATCTCCTCACACGGTATTTTTATCTCAGTTTTTAATTATGATAGATATTTAGTAGATTTGTTTCTAAATTTTCTAAACATTTATTGATATTCTTTTTTCTTTTCTTTTTTTTTTCTTTTGTAATTCAGTAGGTGCGTTCAGAACAAGAAATCGGTGAGCAGAGTTCGAATTCCTGTTGAATTCGTTGCATTCACATACCTGCAAATACACTTGGTAAAGGTACGAATCCATCGCTTCTCCCTCTAGATATAGATTAAATAGCATAGCAGATTGGGTTATATTTCCTTAATCATTCTACTACAGACAATAATGTCAATTTACTGTAGGAAAATATTCTGCCAAATCAGTCTTCAAGACATGATCGCCCAAGCGTATATCACGTATGACACTTATGTGATTTGAGTAATTTTTTACAATTTAGTTTTTATCTCGGATTTTAGACTAGCTAATATTTTTGTTCGTTTATATGCTATTTAATTAAATTATACATTGCAAGTTTATCGGAACGACAATGTTTTGTGCGCGTAACCATTGCATCTATTGTTTTGTATAATTCTTGTCTGATTCTGGAAGTGGGAAACGAATTTTTCTTAGGTGGTGATTAAAATTTTAGTTTTTTGAAGAAATTGATGACTTTAATAATTTCTGAAATGTTTTTTCAGTTGTTGATAAGTATGTTTGATTGAGAATATGCATAACAATAAACGTATATTTTGTATTTTATATTTGGATGTAATTCGTTCTCTATATGCGCCAGAACATTTTTATTGTCTTCTCTTTATTCATTGATTTTTTCTGAACGCAGGCGTTTTTGGTTTTGCATCATGCGAACATTGTGAGCAATAGATCCGAGAACAAATATGAAACAAGAATATAAATACATTTTATCATGAAAAAACGTGGTACGAGAAAACAGATTTATGTCCGAATATACGCATATTACCACAATAGAACAACACACAGGCACACAATACCACAAAAATATATATATATATATATATGCGTGTGTGTGTGGGCGAGTGTGTGCGTGTGTGTGTGTGTGTATGCCTGCAAAACAAATAGGAAAAAATGTGTTTATTTTCAAATCAAATGCTCCAAAATTTCTAAGGCAATATCTATGTTAATTTTTTTTTATTCATCTATATCGAATGTATAGCGTCATAGAATCGGTGGTGATTGCTGCAGTAAACACATATACACATAAAAAATCCATAAATAATAAAAAAAAGTTAATGAGCAAAAATTAAAAAAATTATAAAAGTGCCATTTGGTGAAAACGCAATACCGGCCAGAGGCATGATAAAATATGTTGGTTGCAAATTTAAACAAATGGGTCTTATGTCAGAAGTATATAATATATATATATATTTATGTGAATTTAGTTAAATCTATCTATCTATCTATCTATCTATCTATCTATCTATCTATATATATACATATATATATATATATATATATATATATATATATATAATGTGTGTGTGTTTTTATGTGTTTGAATTCTGACCATATTATTATGATAAAATAATTAAAAAATTAAAAAACAATCAGTAATTAACAAAAACATTTCTATTGCCTTGCACAAAGACATATAAAAATAACAATATATTCCATGAACCCAAAATACACCAATACGTAATACACCAAATAAGATTAGGATAATAAACACAATCAAATTATATATATATATATATATATATATATATATACATTTAATTAAGAATTACTTGGAAATATATGAATATAACTGCGATTGTTTACATCTGTTTATCTCAGTATTTCCGTATCGTATCGTATCCTATCTATCTATCTATCTATCTATCTATCTATCTATCTATCTACGCCTGCTCATATCTACTTTTTTATTTAGTTGTGTATCTATTTCTGTTCTTTCATATCTGTCTATCTATCTGCACACACACACACACACACACACACACACACACACACACACACACATATATATATATATATATATATCAGATTCCGCTTTCTGCCCCAGTCTGTAAAAATGTATCCATTTTTTGTCTGTGTATCTTCATATATATATATATATATATATATATATATATATATATATGTATGGAAAGAGAGCGAGAAAGAGATGGAAAGAAATAGAAAGGGAAAGGAGAGAGAAAGAGTGAGCAAGTAAAAGAGAAGTAGAACGAGGATTACGAGGTAAGGAATTAATCTTATTTCTTGTTTTTTGTCCTGATTCAGTCAAAGAATGTTCGCCTCTTCAGTCCCGTTTGGGATTCTTCGACTTGATAAAAGTCTCGAAAATACTTCGCCGATTCTTTGCGAGATGTTTCATGTCAGCGACCAGGGACGTCAATATCATTATCTTCCATTCCATTCATAATATCCACGATCCATTATTTATATTGGCCATATAATTGCATCGGAAACCATCGTGTGCATTCTGCATCCAGCCAAGTATCAGCGCGTTGGCCCTCTGCTTATGTTTGCGTGGCAAAACGACCTCGGTTTTTAGTTTTCCTACGCTTGTCCTTACTCTTTCTGCCTTTATCTTTTCATGCACAGGAAGATTTGCTTTGCTTCGAAACGGATCAGACACAATCTAATGATCAGTGTATGATTTTAAGTGTCCTGTATTGATGTTAAACAATGTTAGAGAAATCTATGAAGCATGTGCGTTACTTTACTCATCTCTTTTACGGTCCTTACGCTCTAGGAGCTTTATAAGTGTGTAGAGTCATTGGTTCAACACCTAAGATTTGCTTTTGTGATCTTGTACAGATTTTTGATATGAAAAAGCTTGACACAAAATTAATTTGAATTCAGTGTTTGTTTGTTTTTTCTTCTAGACTGATAACCAACCGAGGATAGTGAGGCCAGTCTTCTCAGTAGTTAGATTACGTTGACAGAAAAATAATTGTATTAATATATTTTCAAAGGTATCTGTGTGAAAGCTGATGCAATGACTATGGCCTTGAACTTGGCTCGTAAATTCAACCGTGCCAATAACTTTTGTTACGAGGAGACCATTTGCGTGTTCATATGCCTAGAGTTTAAGAAATCTCAAACATTTCTTGATTTTACTTTATTTAGTGTAAAATTCATGTGCAGAAGCAAGAGAAGCAAGCAAATGGAAGTGAATTCTACAAACGGGAAGTGCGAGAAACAAAACTGTTAGAGTAGAAGAAACGGTTACATAGAACTATTCCGACAGTAAAATGATGGGACGTTTATGTCAATCTAGTAGGACGAGTAAATACCTGTCGTCGGAGTCAGTCAGTTAAGTGCCATACGTGATACACACTTTAATTGATCATGTCTCGCAAGAGACATAACTGACTGGGCAGAACATTTTCCCGCAGTAGGTTGTTATTGCTTTCTGTGGTATACTGGTTACCAGCCAAGGCTATAGAACCCAATCTGTCCTATTATTTAACCCATAACTGGAGGGAAGAGATGGATTAATACCTTTCCCACGGGTATTTGTGCGTAAATAAATGCAAGGAATTCAACTGGAATTAGAACTCGTCACCCCGATTTGTCGTTCCGAATCGATATCCACTGCACCACAACACACATCCGGAGTACCAGGGAAAAAAGCACGTCAGAGCAGTTACAATGAAAATATTTGTAAAAAAGACAAGGTGAAAGCACATCATTTCGGTAAGAAAGTGACTGAAGCTGGGCTACCAAGATTTAAAAAGAATGATTTGGAATTCAGTGACATAGAAATAACTGAAATTAGATTTTGTGGATCTACAGCTGTTGTAAAATTTATGCATCTACATCTGTTTCAGATCTGTCAAATTATTTCCACAAGTTAATATTATTTTTCTTTTTGAAACTCTGATAAATCTGTTAGATCAATTGAAGATCGGTTTGTGATATTATATCTGTTGAAAGCGTATTAAAGTAAGATCTGTTGTTCATTTGTTAAAGGTTTTTAATAGATATCTATTGGAAATCTATGAAAAATTAGATCTGTTAAATATCTTTTAAATGTAGTTATGTTAAAATTAGATATGTTGAAGATCATTTGGGGATAGATCAATTAAACGTAGATCTGTTAACAGTTTGAAGGTACAACTGTTGAAATATATTTTGTCAAGAAATCAATTCAATTTGGATCTTTTAAAAGGTTTGTGACGCTTTTGAAGGTATGTGTTGAAATATTTTTTAAACATTTAATTTAATTAGAATTTACATAGAATTTATGAAATTAATTCGACTTAGAATTTAATTAGAATTTCATTTTAATTAATTACAATATGAATTTTTACAATTATGTAATTTTTAAGCTAGAACATCTTTTAAATGTAGATATGTTAAAGTTAAACTAGTTGAAGAACGTTTTAAGGTAAATCAATTGAAGTGAGATCTCTTAATGATTTTGGAAGAGATATTTTGAAAAACTCTAAAGGTTAAATCTGTTGAACATCTGTTAAATGTTTTTGAAGGTCGATCATTTCAGAATTATGAATTTAGAAGGCAAGAAATAACGAGGGACCACACATGTAAGTCAAGAAACCGGAAGGTAAGAAGTCAGAAGGCAAGAAACTGGAAGAGTGTTATACAGGTGAGAAGTGCAAGAGAAGAATCTGTTTTTACAGAAAAGGTACAGGTAAGCTAAATTACGGCTGAGATACCAGGACAGAACTAATAAACTGAAGTTTTCCTCTTTAGATTTTAGCTAGACACCTGAAATAAATAAGGAGCACTGGGCCAGATGTGGCCGCAATATTCAAAGCACGGACGAATTATAAATTTAGGAATATAGATAGATATAAGATAAGTTCTGGAGAAAACGTTGTCTGACATTGGACAGAGTACCAACATTTCTAGCAGCTGACCTAGCAATCGATTTAATATAATCATTCGACTTTATGTTTACAGAAAACGTTACCGTGAGAAAACGAAATGAGTTTCTCTCTTAAATCTTAGCAGCAAATCTATTTAATGAGACCGACATGTTGAAACTATATTCTTTTAAGTATATATCTAATTTTATTTTCGATACTATTGACAAGAACAACTAAATTCTGACAGAGGAGAGAAAGTGTGATACTGTGATCCAAAGACGCATTGGAATGGCCAAAGATGAATTCCAAAAGATAAGTAGAGTATTAAGAGACAGAAAAAATGTTTAGAAATAAAGAAAAGTGTACTGGAATTGCAGGGAAGCGCGTTGTAGTACAGTGGATATCGGCTAGGAACGAGAAATCGGGGTCCCGAGTTAGAATTCCAGTTGAATTCCTTGCATTCACTTACGCGCAAATACACTAGGGAAAGGTATTAATACGTCTCTTACCTACAGTTATGGGTTAAATAACAGAACAAATTGGGGTCTATAACCTTGACTGGCAAACAGTCTATCGTAGAAAGTAATGACAACTTACTGCAGGATGAAGTCACTCATGTCACTTGCCGAGCGTGTATCACGTATGGCACTTAAATGACTGAACTATACAGAATATGTTACGTGATATCAGTCTTCTTGTATGACAGCGAATGTTGGATAATCCCTTCAAAGAAGAAGAGACAGAAATGTGGTTCTACAGAAATGTGACGAGGATGCCACAGACCGAACATGTGAGGAATGAGGAAGTTTAGGAGAGGATGGAAACGAAAAGAAAAGTATACGTAACATAAGGAAGAGATTGGTGAAGCTTCTGGGATATGTAATGAGGATGGAAAGTTTAGGAGATCTGATACTCACAGAAGAGATAAAGGGAAAGAGACACAAAGATAAACTGATAGGATTATGCAAAAGGGTGACAGAGTAGGTTTGGGAGAAATAACGAGGGAAATATATTAAAAGCAACAACGATCAAAAATGAATGGAGGGTTATGATTTTCTACTCCTTGAAGGTATATGACGCACAGAAGAAGAAGAAGAAGAAGAAGAAGAAGAAGAAGAAGAAGTAGTAATTTTAATTACCCCGTATAAACCCGAATGATAATTTAACTTTTTACTCGCCACCCAACTTTTAAACTTACATCCATCTGCAAGGCCTCTCATCCTACGATTTGAGATTTTAAGAAGCGTGGAATTACTTCTTAAGACATTTTGTTCCAAGGTCCACACAGACCCGGGCTGATAGCACCTGCTATGGGTAAATATGAGATTTGTATATATATAAGCGTCGGTTCAGTTCATTCTCATCACTACTAGTCCGTAAACTTTACTGACAGTAATTAAAGCTCTTGCCGCGTGTTCGCTCTTTAACACTGCCTTATTATTATTTTGGCAATAATTATGTCGTCGAGAAGTGACGAATATATATATATATATATATATATATATATATATATATATATATATATATATATTAATATATATATACATATAGGTATAGACGTCCAGTCAGTAAACGGTGAGGATAATCCAACAAGATTGACTTAATATAAAATATTAAGTTGTATATCTATATAGAGAACTCAGTGGGTGTTATCCAGAGCAATATGATATTTATAAAGAAAAACTCAACACGTCAATTAAATTGGTTATAAATTATAATTCATATCAATGAACTTAATAAGCTCATTTCATCAGGCCACATAATATACCTTCCATTTGGTACAAAAAAATTGCCGGAATAAGCATTTTTTTTAACTGAAAAGAAGGGTAAAAAAATATAAAAATGAAAATAAGAAGAAGAAGAAGGAAAAGAGAAAAAGGAAAAGAGGATCAGGACTTAGGCATTGGCGTCAGATCGGCTGATAGTGTTCAGACCAGTCGTGAAGAGGTTGACCTCTGAAGAAACTTCAAATTCCATGGATACGTGTGTATGTGTGACCCCATAAACTAACCCACCCATTTACACTAACTTATATTCATATATACATACGCGTGCTTTCCCACGTATACTGACAGTGTGATTTTGTTTATGCTTATACATACTTGCCGACCTACATTTATTTCTGTCTACATACGGATCTTGCGTTCGTATACTCGCACATATACATTTCATAAAGACGGGATCCCGCGCATATGCATAGAGTTACACACACACACACACACACACACACACACACACACACACACATATATATATATATATATATATATATATATATATATATATATATATAATTATGGTAGTAATTTTCACACATAATCCCAAATTACGCGTATATTTTCATTTTTTCATAGATCCTCACATCCATACATATATATGGTCATAAATGTGTTCTTCATACCTACATTTATCTCTTCATATCCACATACAATTATTCTGTTCACAGACTCGCAAATGTATGAGGAGTGGATTCACGCATACATGTATATAGATCCGCATACATACATACATATATATATATAATTACATATGTATACGAGCAACTTGCTATATACCCCTATGCATAAAGACAATGTACGTCTGTGTACACTTAATTCCCAAACGAGGTGGCATATTTTCTTTTCATACATCTTAATAAACATTACACATATATATCCATATATACCGGCATACCTCATTTGGATTGTTGATACTAACTTGTACACATATGGGTAGAATGGTCAGTACATGAAGGTATAATCAGTTCAAGAATGCACAATTGACTGCATCTAAAATTAATATAACCCACATATAATCAGGTGTTCTCACATGATAGAAAAACGTATACATAATTAGGTCCATTCTTATGTATGAAATACACTTATACTTAGGTGCCCCCTTATACACACAATGATACATACAATAATATATAAAAACATGCACAAACTTCTATAGAAGCATGCACAAAATTAGGTGCATCCATATAAACAAAATTAGGTGCATCCATATGAGAAACATATCTCACCTTACACTTAGGTGCCCCATTATACACGTGAAATATTTATGTCGAAGTCATTATAGTAAACTCATTTCCAATTACATAGGTCATGTTTTTTTTAAGTACGTACACTAATAATATAAAGTCATTGTGTACTTAGATTGGCGTGTCAACCCATTTTCTGGTTGGTCCTTATCCTCACTTCTATGGTCTGTAAATCCTCCAACGAATGATCCACACAATTGTGCGAGCTGGCAAATGTGTCGGACCGGGGTGATTCTAAGATTTTATGTGTTAGACAGTTTAAATTTATTTTTATGACGGCATTTGAAAATTATTTAATTTCTCTCATTTAATAATTGGCTAGATTCTCTGAATTAGATAATTCTAATCTTTTCGTCTAAGAACAAATTGCATCTGCTTCTAAAGCTGTTGGAGGTTTGAGATTTCCCTATAATCTTCCATTCAATCTGAGGGGAAAGAATTCTGTCTTTCGATTCCCAGAAATATTTAGAGAGAACGATTTGATATTTTAGGTGGGGTTTAGAAAATGACCGAGTGTGATTATATAGGCGTTGTTTCCATGGTCTGGCGGAAATTCTTTATATATATATATATATATATATATATATATATATATTCTCTCTTTAATAAATACTGTTCTATATATATTTGAAAAAAAATATATATAAATATATGAACACACACAGACACACATAAACATATGTGTGTATATCTATCTATCTATCTATCTATCTATCTATCTATATATATATATATATATACATATATATATATATATATATATATATATATATATATATATATATATTCTTTCTGTTGGGCTGGGGTGGATTTTTTCTTATGTTTTAATGTAAGCTACTCAATAGTAGGTACATCAATATGTACAGTCTGGCACGCTGGCTTTCTCCGAAAGCTACAGGGCTATGGTATAACTTAACGCTTGTTTGGTCTAATCCAATCGTTCTAATCAAATCGTGTAATAAAGATAATATTGAAGAGGCATGCTTTCAGATTCTATCATACGAACGCGGGTGTAATTTAAAGCTCTATTCCTTCGCTTTTTCTGATCTTCACCAACGATCTCTCTAACGAAATCAGATCCCAAGTAGGCATCTACTTTACTTTAACTACTAGACTAGCGACTAGGTTCCACCCATTTTTAGAGAAAAATGTAACTACAATTTCTATTCCATCATCTTTTCTCGCACTTCCCGCTTGTGTAACTCCTTTTTGTACACTTACTTTCTTGATAGCTACACTACGCAAGGGTTTAAATGCAATACGAATTGCCATTTCTTACCTGCGTGGTTCCCATCCTTTCGACGACAGCCTTTGTATCTTATTCTTCTTCCTTTCCACTGTACTTTCACGCAGCTCTCTTCACATCAGTATTCCTGTACTTCTCTTACCGATTCTCCGACAACCCATGCGAGCTGCTCTTCATTCTCCTCTTATGTTTCCAACTACGCACCAGTGACAATACTGCCTTGCACCGTCATTTTTAGACGGTATATCGATATAAATGTTTTGCCGGCACGGGTAGCATTACCAGCTACATATTTTATAGCATTTACTAATAATAAGTGTATTATTATACTTTCATATCCTTTTGACCCCAGTTAAGTGGTTAACTGTTTGCCCATAGCTGGGAACGTAATATACAGAAACTGATTAGAAAATTGGAAAGGATCAGAGTAAAAATAACACATTATGTGTATATTATTTAGTGGGACATGTTTGATTTAAGGTATTCTTGCTTATGTATGAGTAATGATGTTAAGTCCGTCAATGGCGAGGATAATGCAAATCTAACAATGTGCAAACAAAATATTTACAATTTATACGTGGATATGGATGGATGTGTATGTTTGTATATGTAAGTGTACGCATAGGCGTATTTGTATGTACATATGTTTAAGTATAGACATATGTGGATGTGAATATATGCGTAAGTATGTTCACATGTTCACATATATATGTATACCTATTCATGTGCTTGTGATTGGGCGTATAATGTTTTTATGTTCACTCATTCCGCCCAATAAAACTTTCCCGCCAGGTCCAATGAATCCTACCCGAGAAAAGGCCAGCATTTCGGCTCTGGATCATGTTATTTGACTTCCATTCCGTTTTAAAATAAATGTTTATTCCTGGAAAAAAATGTACCGAATGAAACGAATATAGACGTGATTTGCAGAAATGAACTAATATATTTCTTAGAAATTAATTATAATTTATTACCAAATGATGTATTGAGTTTTCCTTAATATATATATATATATATATATATATATATATATATATATATATTAACAAATATACATATTATCCAACGTTTAAGGCAGAACTCGGTGTTTTATGCATACGCAATCATCAGGTGCATATTATAAACTTATAATATATAATATATAATGGGCACCTGTGATTGTGTAAGTATGGAACTCTGAGACGCTGTCTAAACGTAAAATAATATATAATCTTTAATATATAGTAATAATAATAATAATAATAATAATAATAATGAACTGAGTAGAGGAATAAATGTAAGAACTAGGAAAAGCAGAAGAGCCGAAAGAAAATATAACATTAGGAATGAAAATGAAGTCTTATCAAATAAAGAAAAAATAAAGCAAAAAATCCAACTGAAGGCTCAAAGAATAAGACGCTACAAGAAAAGAGCAAGATTTTACAGACAAAACAAGATCTTTCAGACTGATACAAAGAGATTTTACAGGGAAATAGGTAAAAAAAGAATTGAAGTGACAGTCCCCGCCAGAATGGAAGAAGTCACACAGTTCTGGGAAAAGATATGGGCTTGCCCTAAAGAACATAGCAAGGAAGTACATTGGATTGTGCAAGAGATAGAACGAATGAAAAACAAACCAGAACAGACATGGTCTGGAATTACAGAAGATGATGTTAAATTTGCACTAAAAAAAGCACACAATTGGAAATTCCCAGGTATAGATAAAATTCCTAACTTTTGGCTATATTATTTAAATACAGCACATAAAAAAACTAGCCAAAGAACTTCAAGAAATGGTCGACGATCCCACTAAAATTCCTGCATGGATGACCAAAGGAATTACATTTCTTCTACCCAAGAATGGTGACACAAACAACCCGAAAAACTACAGACCAATTACATGTCTTCCGACAACATATAAACTACTAACATCTATTTTAACAAAACAGACATATTTATTCTTAGAAAGAAATGACATGATACCGCTTGAACAAAAAGGGTGCAAACGTGGCTGTTATGGTTGTAAAGACCAATTGCTAATTACCAAAATGATCCTGGAAAACTACTACAGTACAAAGAAAAATCTTAGTACAGCCTGGATAGATTATCGAAAGGCATTCGATAGTGTGCCACATTCCTGGATTTTAAAGACTTTAAATATATACAAGATATCGCCCGTCATCATCAATTTCATCAAACAGTGCATGTCTATATGGAAAACAACCCTTTACCTCAATCATATAAATGGAACCTATAAGTCTGATGAAATAAACATCAAAAGAGGTATATTTCAAGGTGATTCTTTATCTACCTTACTATTCTGCATATCATTAATATCACTAACCAGTCAACTTAATAAGACAGAATGTGGTTATAAAATAGGCCAAAAGAAAATAAGCCATCTATTTTACATGGATGACTTAAAGTTATATGCTAAGAATAATAATGAGCTGAAAGGTCTTCTGCAAACTGTAAAATGCTTCAGCGAAGACATTGGAATGAAATTTAATTTGAATAAATGTGCTAAAGCTAAAGTTTTACGTGGATCAATACAAGAAACATCCTCAATTAGCTTAGACCCTGCTGTAACAATAAAAGAATTGAAACCAGAAGAAGCTTATAAATACCTAGGTGTAAATGAGAGCGAAAACATTCACCATAAAAAAGTGAAGGAAATAGTGCGTAAAGAGTACTATAGAAGGCTACGAATGATATTAAAAACTGAATTATATTCACAGAACAGAGTTATGGCCATTAATAGCCTTGCAATCCCAGTTGTCCAATATAGCTTTAACATCTTAAACTGGACTCTAAACGACATCAGGCGAATGGATGCTAAAACAAGAAAGCTTCTTTCTAAGCATAAGATGCATCATCCAAAGGCTGATGTAGACCGTCTATACATACCCCGTAAAGAAGGTGGGAGAGGTCTTATTCAGCTGGAATTGTCATACAAGACAACAACTATTGGCCTACTAACATACATAGAAACAACAAAGGATTGGATGATACAATTATTAAGTCAACATGAAGAAAGAAAGAAAAAATATTCAAATACAAACAAGATTTACAGTTAGTAGATTCTGTAGAAAAGCAAAACAGAAGCCAAGAACCAACTATTGCGGCAAAAAATATGAAAATGAAAGCCAATGATAAACCTCTTGAACAGATGAAACAGCGCTGGAAAGACAAACATCTGCATGGCCAATATCCAGAACGTGCCAATAAATCCAATGTTGACAAAGTTAATACTCATCGATGGTTACGTGCATCTGGATTAAAATCTGAAACTGAAGGCTTTATTCTTGCAGCACAAGACCAAAGTCTTTTCACTAGAAACTTCCAGGGAAATATTATGCATAATAATATGGATCCAAAATGCAGGTTTTGTGATAAACACCAAGAAACAATAGACCACCTAATCTCAGGCTGTTCTGTGCTTGCCCCAAATGAATATAAAAATCGCCACGATAGAGTTGGGCAATATTTACATTGGGCAATGTGCAAACACTATGGAAAAGCTGTAAACAAACACTGGTATGAACATCACCCAGCACCGGTTACAGAAATAGAAGATGTAACCATTCTATGGGATTACACCATCTACACAGACAGAAAAATTGAAGCAAACAGGCCAGACATTATTGTTAAAAACCAGAAGGAGAAAACTTGTCTATTAATTGATATGGCTTGTCCAGCGGATTGTAACATAGCAATCAAGGAATTTGAAAAACTGTCAAAATATAAAGACCTGGAAATTGAAATAGAAAAAATGTGGAAATTGAAAACAAGAGTTGTGCCAGTGATAGTAGGTGCACTTGCAATGATAAAAAATGGAACAAAACAACACATTGAAAGAATCCCTGGAAACCCCAGCTTAAGAGATATACAAAAAATTGTCTTATTAAGTACAGCCCACACACTAAGGAAAACTTTATCTATGTAATGCTTGGGATGATAGGGAAGATAGAAAAACATGAAATGGAGCTATAACAACACGCCACGACCTGCCTTAGGTCTCCCCGCAGACTTGGTTTGTAGTGTGACCAAAGCAGAAATCGAAATATGATGAAAAATGACATAATAATAATACATTTAGGATAATATGTATGTTTATTAACATATAATAATAATATGTGTATTTCAAATAATATGTATATTTATTAATATATAATAATGATCGTTCATTAAACGTAGGATAATATGTATATTTATTAATATAAACATCATAGTTCTGTTATATTATGTTGAGCACTGTTCTTTTAGCACCAGATAATTATTTACATATCGGTTTGTACCAGCGTGTATACACATATACATCCTTGTTTATTTCCATATATATATAAATATATATATATATATATATATATATATACTATAGTCATCTGCAGACAGATCAGTTTCGCTGTATTACAGCGCATCAGTACGGCTTTTTAGCGCGTACAAAGACGCCCAAAAATAATGTTCTCTTAAATTATTTTAAAGAAATGCAGTGCAGCCTTAAAAGTCTGTAGTCGGACACTTTCTTTATTTAAATTGCCAAAACAACTAAATATAAGACAATGTTATATTTATTTATACTCATATAGGTAACACACACACAAACACAAAAACACACACACACACATATAAGTATAATATATATATATATATTTGTGTCTGTTTATATATATATATATATATATATATATATATATATATATTGATTGTTTAATACTTAGTTTTTGGTCTTAATAGGTTTAGACTAGTACACACTTGTATTAAAAAGTGTTTTATATTATAGAACTTTTGCATATTTTTCATTTATAAAGGAGTTATTTTGCTTCCTTGGTTTCCAGCACGAGTGGTTTTTTCAGGCGATTTTTAATAAATGATTTTAACTTTTACTGTTTTTCTTTTTAAAAACGGTTTTGTAAAGGTGTTTTATTTGAACGTTCACGTGGTACAGAATTTATGAATGCGCATTATTTAAATTCAATGGAATTATGACGTGTTCATCCATGCTTGTATGAACCTAATCGGAATTTCTTAGTGTGTATGCATTTTGTCATAATTTTGTCATAAAAAGGTAAAATCAGTTATTAAAAATCGCCTGAAGAAACCACTCGTGATGGAAACCAAGGTAGCAAAATAACTCGTTTATAAATGAAAAATATGCAAAAGTTCTACAATATAAAACACTTTTTAATACAAGTGTGTACTGGTCTAAACCTATTAAGACCAAAAACTAAGTATTAAACAATCAATATATATATATATATATATATATATATATATATATATATATATATAAACAGACACAAATATATATATATATATTATACTTATATGTGTGTGTGTGTGTTTTTGTGTTTGTGTGTGTGTTACCTATATGAGTATAAATAAATATAACATTGTCTTATATTTACTTGTTTTGGCAATTTAAATAAAGAAAGTGTCCGACTACAGACTTTTAAGGCTGCACTGCATTTCTTTAAAATAATTTAAGAGAACATTAATTTTGTATTAAAACATTAAAATTTAGTAACTACAGCATTTCTGCTGTTTTTTTTTAACGAAAAATGACGTATTTAACTATAAAAATATATTATACAACAAAATCATACGTTGTTTTTGTCAATAAAACCTCCACCTGCCTTAATTACTGCTTCACTAACTGAAAACAAGTAGATGTCAGTTCTTAATTGGCATTCTTTCATCACTGAAAATGCTCACTCTCACTCTCTGTGTATTTTCTTCGAAGTCTCCTATCTAATCTCTTTCATACTAATTTAAAATCCTGTCTTATTGCATTAGTTTTAATGTTGTTTAAACTGGATTACATAATTTCTAGGAAAGTTGAAATATATTATTCTTTTTTCATGATCCGTTTGATCTGAGTGAAATCTCCAAACCACTTTCCCCGAAACACTCCACATAATAACAGGCTACCAGGCTTAACTGCTAGAACTACACATTCATCATTCGATTTTTCTCTTGGCTTTATTTTCACTTAAAATCTCTTTACTAACAAAAGTTTCAAATATGAACTCATTTGTCCACAATATACTGTGACACTGTTTCAATGTTCTGTTCTCATTCTTTTTTGCACCTGATTTTTCTGAATCTCTCACCTTCCTTATTAAGGGATTCGTGATGGCTATTTACACTCTGAGCCCCAACTGATCTAACTCGATGTTTTGCGTTTAAAAGCAACACTGTCGAGAAGAATGAACTTCAGCTGTCAACATTGGAGTACATTTCTTTCTATTTCTTTTGGTTTCAGTAATCAACTGTTTATCTTCAGCAGTAATTTTTACTTTTGGGGTTCCAGCCTTTTTTCTTTCAATATTTTTGCCAGTTACTAATCTGCCTGTGAAAATATTAGTGCATCCTATGTCTTCAACTTCTTGATAATTTTGCTTTGAGAGAAGCCTTCTTTTGCATTTTTTTAATCATCAAACCCAAAGGAAGGTGGGACTGCTACTAGGGTTAAAACTGAGAGAAAACGCAGGTTATAGGGGTTGTCGTAGAAAGATTAAAAGGAGATAAAAGACGGCAAATGAACTCTTTTGGAAATTGCACCTATAAGGCAAACAAGTAAACAGAAGGGAGTTATATAGGCAAGGAGTGCGTGAAAATAAATTGTAGAGTAGAAGAGACGATTACATTTAACAATTGCACCAGTAAAAGGAAGGGAATTTAATGGCAGTCTACTAGCACGCTTAAATTCAAGTGGACTAGGCACCAGGTAAAGAAGATTGTCAGAGAAGTTGCCATCATTACGTCAGTCAGAAAGTGACTGAAGTCGAGAGAAAGTATTAATCCAGTTGTTAATTAAACAGTGCCACACACACACACACACACACACACACACACACACACACACATATATATATATATATATATATATATATATATAATTATGAATTAAATGTACATTGCGACACGGAAACTTCTATGTTTCAAGATAGAATCTCATCATCAGGAAATGTTGGTTGTTGGCTGTGAAAATGATTTACATTTAAATACAAAAAGCCATTGGTTTGCTATATATGTATGTGGTAAGATATAAAATTTATGTGTGTGCTCTTTTTAACTATTTCGAATAAAGATTCATTTTGAAATTTTGCATCAGTTTCTACGTACTTATTTTTTCTTTTTTCTTCCTTTTTTCTTTAACGGTCAGAGTGTCAACATATTTTTAACCTACTTTTATTTTCCTTTCTATTTTTATTTTAATTGCTTCTCCCTTTATCGTATTACATTTGATGTATCTATTCGAGTACAAAACATGTCCTTTCTGCTTTCTTCATATTTTGACCTCTTCTTATAGAAAACAGGAAAGTGTGAAGAAAGGAAAGAACTTCTTATACTATGTTTAAACATATGGGGGCTTTTCAGTAAATTTACTTTTCTTATCAGTGCGTATCTATTTCTAATTTTTGCAAAACCTTTAATTTCTGAATAACATTTGATTTTTTTATTCTAATTTACTTCCTGCTATCATTTTCCCATCTTTCTAATATCTATTTATTTTTGTGAAGTTTTTTTTATATATATAAATTTTATATACCAATTTACTTATTTTAATTTAATATCTCATAAATTATTATTTTCCTTAAGCGAATTATTGGGTATATGCATGTTAATTAATATATTTTTTATCCATATTCTAATGTGATCATTTTGCAGGGTCTACATATGACATTTATTTCTATATATATATTCATTGCTCTATTTTTAATTTGAGCACATTTTTAAATTAATATTTTGAACGGTGCAATTATTTTGTTCGTTTTTATTCATTTGGATACATATACGTTGTTATTTTCAATGATAAGGTTAGCTGTTTTAAATTTTTCTAATAGGTAATTTAATTTTCAGGTTGACTGAGTTTTTGCATTTCTTTATGATATTTCTAAAAATGTATTTGACTTATATTTGGCTTTGTAGAAGATTCTAACGTTATTGCTTTTATATCTTCAGTATTCTGATTAGTTAATTTAGAAAGAAATAGCCTAGTGGTCTTTGAGGTAGTTTGGAAAACCATTGTTAACTAGCATCTGTTTGTCACAATTGAGTTCGTTAAGGAAAAGTAACGGAGAAGATAAATTCTCTTGTGCTCTCTTCGGGAATTTCTTTTAACTATTATTTGATAACTAACTGGGCTTTCGCTCTTAAAATTAAGATGGTAAAAGATTCTGATCGTGATTTTTATAATGAAGTTGTGAATCTGTTATTACTAAATTCTACGAGAACGTCAAAGATTGGGTGTTTATTTTTTGTTTACTAAGTTTATAGGAAAAATTAAAGGCAGTTTTGTTTTCGAATTTTGTGATTATCTATGTCTTATCTGTTTTTTCGATAAAATAAAAACACCATCTACATAGGGGAACATGTATTTTTGGTTTTTGTAATTTGTTTAAATAGCATGTTTTCTATGTGGGACATGTAGTAGTTAAAAAAAGCACTGTCCGAGAGAATTTCCCAAACAAACGGCATTAGGTTGAGTGTAGATATGGCCGTAGCAAAGGACTTTGGTGTGCAGACATGCAATTATTTTTTGGGCATATTTGGTTTGATGGAATTGCTTTTAAACACAGAATTAAGGAATATGTCTCTTTCTCTCTCTCTCTCTCTCTCTCTCTCTCTCTCTCTCTCTTTCTTTCTCTCTCACTATATATATATCGTTTGATGTTATCTGTTTGTTGTTATATATATATATATATATATATATATATATATATATATATATATTTATTTATATAATTGTGTGTGTGTGTGTGTATAATAGAACAATTGTTGAAAAAAACTTAATTGATATAATCAAATACGAACACGGCAACAATACGCTCAACGTATTCGGAATACAAAATGTTTACCATAACACATTGTTTTGTCATTTTTAATAATATTTTGCTGTCTACTTGCACAAAACAAATTTGAAAGATCAGCCGATTAGACGAACATGGTTTCAATCATAATATATTAATTGATTATCCAACGCTTTTTTAAACGCATCTATTTATCAATCCATCTCTGTTGCTCTCCCTCTTACTTGTAGGTTTCGTATTATTACGATATCATATATATATATATATATATATATATATATATGCACATTTAATAACAATTCAGAAAAAGCAGGTGAACAAAGTTTACAAATATTTCATGATTTGATTTTTTTAAAATAAATTTTTTATGTATCTTTTTGGGAGTGAATTGACGCAGCATCCGTAAAGTTATATGCACATGTACACATACATACATACATACATACATAGACGACAAACACATACACACATATTTATATATGTAAATATCTTATCAATATATATATATATATATATATATATATATATATATAATCATTTCACCCCAAACAAAATAATACTGCCAATGGTGTGCAGGGGGTTACATAAGAGGCAAATTTTGAGAAAGAAGAAAAAGTTACAGGGAGTGTCAGAGAATGTGTAAGAGAAGAATTAGAATCCTGATGTGAAGAGAGTTGCATGAGATTATTGGAAAGGGAAAAGAACATGATACGAAGGTTTTCAGAAAAAGGGTGTGAGTCAAAGAGACAAGAAATGAAATTGACATTGCTTTTAAATTAAAAATAGCTGTCATAAAATCAAATATACGGAAGGGAGATCCACAGGCGGGAAGTGCGGGAAAAGAAGATGACGGAGTTGAAACTGTAGTTACATTTGATCGGTTGCATTATAAGATAGTGGAACCTAGTCGCTAGTCTAGTAGTTCGAGTAAATTTATGCAGAGGGCTCACCAGGGAGCCAAGATTATTGGAGCAGAAGCCATGAAAGTATTTGTCGAAGAGACAGAGGAATGCAAGATTACGTCGGTGAGAAATTGACTGGAGTTGAGCTACCAGGTCGGGATCAATTATTATGTAGATACTCCGGTGAATTTTGTCAATAACCCGAAGATGAATAGTAGGATCAATCGACCAAATGTGACAGCAGTTTTTAAGTCACAGGAAGATTTATATATGGGCAAGGTAGATTCAGACAAGAAAAACTTTCAGGCCTGACAGAGTAGACCAAACTTCGTAGCAGCAGATTTAGCTCAATGGACGTTGAGCAGCCTCTCAAACGCTATGCAAGTGTTTGGGCTCCTAACTTCTAGTCGGAAGCAGCAACCAGAAAACTGCCAACCCGCTACACTCAGAAAGAAGAGAGGTTGCCACCATTCACACACATTGCGAAAAACTTGCAACGCCGCTACTATTAAGACCACATGACTCGTTCTACTAGATTGGCATCAAGGTCCCACCCTTTTTACCGTAGAAATAGTTAAATGTAACTGTCTCTTCTACTGTAAAAGTTTCTTTTTTTGTACTTCCCATTTGTGGAACTCTCCTGATAACTTCCAAAATCTTGCATGCAACATCAATTGCGATTCTTTATCTACATGAATTCCATCCATCGCTTGTCTTTTCTTCGGCATCCCCTGTAACCTTTTTCTCTTACTGTTACCCCCTGCGCACTAGTGGCCTTTTTGCTTTGCTTGGAGAAAAGTGATATATATATATATATATATATATATATATATATATATATATATATATAATAGACAATCGCATCTACCTCCCATTAGCATGGGACAGGCTAGCCTCCCAGAGAGTAAAATACTACGCCTCCTTGGCCTTACACTCTCGGCGGACTTCAAATGGAATGACTATATTGAATCCATTGCCAAATCTGCTGCTATGAAAGTGGGCTCCCTGTGCAGGGCCCGGAAATTTTTCCCACCTGAATCTATTCTGCACATATACAAATCTACCATCCGCCCGTGTATTGAATATTGTTGCCATATCTGGTCGGGTGCCCCTGCTGCTCTCCTTGGGCTTCTTGACAAAATACAAAGGAGGATCTGTAACGTGGTTGATACTGACTTGGCATATCGGCTGCAGCCGCTCTCACACCGGCGTGATGTGGCTTTCCTGTGCCTCTTCTACAAGTACTTTCATGGCTTCTGCTCCGATGAGCTTAGATCACTGGTGCCGCCTAAGCACGAATTTACACGAGATACTAGATTAGCAACTAGGTCCCACCCTTTTACAGTTAAACGCACATATATATATATTATTTATAAATAATTTCCTGGGGTAAATAAAATAGTGCTCGATATATCATAACAGAGCTATAAAGTATATAATAATAAATATGCATATTATGCTCCGTCAATAAAACGAGTTTCTTTCTCTATGAAATCATCAGATGCGTATTATGAACTGACCTTTAGTTCTAGAGTTGTTCATGGTACTTATATATTATAATGCTGGGAAGGAATTTGTGTTTTTAATTTTTAATTATATGATTTAAAATTCGATTAATTTGGACTAAAACATATACAGGAAATTCTAAAGTAAAATCGTATGAGTTAAATGTTTAATTAGAATATTTCTGATGTCAAATGTTTGTACCACTTTTAGTTTTTCTTGTTAGGGAAAACGAAAGAATTTTATAGCAAATAATTTAAAATATATAAAAATAGAATAAATTAAAAAAGAAAAAAAATAGATTAGAGAACCTATGTTAATCCGTGTCAACGTATTTGATGATTACATAGCGCATGAATGAATTATATATATATATATATATATATATATATATATATATAATTCATTCATACGCTATGTAATCATCAAATCATTATATATATATATATATATATATATATATATATATATATATATATATATATATATAATACAAGAAATCTAGAAGTGAGCCACCACCTACCGCGGTTTCACGTAACGGTTCTTCAGGGTACGTTGTGTGAAACCGCGGTAGGTGGTGACTCATTTCTAGATTTCTTGTATTGTATTCTCCCTCTACTTTCGTACTTTCGTATCGAGCACTTTAGTGTTAAGATTTCGTCTTGGGTTTTTTTTTCTTTCCAACGGACACTAAACGTATTGTTCTTGTGCGCTGTTTGTTTCTTTTTTTTTCTCCCCCATTATTTAACCCACGAGGTAGTTCTCGCCGGGTTACAAGACGGTTTAAATTACTGTTAAGTTCGCGCTATTTTCGGATGTTTAGTCTGTTATTATTAGTGTTGCCTTACTGTGATTAAGTTCATTATATATATATATATATATATATATATATATATATATATTCAAAAATAATATATTTATTGACTAAATACTTAACAATATATACAATATAACGTATCCGAAGGAGAGATATTGTGAAGTTTATTGGACTTTAAGGTGGGCTTATTTCAAGCGTCAAAAACAGATATTATGCGGACTTGTGCTGAGCCGATCAGTATCGCTGGCGGTAACGTACAAAAGTCAAGTCATGTTCTTTTTCTTTCTTCTTCCACCAGACATTGGTCACCAGGTCGGTTCTTTTATGGTAGGCTATTTCTAGTTGGACTCATGTGCTGACCAACTCAAAATGAAGATTTCGCAGCCAGGATGTATTTCGTGCTTCTAAAGCAACTCACACATTTGTACGTATTAGTTATCGTTGTTTTATATATCATTACGCTTGTACATTTATTCTTTGATTGTTATGAATTGTTTTTCTGTCTGTCAGATTAACTGGTTCAGTCTGATTTAGTGGTTTGCATGATTCATCTTTCTCAGTCCCCCCCCCCCACTACAATCTGACTTTTCTACTGGGAGAGCGACGGACAATAGTACCACTCGTTATTCTTCTGCATCCGGAAGACGTATCTTGGTTTGTTGCTTAAGTCTTTACCTATAAAAAGATAATACATAAATTCAATAATATAATAAAATTAGTTGAACAGATACAAGATTAAGAAATGAAGAAGGAAAGAATCAGTCAGTCAGTCAGTCAAGTGCCATACGTGGTATACGCTTGGGCGATCATGTCTCGAAAGAAACATGATTGACTGGACAGAAGATTATTCCGCAGTAGGTTGTCATTGCTTTCTGTGGTAGACTGGTTGACAGCCAAGGCTATAGAACCCAATTTGTTCTGTTATTTAACCCATAACTGGAGGAAAGAGACGGATTCCCAACAACAACAACAACAACAACAATAATAATAATAATAATAACTAGGCAGAGAAGTCAAAGATCTCTGCCAAGGCAATACCGACATCAGATCAGTGCTTATCTAGAGATGAATGTTCAAATAAGAAAGCATAACTGCAATGAACTTGACCCCCCTCAAGAGTGAAAATACAAAAAATGAATTCGATCGCTCTCAGAATTAAATGAAACTAGGGTGGTTATTGAGTATTTAAATTTATCTAAAGAAAGTTAATTCAGTAATCGGTATTTGAATGGTAAAAATTAAATTTTATAAATAAAACCGGAAAAATAACCCCTAAATTTTATACGTACCGGATTGAACCCAAAATCTAATAATTTCCTGACAGTCATGAATCCAGACATCCCTGAAAGTTACATTCGAATCCATCTTGACATATCTTGACCAGGAACAGACAAACAGACAAACAGAAAAACTCGACCGCATGCAATACCTTCGCCTTAGGGCGATGGTAATAATAATAATAATAATAATAATAATAATAATAATAATAATAATAGATATTTCCTTGTAAGTAAACATATGTCATTCATTGACCAAGCGGATCAAATATAATTGTCTTCAATACAACAGAGAATGAATGCCAAATAATTGATGTGTCCATCACCTGATGAATACAATATAACAGCTAAGCAATAGGAAAATTCAACAACTATTCAGAACTGCAATGATTATGTTATTACTAGGTACTTTCTTATAAGGAAACATGCGGTATTCCTTTAAGAATCAGACCAGGTATAACCGATCTCAGTCAGTCAGTTAAGTGCCATACGTGATACACGCTTTGGGCGATCATGTCTCTTTCGAGACATGACAGACTGGGCAGATGATTATCCCGCATTAGGTTGCTATTGCTTTCTGCGATGATTGTAATAAAGTGTACTGTTCGAAATTCCTAGCACATGAAGAAGTCCGGAGCGGAAAAAGGCCGAAACGTTGTACAAATGGCAACAAAGATGGAGACAATAGTCCGAATAATGTAAATACTGTAAATATTACTTCATCTTAGAAATATCGACAAATAGAATGATCTGTTATTAAACGTCGTACAAATGGCAACAAAGATGAGGACAATAGTCCAAATAATGTAAATATTATAAATACTACCTCATCTCAGAAATATCGACAAAGAATGAGATTGGATCAAGATTCCAGTCACCTGAAGAAGGTCAGAGCATACAACGGCTAACACGTCGTGAATATGACATTAAATCTGAGGGTAACAGTCTGAACAGTGTAAATAATGGAAATACCTCATCTCAGAAATATAGACAAGTATTATGGTAATTCTTATATAAAATATATTGCGAGTCATTTTGCTTTAAAACGTATTGTTAGCCATTTTAATATGAATATTGGTTGCTCGTAATTATTTATATATATATATTTGTATGACTGTTAATTATTATTATAAAATGTATTTTTATACTTCAGAGTGTTTTGTTTTTCATTGTGAATTAACGATTTGTTCATAGCTGGGTCTCTAACAGATGCTACCACTCCTGGTAACAACAACAATTAAGATGTAGTTCTATGGTCTTTAAAGCCTTCACTCTTCCGATCAGAGCCTTTTTTGCCGGCTTGCAAAAATACATATAAAGAGAAAAACTGAAATGTATGAGGGTGGTGGATAAGGTTTAAATTCAGAGATGAAGGATGATTTATCATGCAGTATGTTTGAGTTAAATAAATGCACCTAACTTTTTTATAATCTCTTCCTTTTCCATGAAAAAAATTGAAAAGTTTAAAACAATAGAAATCGGTTCAAATATAAATTATGCAGAGCAAAAAATACTTTTTTGGAAGGAGAACAAGTCAGACCCTTTACCCTGTCTATTAAGATTAAACGAAATATTTAGCTGAATCGAGAAAGTAAAATATAGAGAAAAAAGGATTGGTGTGCGAGAGAAGAAGAAGAAGAAGAAGAAGAAGAAGAAGAAGAGGAGGAGGAGGAGGAGGAAGAAGAAAAAGAAAAAGAAAGAAAGAGGAGGAGAAGAAGAAGAAGAAGAAGAAGAGTGGGAAGAAAAAGAAGAAGAAGAAGAATAGGAGGAGAAAGAGGAGGAGGGGGTGGAAGAAGAAGAAGAAGAAGAAGAAGAAGAGGAGGAGGAGGAGGAAGAAGAAAAAGAAGAAAAAGAGAAAGAGGAGGAATTAGAAGAAGAAAAAGAAGAAGAAGAAGAAGAAGAGGAAGAGTGGGAAGAAAAAGAAGAAGAAGAAGAATAGGAGGAGAAAGAGGAGGAGGAGGTGGAAGAAGAAGAAGAAGAAGAAGAAGAAGACCTACTTCTTCAGACACCCGCTATGGTTTAATTATTAAGACTTGTATCACTAAACATTTAATATCCAAAATAAATTCTTACAATTTAAAAATATTTTCTGGCTTTAAATAACCTGAAAAGTAGATAAGCTGGAGAAAACGAATCAGTGAAAGACTAATAAGTTAGACAGGCATGAGGTTTTGCTTTATTTAGATACTCTAGAATATAAATGTATAAATATAGTCACCACAAAATGAAGGTCAGTTTATGTATTGATTGTGATATGAAACTTTATCTACGCATTAAAATTTCGTGGGGGTTGTGCCCTCAAATATATTATCTATCTATCTATCTATCTATCTATCTATCTATCTATCTATCTATCTATCAGTCTGTTCATATCTATCTATCTATCTATCTATCTATGTCGGTCTGTTCATATCATATCTATCTATCTATCTATCTATCTATCTATCTATCTATCTATCTATCTAGCTACCTACCTACCTACCTACCTATCTATCTATCTATCTATCTATCTCGGTCTGTTCACATCTATCTATCTATCTATCTATCTATCTATCTATCTATCTATCTATCTATCTCGGTCTGTTCATATCTATCTATCTATCTATCTATCTATCTATCTATCTATCTATCTCAGTCTGTTCATATCTATCTATCTATCTATCTATCTATCTATCTATCTATCTATCTATCTATCTATCTATGTCGGTCTGTTCATATCTATCTATCTATCTATCTATCTATCTATCTATCTATCTATCTATCTAGCTACCTACCTACCTACCTACCTATCTATCTATCTATCTATCTATCTATCTCGGTCTGTTCACATCTATCTATCTATCTACTATCTATCTATCTATCTATCTATCTATCTATCTCGGTCTGTTCATATCTATCTATCTATCTATCTATCTATCTATCTATCTATCTCACTTCTTATCTACCGTTTCATGGTTTACGGCCACATCACATTGAATTACAGGTTTCCGTACAATCACCAAAGTTAACCAACATCGAGTATGGTCAGTACCTAGATGTGTGACCGCTGAATGCTGGAAGTACGAGTGTTTCAATGTCTAATGGCTCGGTATTTTTAATCGCTGAGCTGAGTTCCAATACTTTCTGGGTTCGTTATATTTACTTGGATGTGCGGTGCGTTGTGGTGATCTGTAATGGTAATCTTCTGTGGGATCATCTTCTGCCCAGTCAGTCATATCTCTTTCGAGACATGATCATCCAAGCATATATCACGTATGGCAATTAACTGACTGACTATATTCACTTATGCGCAAATACCCTTGAGAAATGTATGAATCCATTAGTCCTCCTCCATCTATAGGTTAATTATGAAGACGTTTTTCCCAGTCTTGAATCTGTAAATACTATAGCTAGCGCCTCGTTTTCAACCTAGCTGTACTATTTTTCTGTCAGTAGTAGCGAATGCGATGCATGTGCGACAGCTTTCATGTCCTCATTTTTATGCAGAATTATCACTCTTATACCGCAGTTACTAGCATCTGAAGCCAATACGATTTCTGCTTTCGAATCGTAGTGTGCTAGTGATAAGTCTGAAGTTAGTATTTTCTTCAAACGCTCATTGGCATTTATCAGCCCAATTCCACTTTACGCCTTTTTAAGCCGTAAAGTAGAATTGGGTTGATAGCAGGTATTTTTCATGCTTTACCGGTGCTAACATTCTCAACAAATGTTTTGTTTACATTCGACTTCCTAGTTGCTGCATTTTCTCTGCAAATTTGCTCGCATCTTCTAAAATAAGCAGAAAAGGTAATTCCATTATTTGAATTAACTTTTGTTGTGATTTGTGGGGTTTCAGCAACTATTTTGTTGATGCTTCTGTCGTTGTATTTTAACTTTTTTGTTTTTGGATTATGTCTTCCATATTGTGCGTTGTGGTCCAGTGGATATCGGCTCGGAACGAGAAATCGGGGAGCCGAGTTCGAATTCCAGCCGAATTCATTGCATTCACTTACGCACAAATACCCTTGGGAAAGGTATTAATCCGTCTATTCCTTCCAGTTATGGGTTAAATAACAGGACAGATTGGGTTCTATAGCCTTGGTCGGTAACCTGTCTACCGCTGAAAGCAATGGCAACCTACTGCGGGATAATCTTCTGCCCAGTCAGTCATGTCTCTTTCGAGACATGATCTCCCAAGCGTGTTTCACGTATGGCACTTAAATGGCTAAATGGCTTCCATATTTAAGAATATATGAGTTTTTCTTTTCTTTACGCACAGTAAAGAAAAATTACACCAAAGTGGTTCTAATTTCTCCTCGTCACATAATCTGCGCTGCAGATAAAATATATTATAAGTTTTGAGCCATCATCGCCACTATTATAACTCTCCACAAACAGTTATAATATTAGGTCTTGGCTGACTCCAACGTTACCCTAACGAACATTCTATCAGAACTTCCTCTCGGATCTCTGTCTTTGAACTCTGAATTCTTTAAAGTGTCTTTCCTAGTTCATTGTGTTACCGGGTTTTTAATTGTGTAGATAGATAGATAGATAGATAGATAGACTAAGATTGATTAATCGATCGATATATAGATGGAAATGTCTGAATAGACTTAAATGATATATAAGAAGAAAGTGTGACGTATTAGTTCCAACAGACTATCTTGCCATTGTAGTTACTGTTGCTATGACCACAGTATATCTAACACCTTTTATGTCTAGTAATAAAGCTTCTGATGTATTTTTCACTGTGAGTTATTTAAATTATCAATAAACACTACGGAATTAACCGTCGTAGAATAAGTATGTGAAAATTAAGGGTCGTACCTGTGAGTTATAATAAAATCCCAACAGAATATATCCGGAAAAAACAAACCAATAGACAATTAACCTTGATGTTGGAATGCTTTGAACCTTCCGGTTATATGACCCGTATTCAAATCTCAGCGTATATGATTAGATCCGTTATCTGGAACATTCTTTCTAATTTTATGTGCCATGTTCTTTCAGGGCGTACGTGATCATGGCTTTTCACATCTCTCTGTCCCTGGTGGCTCTTAGTACGCTTTCTCCTGTTGCACCATGCAACCCTCGTTCCGTCATTCACCTGATCAGGTCCTTCAAATATATTATCAGCTGCTTTCCCCTGTCTCTTTTTCCCGCTATCCCTTCTTCCTCATTTCATGTTACAGGAACTTTAGTTGTATCTTCCTGATGCTCAGTATTAATTTACTTTTCGTCTCCATCCTTTCCAAAACCTCGTAATGGTTCACATGCTCTGTCCATCATATCCGCAGGATCCTTCTGTAGAACCTCATTTCTGCTGCTTCAAGTTTTTCCTTCATCTTCGAAGATCTTGTCCAACATTCACTGCCATGTTGAAGAACCGAGATCACATAGCAATCCAGTACTCTCCTCTTTGTTTCTAGTGAAATTGTCATGATTCATAATACTTTACTCAACTTCTGGAATGCTTCTTTCGCCAAGCTATTTCGCCTTCGGATCTCAGTGTCGCACTTTCCGTTTTCCGTTAGAACACTTCCTAGGTATTTGAATTTCTGTACCTGCTTGATTTTCGAGTCCCTCACCTGTATTTGGCATTTTGGTCTGCTCTTTTTCTGTTTTTTTTTTTTTGTTTTTTGTTTTTTTATGGATTATACATTCTTGGGTTTAAGAAACTCTCACGTTTCCCTCTCGAAGAGATGTTTATTTACATAGAATTCATATTGTTTTTTCTCACATGTGCACTTACTGTGCTCATCTGAGTCAGTCACATATTTACAAGGGGGCTGTCACTTCCATCAAGTTAAATGCAATTTTTTCTGTAGTAACTAGAGTATCTGTTAGGTTAACTCACTGATACACCTGACTTCTCCAAAATTCCGCTATAAAACTGAGTGCATATCAATTTTGACAATATCTGGAACGAGTCTTAGGCCACAAAAGAAACTCCAATGTCTGTGAGTCGACACCTACAACGTGAATTATCTAGCCACGTTAGTAAAAAATGCTCTCAAATGAGGATCTATTGCCCACGTCTTTATTTGTAACAATGCATTTTCTTTAAATCAACAGTATTTTTGTTGTTGTGTGTCTACCTGAGATTTTTTTTGTTTTGTTGTCTGTTTATTTACCTGAAAATAATTCTCTCTTGATTTTTCTTTTTCCATTTGATTATATATATATATATATATATATATATATATATATATATATATATAATTTCATTATTTATCTTCTCATTGAGTGACACTTCACCTTTGCCTTCCTTCTCTTTTATTTTTATTTTACTTTCCAATTGACCTCAGTTATTCAACATTTAACCCCTTCCTATCTATCGTTTATACTTCCTTTTCTATTTATCTGTACGTGTCACTGATGAGACAATTGAGAAAACACAGTGAATGAGGAAAAAATCAGTGAGAAAAAGAGACAAAAAACTATATTTGTCACGCATGCGTCCTTTATCGGCATGAAAAGTTCTGAAAGAGCGACTGTTCACAATAACTAGCCATTGTTTCTTTTTATCTTCCTCCCGTTGCTACATGCGTCCATTCACATGTGTGTATAAGCATCTTTCTGCGCATGCGTGTACCTTTCTAACAGTTTTTATTTTTTATTTTTTTTTGCGATTCAATTTATATTGTTAGCTATTATTATACGGGAAGTGTTTCGTTGTAAAATTGCTTTTCGTCTTTCACAGGTTTGTATCAACTGTTAACAAAGACAGACAACAAAATCATGAAAAAAATACTTACAGAAATTTGAAAGTGATTTACCTGTAAAATAATTGTCTCATTGAAGGAGAAACATTTTGAAAATAATCGAGAAGAATTCCACTAAAGTGAATTAACAAAATCATATCTGCGCCAATAAGAAAAAGTTGAAAAAAATAAATATTTTCTAATAACATGTCTCTTCACTTTCCGTATACACAGTTCCTTTATAGTCTTTAATTCGGCATGGGCAACTGATCTCTTTTTTTTACGGATGATCAACCTTTTGCAGACAGAAAATACGTTCTTTTAGATTGTAAGTATATTTTTTGAGATCGTAATGATTTACTGATACAAATGCTGCTAAATTAACCCATAGCTGGAGAGGAGAAAGTTTAAATTCATACGCTTCCCTTGCGCGTAATTGAATATAACGAACCCGAAAGAATTGAAACTCAGCTCGCTGATTTCTAATACCAAGCTGTTATCCATTGCATCATTTTTTTCCCCCTTTTTAACATTCTTAGAATTATTTACTCTTGACCATGCAACATACAACAGGTTGTAACTAAATATTTTTTCTGGCGCCAAATTTCAACTTTTTTAGTAGTTTAACATTTTTGATTTGCGTATAGATCTCGCAAACGCAAAACGAACTGGTAACTGGATATTTGCATATATAAAAACTTGAAAAAATACGAGCAAAAAAAACAATATTGCCTTTATATTATGTAAGTATTTGTTATTTTAATCATTAAATTGCTTCTTAAAAGTATAAGTATAAAAAAATAAAAAAGAAGGAATATTTTGCATGTTAAATAATAAAACTTTATTTTTTTCCAAATTAATAAAACATTATTGTACTAAACTACGAACCATAGTAAAACCGACTGTACTTCATAACCCCTTACTTGTTTGCACTTCTTCACAAAATTTCATTTCGATCGGCCAGTATATGACTATTCTAGAGGGTGTGACAAACAATCAGACGGACGGATTAATGGAAGTCACAGGATTTGATATATAGATATCCTTTGAATTTAGCAGTTATGCTTCATAAGCAATCTTAAATGTTTGTCGTGTGTTTGCGAATGATTATTTAAACTGTATAAATTGCAGGTCATGCGATTATCATCTCTTAGTGACTGTGACTGTATTAAGTCTTAGTGGTCTCGCCTTTGTAAGCAGAATGAATGACAGATGAATTTAATAGTAATCTGTTTAATTGCTGATAATCTCGTTGTAAGTTTTGTCTCCTCTTAGTTGTGCACATAATTTTAGCCTCGGTTGAGTCTGAAGAGCGAGGAGTGACAGCCGGTTAACCGTTTTAGGTTATTTATTTTACCATTACAAATACTCTATCTTCCTGATATATTATTGCATAAATTTATATATGTGTATATATTTAAAATGTCGTTTTCAAAGCCTTAATAAAGTAAATTGCCAACGACCGGGTGAAAATTTTTTAAAAATGACTTCAGCAACAAAACTAATAGCAATGTTGACTTTTTTGTTTTTGTTAAACATAACAAAAACTAACTTGAAGTGCGGTACTAGACTGGTGATTAGGTCTCATCAATTTACAGTTGAAATAAATGTAACATTAATTTAATGCTAACATTTTCTTTTCTAGCATTTCTTGCTTGTGGAACTCAAATCCGATTTCTTGCTTTCCAGTTAACTTTAATCTTAAAAATCTAAGTCCAGTATTAATCGTTATCGTATGTCTTCCTGATTCCTTTCTTTTTATTGTTCTCCTCCATTCATTTTTTTCTTTGCCACGTGTTCATTAGGACTGTTTACCTGGTTGCACGACAACATGCTACAAGGTTGGCCTTTAGGTCCCACACTTTTGCCATCAAAATAGTTAAAGGTAACCGTCTTTTCTACTCTAACAGTTTCTTTACTCGAACTTTCCATTTGTAAAACTCCCTTCTGTTTACTTGCTTCCCTGAAAGCTGCAATCTCCTAAAGTTTAAATGCAATATTAATTGTCATCTTCTACTTAATTTCAATCCATCTTCTATCTTTCTTCGACATCTCCTTCACCTTGTTTTTTGTTTCTGTAACCTACTGCGCACCAGTGGCAGTCCTGCCTTGCTAGGAGGGAAATTATTAAAAAAAAGTATGTATCATGTGACTGCTTACATCTGTCCATTTTATTCTCAGCATCCTTCTGTAGAACTATATTTTCTTAATGTCTGTTCTTCATTTGTGGTGAGATTTTCAAGCATTTAGGGCAATATACACTTCCCAGACATGCTGACCTCTTTGTTTTGCTGACGACCATACAGTCTGTCAGTTCTTACAATTGATGTTTAGTTCTTTCTTCTGTAATATATTACCTTGAACGACAGATATAATTTACAGGTACATCAAGCTGTAGGTAAAGTCGACAAAGTGACGAGAATGCGGTTGACAGTTACATTCAGCCGTAGATAAAAGTCAACAAATGATAAGGATGTGGTTAAGATATGTACCCGGCCGTAGATGATATTAACAAGTGCAACGAGAAAAACAACAAGCATTGCGTGGGTGAAGAGGCGCGTCCATATAGGTCGCGTAGAAGACGGTTTAAAAATCTAGAATTTTAGGCTGAAGATACGGAGACTAGCTAATGGCTCCGACAGCTCCTTCGTATATGCAAACTCTCCCTGGCTACTTCCCTGCTCTACACGACTGTCACCGTCAAACAATAAAAATATAAAATTATTCCTGTTCCTCGTTGGTTATCCAGATATAGTGGCAATATATAACACTTCACACTTGCTTTGACTGCGTTCTGTTGAAGTTCCTGTAGAGTCTTTGCTCTGTCTGCTATCAGCAGTGTGTCATCTATATAACTAATGTTGTTAAGATCGAGGCTGGCAATAATGAATCCTAGTAGGACTTCTAATTCTCTCAGTATTCAGATTGGTCGATCATGTCTCGAATGTGACATGACTAATTGGGCAGAAAATTATCCCGCAGTAGGTTGCTATTACGTTCTGCGGTAGATTTGTTGTCATCCAAGACAATAGAATCCAGTCTGACCTGTTATTTAATCCATATCTGGAGAGAAGAGATGATTAATAACTTTTAACAAGGGTATTTGCGCTTAAGTAAATGCAACGAATTCGACCGGAATTCGAACACGGCCTCCCGATTTCTCGTTCCGAGGCGATATCCACTGCATCACAACGCACTGTCGTATACCGCTTTCTACATTTTTATATTTATTAAATTCATTTTCTATCTGTGTACAGGTGGGTTATTCCTAACATAAGTCCTTCATTATTTCAATATTCTTCCTAAGTATAACATTCTTACCTAAAAGTTCAAAATTTTCTTTGGGACAAACCCTTTTGCCTAACTGATAAATCGTAAGTATATATAATTTTGCAATTGTTTTCCTCTTTCTACGTTAATAGATATATTTTTGCTTTCTGAACTTAAGGAAAGATGACACGTTATACTGAAGCTAAAAAATAAATAAATAAAAAATAACGGTTGTATACTTTAAGTTAAAAACGAAAATGTAATACCTCTATTTTTAAGTGTGGGATTTCTCTTTTTTATTAGTAATGCCGCCATTATTTTTTATATTCTGTTGCATATATTTAATACATACATAACAGCATCATCCTCATGAAAAGAAGATAAAAAATGATGGAGGCATTACTAATAAAAAAGAGAAATATTACATCAATAATAAACACGGTAAGAATGTGCTTATCGTCTTCAGAACTTAAGATGCACAAGACTCTATAGGCATAAACTTTACGTATGTTTATTTAAAAGTAAAAGAAAATTAAT